>CM076570.1:682857015-682941646 GCA_034641835.2 Pinus albicaulis
GGTTTAAATGTTAACTAATTGTTATGTTATTTTAAATTTTAAGTGACTAAACATTTATGTCTCTTGAGAAAAGGATTACCTAATAAACATAAATAAATTATGTTTGGCTGAAATAAAATTTATGAATGGAATAGTGGTTCCATAAAAAGTTAAAAGACTCATGGTAAAAGTATTCCGAGAATTGAGGGTGGTTGAACATAAAAAAGTTAAAGATAGTTACCTTTCCTCTGGGAATAAAAAATACATTCCAGTGAGGAAAAGGGGTTATGTTCTGTGACTGAGGAGAGGAGGGGAGAGAGTGGATAATTCCTGAGCTGGTAGTGACGAGTGGAAAACACTCAGCGTTCCCTATTCCTGGAAAAGAATAAGTACTGGACCAAGGGTTTTGAGGTCTCCTCTAAAAATTTTGTGAACCTACTGGACTCAGTGTGGAGCACAGGGGGAGATGAAGACGTAATTGCCTCTCTCATGGTACCGTGGACATCATCAGCAAGGTTTGGAAAAGAGATAAGTAAAAAATTTAATGGTAAAGTAAGTACTAGATATGCTATCTAGCTATTTGTCTTTCTTGTTATAGTTATTGTTATTTATTTATGAAATGAAGACTTCTCCACATTGAACGTTTAGAAATGTGTTATATCTGTGATTTCTTTAAAGTATCAAGAGGATTCAGACAAACCATTGAATATTTAGATTATACGAGAAAAATCATAACTATGCAAGTTCTGGTTTGTACTTCAAGAAAAGAATTGATGTTTACAGAAAATAGTTGAAATTAGCTAGAACTACTGCTACAAGTATGTTAAAACATAAAACCGTTAACTCGGGGTTTTAGAGCCGAAACTCCGAACCTCGAGTTGGTCGTTAACTGTAACATATGATATTCACAGATAGAATGGTCCGGAAATCTCATTTAAATTGAAAGAAATAAATTCAGTTCTATTATCAGTTAAAGAGTGTAAATCTATCTGTAAACATAATATAACGAAAAAGGAAAATATCATAGATTGCATGCATAGTATGCACCCAGAACCAAAAACTCCAACGTAAAAACAAGATTTACAATGACAGTGAATAACCATGCCAAACTAAGATAGAAAAAAAGCTTCTACAGGAGCTAATTTAGCCTAAATCGAGAAAATAATCCAAGGCTCTTGGAAAGGAAGCTACAAACGCACATTATACATATATAAGGGAAAATTGGAAAATGGTTTTTGCTATTCCTAGACATACCCAAAAAGGAGTAAGCCATTTCATTGAATAGAATGAAATAGTATTTGCGCAAGTAGAAGATACCCAAAGCAATAACACATATGTCTAGAAGTAAAGTATCTTCCGGCATTCGAAGTAGAATGTACAAAATTTACTGAGTCTAGAGAGTTAATCTCTCTTATGACCCGACCAGAAACACAAAGTAATTCAGAAATGAAGTATATTCCAGGATAGTGCTACAAATGTCAATAATAGTCGTGAGCAGGGCAAAGCCCCTCGAATTTACAAACAGAAATTAACATGACGGCATGCAAACATAAAACTAAATCCACAGCCCACGATGTCGTCAACACCTTCGAGGGCTGGAACAGAGGTCCTCTCCAACCAATAACTTAGGAACCCTACGACGAAAAATGGGTAGTTGAAAGGGTAAGTGAAGAGTCAGGGAAACCGATTTTACGAACTGATAATTCCAAAAGGATTAACCCCAAAAGTCGAGCCATGGTCGTTACCTGCACAAGAAAACAAGGGCAAGAAAATAATTAGCAAGAAACCATGCTGACTATGCTAAAAAACAATGAATAAATATGAAGAAAAGAAAAAAGACAGTGTAAAATTATTACCTGTGCAAAAAATTATTCCGCAGGTTCGAAAACGAATTTCTGTGGAAAAGCCACAGAAGAGAGTCAGTCCTCATAACCGGAGGAGGGTGTATAATTTATTTAGAGAATGCACACAACCTAAACACTACCTAAGCTCACCTGCTATTTCGATGAAGGGACATGGCGGGAGAGTCGAAGCCATTTAACGGTAAGGTAAATTACCAGGCCTAGAAAAAAAAACGAAAACACCATTTAAAAACCCTAAAATTATGCAAAGAACTAAGCGTAAGCCCAAGGCATAGTGCCACCATTTGTCCTGCAAAAATAAAAATCCTGAGAGGCTTGTGTAACTAAAAGGTGAACTCATTCCAAAATAGAATTTAAGTGTAAACATTGAAGGTATTGAAGTTACATGTTCGTGTTGTGCCTTGAGAAGCCAAGCAGAGCCAAGGCATGCCTATCAGCAGTGGTAGGCTGAGACAGGGTCACAGAGCAATGCGACGGAGACCGGCAGCAAATCGAAAGAAACAGTTAGGGTTTGGGAGGTCAATACCCTAAATGGGTACACCATCAAACTCCACCGTAGATTCAACCCTTTGAAATCCTACGATGTAAAATCCATACAGTTTTCAACCGGAGTTAGGGTGATGTAATGGTGTGTACAGTACTATCAAACCAAGGTTTAAGAAAAAAATATCCAACTAACCATTATGCCATGGAATAATCTGAATCAATATTAATATAACGATTAACCATAAGTATATCATCCTTTCGCATTAAGACTATGGTTCTTGTGTAACGTATGGTGTACTATATGAGTATAAATGAAAGCTCTGTCAAATATTAATCATGTTGCCAAGTGTCACACATATAGTGACAAGTTGCTACCTTGGAACTTGTATTAATTCACCAAACCTTTATATTATTATGTCCATGTAAAATGAAGAAATAGGAGCTCGAAAATAAATGCAGTTATATAAGTGCAATAATATCATTTAGTTAAGTCTTTGATAAATTAAAAGTTAATTTTTTTTTTTTGTTGATTATGATGTATGTTACAAGTGGTATCAGAGTAGCGTTCACACGCTGGGACCCTAGGGGTCACCTAACATGACAAATTTTGTGTGTAAATGATGCAAAACAAAGAAATAAAATAGTAGGAGACGATATGAGGAGGGGGTCGACACAACAAACACCCCAAAATGCTGGGGAACCTACACCCCAACCCCAATCAGAAATGAATCCTGAAATGTGGATTCAGGTGAGTGTAGATCAGCACCAGCAGACTAGTAGACTGTTGCAGGAACAACAACACCAAACCAGTATTCTTCTAAGCACTGTGCAAAAGATACAAGAAAAAATGGTCCAGGTTAGGAGTGACAATGAGCACTTAATGCAAGAGTAGGAGAGGATACTGAAGAGCCTTTCTGACAAACAAAATCATGGAGTGTTACAACCTAGTCCTGATAAAGACATGCAGGAAGAAAATTAACAACAATCCAAGGACCAAACCACTAACAGAATGGAAATAAGCCATTCACAGCAAGGTAACAAGAATAGAAACGACAATGAGGTTGAGTCTAGTAATGTGTCGGAACAACAATAATTTAAGAAACAAAAAGTGGAACTACAAGGTGAGTCCCATAAGATAAAACCATCTACGTTTGATGGAGAAGTGGAGGAGGTGGTTGAATCATGGTTAATAAATATGAACAAGTACTTTCAATTCTATGAGTACAACAATAATATTAAATCCAGACTGGCCATCTATTAGTTGAGAGAAAAGGCCACTCTATGGTGGGAAGAAGTCAAGAACATCCGCATCATAGCAGATCAGGATGTGACATGGGATACATTTCACCAATATTTCAAGGACAAGTATCTAACAAAAAAATTATATGACAAAAAGTCCAAAGAATTCCACTATTTGAAATTGGGTCAAATGACGATGGATGAGTACATAACCAAGTTCACTTCCCTACTAATATGTGTTCTTTATCTAAGGGATGAAAAGGCTAAGGTTTAGTGGTTCTTAATTAGTTTTTCGACCCACATGAAAAAATGAATTGAGTTCGTGAATCCAAGGACCATGGATGAAGAAAGTCGAAAATCAAGAATGTGTTACCAGCAGTCTAAGGCAAAAGGAGAACTGGGAAAAATTTGGGAGCGAAGAAAAGGGAAGAAAAGTAGCTCAAATTTCAAAAATGTTAGAACCAAATATTTTAAGAATTCTACAAGGAATTCAGTGAGTAAAAAATTTGGAAGAAACCATCAAAGAACCCAGTGGCCTATGGAAGAAAAGCCCACAAAGGCTTCCACCAAGCCTGAGCGAGGACAAAATAAAAAAACCACCTCTACAGTGTTGGGGGCATGGTGAGGCTCACTATTATAAGAATTTCCCACAGCGGGAAAGAAATGAAACAGTAGCCAATTTACAAGAAGCCTCTACAGTGGGAGATGTAGCTCGAAACATACCCAGAATTAATGCATCTTTGTAGGATCGACAGGCGGATTATCAACCAACTATGATAGACCTTGAAGGTAAGCCACTTTCATAGCCTGTTTCTATTTTGGTTGACCCAGGTGCAAGTTTAATTTATATAAATCCCAAAGTAGTAGAAATTTGTAAATTAAAACAGAAATTTAAAAATCCCTGGCTGGTACAGCTAGCCACCAGAGAAAAAGGGAAAGTTTGTGCAAAAATTCCAAACTGAACACTGGAAATTGGAAACCAGGAATTGAATCTGTATCTGAATGTGTTGCCTTTGGGATCATACGATGTATTATTGGGCATGGATTGGTTGGAGAGACACTTGACACTGGTAGATTGTAAAGAAAATATTATATATTACAGAATGCAAGATGGAACTCATAAGGAGATACAAGGAATTAACAAACCCCTACAGTTGCATCCTATTACAGCCTCTCAAATGAGTAAGTGTATTAGAAAAGGATGTCAGTTATACTCCATTCAGGTGGGTTTTTCTTATTCTAAAGAAAACACTCCTATGATGGAGAACATACCAGTAGTACAAAACTTCATGGACGTGTTTCCAGAAGATGTACTGGGATTACCTCCAAGGAGAGATATTGATTTCACTATTGAGTTGATGCCAAGAGCATCACCAATTTCAAGGGCCCCATATCGAATGAGTGTACCGGAGCTAACTGAATTGAAAATAAAACTGCAAGATTTGTTGGAAAAAGGGTACATTTGACCAAGTGTGTCCCCTTGAGGAGCACTAGTGTTGTTTGTAAAGAAGAAGGATGGAACCATGCAAATTTTCATTGATTATTGACAGCTCAATAAATTGATCATCAAAAATAAATATCCATTACCGCAGATTGATGACCTGTTTGATCCGATGAAGGGTCCCATTGTATTCTCAAAGATAGTCTTAAGATCGGGATACCACTAGATCCAGATTAAAGAAGAGGATATCTACAAGATTGTGTTTCATACCCGATATGGGCATTACGAGTTTGTGGTATTGCCACCTGGTTTGACTAATGCACAAACAACATTTATGAGGCTGATGCATGGAACATTTCATTCCTTTCTGGACAGATTTGTTCTGATATTCATAGATAATATCTTAATTTATTCAAAAATCATGGAAGAGCACAAGGAACACTTAAGGGTGGTGTTATATATGTTACGAAAGCATTAGTTGTATGCAAATTTTAGCAAATGTGACTTCTTCAAAGAAGAAATCCAGTATCTAGGCCATGTTATTTCCGTTGAGGGAATAGCGGTTAATCTAGAGAAAATTAAGACGATTATGGAATGGCAAGTACCCAAAAATGTGGCAGATATCTGATCCTTTATGGGATTAGCTGGATATTATTGACGTTTCATTGAAGGCTTATCAAATATTGCATTTCTAATTACCTCCTTACAGAGGAAGGGAAAAGTATTTAAATGGACTAATGAGTGCCAGAATAGTCTTGAAAGGTTGAAACAATTTTTGACCATTGCCCCGGTGTTGAGGGTAGCTAATCCCAACAAGGAATTCAAATTTTGTACCGATGCTTGTAAAGAAGGATTTGGGGCAATTATATCACAAGATGGAAGAGTAGTTGCCTATGAGTCGAGGAAGTTAAAAGAGCATGAATAGTGATACTCAACCTATGACCTAGAGCTGACAGCGGTAGTGCATGCACTCCAGGTATGGAGGCACTACTTGCTAGGAAAAAGATTTGTGCTAAAAACCGACCACAGTATTCTAACTAGCTACTTTAAGAAAGTTGATCGAAACTCTCGTCAGGCAAGATGGAATGCCTTCCTAAGTGAGTTTGACATTGATATTCAACATGTAAAAGGTAAAGAAAACCATGTGGCAGATTCCTTAAGCAGAAAATTACATTGTGTTTATGAACTTTTCTATAACCAGATTGAATGTAAATTTTTAGATCAGATAAAAGAGGAAGTCAGGAAGGATCTTGAATACCAGTTTTTATGGCAGCAAGTGGAGGAAGCCAAAACACAAGAAAAACCTTTTGACTATGGATTTAGAAAATATCAATTGTTAGTGTAAAAGGAAAAGATATATATTCCAAATTGAATGGGTTTAAAGGAGCTGATTATGAATGACTATCACCGTAGTAATTACTCAGGACACTCAGGATACCAGAAAATGCTAACAGCAATTAGAAAGGTCTATCTTTGGCCTGGTATGTGAAGAAGTATTGCGGAGTATTTAAACAGATGCTTGGAGTGTAAACAAGTTAAGGTGGAGCATCAGTATCTAGCCGGATTGTTGCAGCCTATACCAGTGCCTGGGTGGAAATGGGAAGTAATATCTCTAGATTTTATTACTAGTTTACCAAGATAAAAAAGGCACAATGAATCCATTATGGTGGTGGTCGATAGATTGAGTAAAGTAGCACACTTCATACCTGTGCAGTCAACTTACAAAACCATGCAAATAGCAGACATATTCATGAGAGAGATTTTTAGATTGTATGGTATTCCAAACAAGTTATATCAGATCAAGATGTGAAGTTTACTTCAGCATTCTGGAAGGCCCTATTTACTGGGTTGGGAATCGAAATAAACTTCAACATCGCTTATCATCCCCAGACGAATGGAAAAACTGAGTGGGTGAATCAAATCTTGGAGGATATGCTACATATGTACGTGATGCAGTAGCCAATGAAATGGGAAGAATATCTACACTTGGTATAATTTTCCTACAATAATGGTTACTAGGAATCTGTTAAGATGAGCCCCTTTGAAGCTTTGTATGGGTGAAAGTGTCGTAATCCCATCAATTGGAGCAACCCCAAAACCAAATTGATGCTTGGACCGCAGATGTTGGTTGAAATGGAATCGAAAGTAAGAAAGAATAGACAAATTTTGAAACAGAAGAAGAGCACATTGAAGTGGGCCTCCTGTGCCAAGTTGGCTCCCAGGTTCTGTGAACCTTTCCAGATATTGGAAAGGGTAGAACCTATGGCTTACCATTTGGACTTTACCAAACCATTTTTGGGTGAAAAATTTGTTCCATGTATCCCTACTAAAATGATATGTGCATGACCCAAAGCATGTAATCCACCAGCAAAGTATTCAGGTAGGATAAGATTAAAAAATCCTATCTTTAATTACTAAGTTTTATGAGAATTTAATTCAGAGTTTTTCTAAATGAAGGTCGAACCAGATGGCGAATTTCTGGTCGAACCTCAGCGTATACTCGATTGGAGAGAAATCATGCTCCGGAGGCGAGCCATCACCCAGGTTAAAGTGCAGTGGAAGCACTTCAACTCCGATGAGGCTACTTGGGAAGATGAAGGATTTGATCGTGAGGCTTACCCAAAATTCTTTGGTGAGCTAAGTTGAAACACCGAGGACGATGTTTGCTTCCAGGAGGGGAAGTTGTGACAAATGGTTTAAATTTTAACTATCTGTTATGTTATTTTAAATTTTAAGTAACTAAACATTTATGTCTCTTGAGAAAAGGATTACCTAATAAACATAAATAAATTATGTTTTGCTCAAATAAAATTTATTAATGGAATAATGGTTCTATAAAAATTTAAAAGACTAATGGTAAAAGTATTCCAAGAATTGAGGGTGGTTGAACAGAAAAAAGTTAAAGACAATTACCTTTCCTCTGGGGATAAAAATTACATCCCAGTGAGGAAAAGCGATTATGTTCTGTGACTGAGGAGAGGAGGGGAGAGAGTGGAGAATTCTTGAGTTGGTAGTGACCAGTGGAAAACACTCATTGTTCCCTATTCCTGGAAAAGAAGAAGTATTGGACCAAGGGTCTTGAGGTCTGTTCTGGAAATTCTGTCAACCTATTGGACTCACTGTGGAGCACGAGGGGAGATGAGGACGTAATTGCTTCTCTCATGGTAGGGTGTACATCATCAGAAAGTTCTGGAAAATAGATAAGTAAACAACTTACTGATAAACTAAGTACTGGATATTTTGTCTAGCTATTTGTATTTCTTGTTACAATTATTGTTGTTTATTTATGAAATGAAGACTTATCCACATTGAACATTTAGAAATGTGTTATATCTATGATTTATTTAAAGTATCAAGAGGATTCAGATAAACCATTAAATATTTAGATTATGCAAGAAAAATAATAATTATGAAAGTTCTGGTTTGTACTTCAAAAAAAGAATTGATGTTTACAGAAAACAGTTGAAATTAGCTAGAAGTACTACTACAAGTATGTTAAAATAGAAAATCGTTAACTCAGGGTTTTAGAGTCGAAACTCCAAACCCCGAGTTGATCGTTAACTATAACCTATGATATACACGGACATAATGGTCTGGAAATCTCATTTAAACTGAAAGAAATAAATTCAGTTCTATTATCAGTTAAAGAGTGTAAATATTTATGTAAACGTAATATAACGAAAAAGGAAAATATCAGAGATTGCATGCGTAGTATACACCCAGAATCGAAAAGTATGTAGAATGTAAAATTTTTTTACTGAGTCTAAACAGTTAATCTCTCTTAACACCAAACCATAAATACAGAGTAATTCAGAAATGAAGTATAGTCCAAGACAGTGCTACAAATGTCAATAATAGTCACGAGCAAGGAAAATCCCCTCAAATTTATAAACACAAATTAACATGATGGCATGCAACCATGAAACTAAATCCATAGCCCATGATGTCGTGAGCACCTTCAAGGGCTGGAACAGAGGTTCTCTACAACCAATAACGTAGGAACCCTACATCGAAGAATGGGTACCTGAAAGGGAAAGTGAAGAGTCAGGGAAAATAATTTTATGAACCGAGAATTCCAGAAGGGTTAAACCCAATGATTGAGCCTGCATGGTCGTTACCTACACAAGAAAACAGGGACAAGAAAATCATTAGCACACTACAAGGAAAAGACCCTCTAGCAAATGTTTTTGAGGAAACACTTATAAAAATACCCCAGACATCCATTTCTAGTGGAGGTTCCTAGAGGAGGTTGGCGGGCGGAGGTTTTTGCGGATGTATTTCATCTGGTGCTCTTATCACCGAAAAACGCACCGGTGTGTTCAAGATGAATAGCACCGATGCGGTTAAAAAATTGGCACACCGGACACCGTGCGCTCCGTACACACCCGTCTGGTGCGTTGTAATTCTATAGAGTACTAGTACTTTACATAACTTCCGCACCGGTGTGGAATCAAGAAAACGCACCAGGGCATCCATAAAACGCGTGCACCTGTAGATGGTTAAATAACAAAAATAAGGGGAAAAATATTGTATAAAACATTAGCACACCGTAAATCGTGCGCTCTGTACACACCCGCCTGGTGCCTTTTATTAAGGAACAACACCGGTGCGTGTCAACTCGTTAGCACCCGTATCTCATAAAAAATGCACGGAACAGAAACCGCCCGGGGCGGAATGAGTGAAACGCATCGGGGCACCATAAATTCCGTGCACCAGAAAAGGGTTAAAAAAACAAAATTACACCCAAAAAACCGCACAAATCATTGGTTCACCGGAAAATGTTCCTGGTGTGTCTTATTACTGTAGAGCACCAGTGCGTTACTGCTAAGCTGCCCCAATGTCTCATAAAAAGCACACGGAACAGAAACTTCCTGGTGTGGAATGACTGAAATGCACCGAGGCCCCATTAATACCGCGCACCGAAAAAGAGTTAAAAAAAAAAATTATGGCCAAAAAACCGCAAAAAGCATTGGTTCACTGGACATCATCCCTGGTGTGTCTTATTAATATAAAGCACCGATGCATTACCTCTAAGCTGCCCCGGTGTCTCATAAAATGTGCACGGAACAAAAACCACTCGGTGCGGAATGAACGAAACGCACTGAGGCCCCATTAATGCCACGCAACAGAAAAGGGTTAAAAATCACAAAATTACGGCCAAAAAACCGCACAAATCATTGGTTCACCGAACAGCATGACAAATGCGTCTTATTATTGTAGAGCAATGATGCATTACCACTAGGACGCCCTGGTGCCTCCTAAATGCATGCGAAAACAAAAATCGCCCGGGGCGGCATAGTGCAAACGCACCAGTACACCAAAAAAAACCCCGCGCACCAGAACAGGGTTAAATAAAAAAAAAACAACGGCCAAAAAACTGCATTTTTCCCTTTTTTCAGTGCTATAGAGCTCTCAAGCACCGGTGAAAGTTATCCTTGTTTGAGCTGCACTGACATCCGTGCTCCCATTGCACTTATTGCACGCACTGCTGCTATGCATTGCCACCAATATCTAGCTTGAATTTTATAAAACAGTGGACAAATTTTCTTTTGCAAATTGTATAGCCAATATGCCTCCTCGACGGGTAAATGTACTATTATTTTTCTTGTTTTTCCATAATTAAACCTTTTAGAATATTATATTTTGAAAAAACCTTAAAATAACCATTAAAAAAAAAAAATGTCGCGCGGTGCGCTCGAGCCGTTCGACTCGCACCGATTTACGATGCTACCTGTAAAGTTATAGGCCGCACCGCAGCCGGCACTAATGGTATCCGCACTGGTTCCGGCACGGTACCGTGCAGCGCAATGTGTTAATTTAAAAAAAAATTAAAAGTGTGGTGCGGTCGGTTACCAAGCCGCACCGTTGACAATGGTGTATCGTAGCAACTCGGTGTGTTGACAGAATTATTAGCCCCGGGGCGGGTAATGTTTTCAACGCACCGGAACCACAATTCGACATTGTCAATGGTTCGGGCTGGTAAACCAATGCTAAGGGTATTCACACCGATTCTGGGGCGGATACCAAAAGTTCACTGTGTTATTTAAATTTCTTTAAAAAGAGCGGTGCGGTCGGCTACCTAGCCGCACCATTGACCTAGTTCAATTGTGGTGGAGTGGTAAGTTGACTGAGATAACAGCCCCGGGCTAGCTATTTTTTTCAGCACACGGCTTACCATATTTGGCCTAATTCAACGGTGTGGCATCTTAAAATATCGCATCGACAACTTTGTACGGTGGTAGGAGGGCAGTGTACTGACTTAGTTATAAGCCCTGGGCGGATAGTGAAGTCAGCGCACTGGCCTCCTGACACCGCATGTAGTGAACGGTGCGCTAAAAACATTTTCTGGAGCACTGCTTCTAGTGTGGTCGATATCATGAGGTGCACCGTATCCGGTGCGCTCTATGGGGTGACGCGCCAGGACCGGTGCGTGACTGTGTTTTTGGCGCACCGACTCTTGTTTTATTTATTTTTCAAAAAATAAATATATACGTATAATTGTAAATACATGTGTCATTTAATAAAAAAATTGTGTTTAATATGTCAATCATTCAGAGACATGAAAGGAGAGAAGAGGGGCAACAACAACAACAACAGGTGGAACTATATAACATGGTTCGCCTGTGGGAGGCAAGAGAGAGGGAGAGAGATGCGTACCCTCACCCTATTACAGCAGCGACGCAAGGGCTCCTTAGGCAGGTAGGCCTCCTCAAGTTCTATGAGGAGGCTACTTCCCTAAAGTCCCATATGTTTTTTCTGAGACATCTTATCCGAAGGTGGAATGCCCAACAACAGGCTTTCCGGATTGGTATCAACCAATGGTACACGCCCACTGAGGAGGATGTATATTTTATTACATATGGTATTGAGGAGAGGGGTGGATTTTCCCTCGTTCCCTGAGGTTCCAGCTGGCTGTGTGGCATGGAGTCAATTAGTTTACTCCCAGAGATACATTGGAGAAAATTTAGTATCTCTTACATATTTTTAGGTCGCTGGAGGGCAGTTACGTATTGGTGCGTTTGGTCATGAGGAGGTCCAGTGTCTCTCACTTATCATTTCGACCATTTCGCACAACACCAGTGATGGGAAATGCATTAGTTGCCAGCTTTTATATTATGTTGGTTCTTTACTACAGCAACCATGACTTGTCAGGCAGTCTGCCATTTTTTTGTAGTAGTTCTGTACAACATTAGATAGATGTCGTGCTCATGCACAAGGGAGGGTCAACTTCCCTTTTGCTTTAGAGCTTTTTTGTTTATTTTTTGAGAGTTTTCCAGAGACGAGGCCTTCTTTTCTTCGGCAGCCTCGTAGGTCAATTATTGAGGCACGTATGCACATGTGGGGGCATATGATGCCCAAGAGGGAGGAGACTCTTTTTCCAGCGAGGATATCAGATGATGCACTGGAGTTGCTAGCGAGTGTTGATGAGCATCCCTTTATTTTGGTCCCCTATCCTTATGCGGGGTTGGATTGGCGAGGGTGTGCCAACATCCTCTTCACAACTGATGAGCTGCCAAATGATATTGGTAATATTAATGTTTTATTTAAACTTATTATAACATGTTCTTTAACTTGTTTTTATTAAATTGTGTAATAAAATCCTCTAATTACTGTTGTGTACTTGTATATATTTTGCAGATATTGGCTCTTTTGATGGCAAGGAGATGCCGCCACCACCACCTGATCCAGGTGTGGATCCTCATGATGAGGATGAGGGCATGCCAGATATTACCGAGGATCATCAGGAGGCCGGTCCAGATCAAAGACCTGCTCCTGCTAGTGCGCCGGTGCGCGGTCGATGTCTTTGTGATGCTAGATATAGGATGGAGTTGGGCGACCAACTCATTGCATTGATTGTTGAGGCGAGCATCAGGCCCGTTGATTTCAAAAACATAGAGGTCGGTGACAGGCTATCACAGATGTGGAGAGGCATGTCGCGTGACATGTACAGTCTGATGCGGCATGTCGTAGGATTTACGACAAATTTTATGCAACTGACGAGGATTGTTGCATGTTATGATCGAGTCGCAGTACATGATGGACAGACTGCGAAGCGCAGTGTACCATCATCTCATGATATTTCACAGCCTCGCACCATGCCAGATTTGCATGAGCCTCCACTAGCATCTACCAGCAGTCATCATGGAGATGAAGTTGGACCATCGGCCACTAGTACTGATATTGATGTTGTACTACCACTAGCTGATCCATGACATTTATATTACAGTTGTATATTTTTAACATTATTCAATTATATATATATATATATATATATATATATATATATATATGGTCCATGTATTTTATGTTCATGTTGCAGTTGTACTTAATTTACATGTTGTTAATCATCATGATGTGTATGTTGTTAGGTCATGTTAGATATGTTCATTTAATGTGCAGCTTGCAGATAGATGGGCATGTGATAGCATGAGATGTATATTTGATGTTTGTGTTGTACTGATGATGTTAATATATAATGTTAATTGTGTTTTGTTATATGATCATGATCACGATGATGTAGTTAGCGATTTTGAATGTGTTTTTTAGTCAAATATGATGTTTGTAAGATGGTTATCATGAACGTGATGTTTATTAATTAATTTTATACCAAATGATCATGATATTGTAAATTTGTAATATTTTTATTTCTAATTGTATTTGAAATTATAAAGTTGTAATTGTAATGGTATATATGTGAATTTCTAAACTTGTAATTGTAATTGTAATTTTTAAAATTGTAAAATTGTAATTCTAATTCTAATTCTAATTCTAATTATAATTGTAATTGTATGTAAAATATTTGTAAAATTTTAATTGTATTAATGTGAAATGAATTTATTAAAATTTTTAAATTTGTAAATTTGTAAATTTTAAATAATTGTAAAACAATAAATCTAGAATAATATGATTTATTGTAACATAATAAAGTTTATAAAATAATGCAAATAAATTTCTGTACTTTATAATTATAATTATTTTATTATGATCTTAGATACAAAAAAAAGAATTAATTTATACAATACGTCATTGTTTTCGAGATCAACATAATACCAAATTATCAAGTGAATTATTGATTTTAACATTAACACAATGCAAATTACCAATTAATTCAAAATACATATTATATTAATATTTTGAAAAACCCATCTTAAAAAGTATAAATATTGAAGAAATAACACATGTACCATATCACTCTCGGTTCTCATGATCACCCTCATTATCTTCTAGCTAGCATGGAATGATAACACTATTGTTCTAAAAAATATGTTTTGACCTAGGGTCATGTGTTAATATGAACCACCAATCCCTATCCAACACATTTGGGTAAAAAAACACCTGGTTGCAGTGTTTAGGGAAAACATAGGCTCCTTAGCTTCATCCCACATCTTTCTAGAGTTGATACATATAAGCCTACTATCGCGATCTTCCTTTACATTATTCTGATTAAAGGTGTCCCACCACTTGCACCTAAAAATAACACATTGGAAAGAAGAAAAATCCACTTCAATAATCTCTTGTATCTTTCTGACGTAACCTAACGTCCCTCATACTAGTTGTTGATCATGGTGGCTAGATCGACTAGATTGATTGAACTCGACTTCCACTCCACAGTCTTCTTGATGTTTCCAGCATTGGAATTTTCTGTGCGAAAATGGTGTCCATATGCCCACATATAAGGGAACAAATGCAACTATTATAAAAAAGTGAAACAAATCATAGTGTCATGTGTCTTATAAATAATAATCCAACAGTAGTTAAAATATGAAATGTAGATGTCTT
Source organism: Pinus albicaulis (assembly GCA_034641835.2). Taxonomy (NCBI): domain Eukaryota; kingdom Viridiplantae; phylum Streptophyta; class Pinopsida; order Pinales; family Pinaceae; genus Pinus; species Pinus albicaulis. Next base: position 682,871,803 of record CM076570.1, read on the forward strand.
AATATAAGTTTCAAATTTACATATAAATTAAAAATATTATTACTGAGTTGCTGCACCCAATCCCTATGTTTAGCGCATCCTCTTTAGCACGTCGGTAACGACTGGTAGCACCGTATTTTTCTCTGACTTGGTCAGCAACCCAACTATTGGGGCATATTTTTGGCATATTTTCTTTTAAATGATTGGGATAAGGCACACTTCTACCATTCAACCGTCTGAATTATTTCCAGTCACTATCCCATTTCATCCTGTTTTGTTCATACAATGCGACCCACGGTTGTGTCGCTTGAGAATTGTAAAGAGTGAATTTATTGATTGCTTCAATTTTTGCTTTCGCTGATGAAATCAAACCAACATTATATAGTACTTAGAGATCAAACTATACATTATATTGAAGTTAAACATGAATATTAATTACTTTTTGTAAATTTGAAAAATTATAAGTCGCTTACTCTTTATCAAGCGCTTTTTCCCACTCGTTTGGAGCAACTCTCCTTCTCTTCTGTCTTCATCCATTTGATCGTCCCAAATCACCGCACTTGGTCTGTTGTCGATTTTCTTGATGTACTCACTGGCATAGTATAAATACTCATACGATATGTACCCCTCTGCCATAGACCCCTCGATTTTTTCCCTTTGTCGAACAAAACCTTTCAATTTATTCATGTGCCTCTCTTAGAAGAACATCCAATGACAAGAAACAACCCCAACTAATTCAACCTCATATACCAGGTGGATTATAAGATGAACCTGTAAGTCCATGAAACTCGTCGACAGTTCCTTCTCAAACATACAAACAATCTCAACTATCTCTTGATGCCACCGTGGAATGCTAGCTACATGAATCTCCTTTGACGTGATCCAATGTACAAATGTAGATAATTTAGATATGGCACATCCTAGGTCTTGAGGGAATTCTTGTTTCACACACCCACACACAAACAAAGGATAATGACACTGCAAAGTTATAAACACGTGCAATAATATACAAAATAAGTTATGTTTTATGATCCCCGCATGGGATAAAATTTATTAATATAACGAATAATAAAATCATGCTTTTGACATTATACGTACTCTTAGAAGATTCAAATGGTCATGCGATTTATCATACCTGACATGCCCACATTTCAGACACATCTCTTTGTCTGCATATTCTCCTCTATATAGAATACAATCATTTGGACATGCATGATATGATATGTACTTAACACCCAACATTTTCAACAATTTATTTTCCTCTTCGCAACTACCGCGAAAGACATTATCACTCAGAAGAACCTTATCTTTGAATAACCTGTAGTTGGTGATCATGGAAAAATATATTAATATTAAATGTACATTAATGTCAATATAATTATTAACGTTCATAAAATTTAACATTTGTAATTTTCATTGCAGTGTACTGATTATATTTCAAATTTATATAAGGGGAGTACTTTATGGTAACTTACCTCAAAAGTTCCAAGAAACATGCATTCGACAAGCCAAACTTTTCTTTCAAGCTGTACAGTAACATTGTTTTCCCCAACTGGGTAGACATTGACTGACCTCCAGGTCCAAAGAGAGGGGTGGTGGAAGCAAATTTAAGGCTTTCGAAAAAGATGTCAGTGATATGAGCATCATCCCCTAGCTGATCATCATTTTGGAATGCATCTAACAACATTATCTCCATGGCAGTCGTATCCCTTAATTAATCATCCATACCAACCTTTATTTCATTGCCTCCATTGCCAGCTTGTGAAGAACTGCTATTGCTATAGTCATTCCTAATTGGTGAATCTGGACGTAGAGGGAATTGAATCAATGGTTGATTCAACCATTCTTGGTATCGTTCCTCTCTGATTTTTTCTCTTAATTCAGTCTTCTCTCGATTTGACACTGTCATGGGGTGCAACGGAAGATGGTAGGTAGGTCGTTCATCATCACTAGAATCCTAATAATTTAAAAAAACAAAAACAAAAAATTGAACCTGATTAGTACAAAATATATGATATCAATTAGTAACCACGTTGACAATATTGCATGATTATAAATTGGTTTGACGTTGAAATAATTACATATTAATAAATATATATACCAAACAATTATAATTATAATTACCATCATTGTCCCGGGATTGTGGCTAGAAAATGCAATATTGTTACAATTGGCAGGGTGAAGCAGTTGTCTATTTTCATCTACCAAATGCGTCTTGCGGTATGCAACTCCTGATAAGAACTTCTGATGTTTTGGAGCAGTTTGAATATTTGTGCATATGAACTCGATGTTGAATTTGCATGAACCTGCAAATTTGTATACATTATAAATTTAATTAAGTTGTGTGTGATTGACTGCATGGATAAAAAACATATATAAATTCAATTAGATAGTGAAAAAATAAAACAAATCTGAAGTAAATATTACGTCTCCACATGGATAGGGAGAACTCCGCGATGGACTTTGAGAAATATTATGGAATGAGCTAGATTTTGAAGAATTGTCTATTCCATATAATATATGATTTTTTCTCCCTGCATTTGACAAAAACAACAATAAATTTTGATGCACAAACTTCAATGTCATTCCGATGCGTAATGTACAGATAACCGCACCGGTGAGTTTTCTTTTTTATTTTGCGCACCGGTGCCATTTTATAAAACGACGCACTAGTGTGGTTAAATTAAAGGATGCACCGGTAAACGAATAACCGCAAATAAAAAAAGCGCAACCCTATTTTCTTTAAGTGAAAAAAGCGTTAAATTGAAAAATGGGCCGCAAAATATTTTCGAAAATCTAATTTCATAAAACATTTCTTTAAATACTAAACATTTTTCATTATTTCACTATTTTTGCAAAAAAAATTCAGCCAGAGATTTGCAGGATACATACCTGGAGCAAATAGAGCACGAGAGCAATGTGGAGCAGGGAAATACATTCGAACAGAAGTATTCAGACAATCAAAATTCCAAACCTCTAGTTAGTCAAACCCTGTACCATATAATTTCAAACGATGTGAGTAAGTTTATTGTTTTTTTGTACCTTTTTCTGCAGTTTTTTTTATGCAGTAAATTAAGAAATCAAAGTCTATTGTTTTTTTTACTTTTTTCTGTAATAAAATAACAAAATCAAAGCTTATTGTTTTTTTAACCTTTTTTTTTGCAGTTTTTTTTTACCTTTTCTGCAGTTTTCAGAAACAAAAATAAAAAAGAAATCTATTTTTACAAACAAAACCCTAGATTTTTTTTTTCTGCCCTTTCTTCTCCCTCTTTCTTTTCAATTTAGATTTATAGGGTTTGTATAGTCATAAGACATCCAACCCACGGGACGACTTGCATATTCAGATCCCAATCCATGTTGGCCCTTGTGTCAATCTTAAAAAAATACAGATTTTTTTCATCGATGCGCCCTACATAACAGAGCGCACCGGTGCGCTTGGTTATAGCAGCGCACCGCGAAAGTACAGTGATAAAAAATAATAAAATAAAAAATGTTTTTATTAGTGTGTCATATGTAACTTATGGAACCGATGCACTATTTCATTACGACGCACTGAAAACGTGTTGTTTTGCAAAAAAACCATTTTAGAAACAAACCCTACATTCTTTTTATTTATGCCCTTTCTTCTCCCACTTTCTGTGATTTCATAATTTGGGCTTTTCAATTTATATTTATAGGATATGTATTGCTAAATATAAGCCTAAGACATCCAACCAACAGGAGGACCTGCATAGTCGGATCCCAATCCATGTTGGCCCTTGCGTCAATCTTAAAAAAATACAGACTTTTTTTTCGTCGGTGCATCCTGCGTAACATAGCGCACGGTGCACTCGGTTATAACAGCGCACCGCGAAAGTACAGTGATAAAAAATTAAAAAATAAAATAAAAAAATGTTTTTATCAATGCGCCATATGTAACATATGGCACACTGCAAACGTGTTGTTTTGCAAAAAAAACCATTTTAGAAACAAACCCTACATTCTTTTTGTTTCTGCCCTTTCTTCTCCCACTTACTGTGATTTCAGAATTAGGACTTTTCAATTTATATTTATAGGGTTTGTATTGCTAAATATAAGCCTAAGACATCCAACCAACGGGAGGACCTACATAGTCTGATCCCAATCCATGTCAGCCTTTGCATAAACTAAAAAATAAAAATAAAGTTGTTGGTGCGCCCTGTGTGGAATAGCGCACCGGTGCGCTCTGTTATCCCAGCGCACCGCACAAGTACTATGATAAAAAATTAGAAAAACAAAATATTTTTTCAGTGCGCCATTTGTAAAATATGGAACCGGTGCGCTATTTCATTATAGAGCACCGCGAACGCTCTGTTTAAAAATAAAAAAAAAAACTTTCAAAAGATACAAACCTTACATTCTTTTTGTTTCTCCCCTTTCTTCTTCCTCTTTCTGTGATTTCATAATTAGGGCTTTTCAATTTAGATTTATAGGGTTTGTATTTCTAAATATAGACCTAATACATCCAACCGATGGGATGATTAGCATAGTCGGATCCCAATCCATGTGGGCCCTGGCATGAATTTTAAAAAAATAGATTTTTTTATCGGTGCGCCTGGAGTAACGTAGCGCATCGATGCTCTTTATTTTACAAGCGCACCGCAAAATGTAATGTGATAAAAAAAATTTTTTAATTGGTGCGCCATATGTAAAATATGGCACCGATTTCTGCTAAAAAACTAACACTTGACAATTTTTATTATTTTATCATAGTTAACTGGTGCGGTCATTGACATGTAACACACCAGTGCTCCTTGTTGACATAGAGCACTGTATGGTCTATTATACTGTTATGGCAGTGCGTTTGGAAGAGAGACAGGCATCGACGTCGGTGCATAAACCATGAATGGCGCACCGGTGTTTGGAGAATTTTTTTTTAACTTGAAAATTTGACAATTTATTTATACATATATTATTGAATGATATGGTATAAGTTTGAAATTGATAGAGAAATGAGTGACAAGAGATCAAGTAACAAAAATATTGATAACACATCAAGAAAAGCAAAAAAGGCAAGCTCTTTGTAAATTTTTTACAAAAAAAATATTTTTGAACTATATGTAAGTTTAACTAATATGTATTGCTTACTATGTATCATGCAGAGCCACAAAATGTTGAAGCTCGATAAGATTATTTCTGATCTAGGACCGAGTAAAAGCTTGATGGAAAAATTGCAAAAGGATGAATCAGGTGAATGAAAAAATACTATCGATCCAATATGAGTTTCTTTTTTTAGTTTTCATTAATAATATAATTAAAATTATTAGATAACATGTGTGAAAAAGTCTATTAATTCATATATGTTTAATGTTCTACAGGGACCAACAACTCAGAAAATGAATGTTATTCTAAGAAAAGAAAAAAAATAAAACATGCAAATGAAAATGAATTGGTCCTTAGCTCATCTAGAGTGGTGCTGGAGGTTAACGAAAGGGAGAAAAACTTTTACAAAAGTTTGAGGGATCTAGTGGAACGAATGTATAGACGTTCTTTCCACTTACAATACAAAAACCAATCCAATGATTCCAAGAACCAAATTTTATGTAAACTACAGGAAGAGTTTCCAGAGAATTGGTCAATGAGACATGTCAGACTTTTAATAGCAAAAACGTACAACAACAAAAAAGAAGGAATGAAAAAGTAATATTCCTTTAGATGTTTTTCTAGAATTATTTATAAATATCACTTTTGTTATACTTACTTTTCATATATCAATATAAAAATTAAATAGTTTATTTTCATGTTACATTTTCAGGAAGATTATGAAAATCTAAAAATATGAACGAGCTGATATCAAAAATATGCCAGTAGGAATGTCCAAAAAGGTGTACAAGGAGATGGTCAAAGAAATGGACAAAATTTCATCGCTGGAGGAGCCATCTCAACAACAACTTGCTTCAAATGTAATACGTAATCATTGATTTTTTCGATCATTAGGTAAAATAAATAAAAAATTTAGCATTAAATATTAATTTTCAAGTATTTTCTTGCAGAAAAGAAAAGAAAATAGAACCCATTCAACACACAAAATAGGATGACAAGGAAGAAAAGGATTGATATCTAAGTTTGTGAGTAACTATTACTTCCTTATAACAACTTAAATAGATTTCATTTTTGTATTTTTTAAGTTGTTTTACAAAAATCATTATTGAATGTCTTCAAATAAGTGCTAACATACAAAGAATAACCATCAGAGGAATTGGTTGAAATTGGGTTAAATATGGGTTGTGTTTATATGTTGGCATATCAGAACTTAATTGTGGAATTTGTAAGCATCTATCGATCTTGTTTTACTTAGCTCCGTCTATAATTAATAGAAAAAATAAATCTTTTATATTAAATATATGATTTTTTATGGGGTATATAACTTGTAGGAAACAAAGTATGGCACTACACCAATAGATCAAATCTTGAAAGATGGCACGTTACATGGTTTTGAAAGAATGTGTATAGTTTATGAGTCGATTGTTGCATTGGTACGTAATCTCTTTTTAATTTACATTGATGTATATTATTTAATATTGCAATTTTCATTATTTTCATCAATGTATATACACTCGTTACAATTTATTTTTATGTTTCTAGATGGAAGGTGAAAAAGAAGAAAACAAAAAAACACCGTGAACAAAAAAATTCTGAAAATAACCCAAGTCATGGAAGTAGTTATAGTAGTGACAACAATTCAAGCGAAGAATGATGATCACTATGTTTGGATATAAAAGCAAGGTGTTGTACTTTTTGAAAAATGTCTGTGAAATCAGACATTTTCTTTAATGTAATGGACATAGTGTCCCAATTGAAAGATAAATGCATACCAATAACTGTCACATTTTGTATGACAAAGAATGTCTTTTTCATATATATATATATATATATATATATATATATATATATATATATATATATATATATATATATATATATATATATATATATATAATAAAAAATGCTTTAATTTATTCTATTGTGTTCTCTATTGTCACTATTGCGTTCTCCATTGTCATTCTCAAATGCACTAATAAAAAATTAATTCATATGAATATTGTTATAAGATATATATGTGTCGACTTTTGATGAATAATGAATTTTAAAAAACCACAATAATTTTGATATGATATTAAAAATTAATCCAAACATCACATTCAAATGCATTAATAAAAAATTAATTAATATGAATATTGTTATAAGATGTGTCAATTTTTGATGAATAATGAATTTTAAAAAAATCACAATAATTGCACCTTCACAGGTCGATGTTTCTAAAAAATACAAAATTAAAACCGGTGTGTGTATACTTACACCGGTGCGCTTATATTCTTAATTGCTCCGGTGCATTTTTACGACCTATGGGCACCTCACAAATACCAAAACCAGTTAAAAATATCGAGGCGTTTGTGCAGTACGGCTCTCCGGTGCGTTTATGTCTATCTACGCACTGGTGCCTTTTTACAACCTATTAGCACCGCACGAATATAGATACCAATTATAAATCTCAATGCATTTGTGTGATACTATGCACTGGGGCGTTTTTGTGTCTATACACACCGGTGCATTTAGACGACCTATGGGCACCGCATGAATACCGATACCAATTATAAATCTCTGTGCATTTGTGTGATACTACGCACTGGGGCGTTTAAGAGTCTATACGCACAGGTGTTTTCTTATGACATATTTGCACCGCACGAATACCAATACCAATTATAAAGCTCGGTGCATTTCTGTGAAAGGATGTATCGGTGTGTTTATAAAAGTCTACGCACCGACGTGTTGATACGACCTATGGGCACCGCTCAATTCCCAAGACCAATTATAAATGCCCCATGCATTGTATCACCAAAACTATGCCTGGTGTTGTTTTATACCTTAACGGCCCGGTGCATTCTCCTTAGACTTCCCCGGGGCGTCGTCCACAGGTACGCACCGATGCGTTAAATCCTGATTAGTGCACCAATGAAAAAAACATTCGTAATAACCTCTGGCCGCCCTTTTTTTTTTTGGTTGTGTTGAATTTCCGTTAAAAGCTCCACCAAAACCTCCGTAACCATAAACGGATGTGGTAGCATATGTTTTTTTGACAATTTTGGCCAATTTTATAACACTAAAACTCCTTCCTATAACTCACTAGAGGTCTTTTTTCCTTGTAGTGACGAATGCCATCTTAAGTATGTAACGAACACAATTAAAATATGAAGAAAAACAAAAAGACAGTGTAAAGTTATTACCTATGCAAAATATTATTCTGAAGGTTTGAAAACGAATTTCTCTGGAAAATCCAGGGAAGAGAGTCAGTCCTCCTATTTGGAGGAGGGTGTATAATTTATTTAGAGAATTCACACAACCTAAACACTACCTTAGCTCACTTACTATCTTGATGAAGGGACTTGATAGGAGAGCCGGAGCCGCTTAACCACAAGGTAAATTACCAAGCCTGGCAAAACAAAAACGAAAACATCATTTAGAAACCATAAAGTCATGCAGAGAGTTGAACATAAGCCCAAGGCATAGAACCACCGACTCTCCTGCGAAAATAATTAGCCTGAGAGGCCTATGTAACTGAATGGCAACCCCATTCCAAAACAATAGTTAAGATTCAATAGTGATCATATTGAGGTTATATGTCTGCATTGTGCCTTAAGAAGCCAAACAGAGCCGAGCGGAGCAAAGGCATGCCTATCGGAAGTGACAGGTCGAGACGGGGTTGTAGAGCAACATGACGGAGGCCGGCAACAAATGGAAAGAAATAGTTAGGGTTTGGGGAGGTCAATACCCTAAATGGGTACTCCATCAAACTCCATCGTAGATTCAACCCTTTGAAATCCGACGACGTAAAATCCATACAGTTTTCAACCGGAGTTAGGGTGATGTAATGGCATGTAGAGTACTATCAAATCCAAATTTAAGACACAAATATCCGACATAACCATTATGCTATGGAATAATTTCAATCAAGATTAATATAAAGATTGACAATAAGTATATCGTCCTTTCGCATTAATGCTATGGTTCTTGTGTACTCTATGAGTATAAATGAGTCAAATTCAAATTATGTTTCCAAGTATCATATCGAAGGTGACAAGTTGTCACCTTCGAACTTGTATTAATTTACAAAACTTTATATTATTATGTCAATATAAAAGGAAGAAATAGGAGCTCGAAAATAAATGCAATTATATAAGTGCAATAATATCATTTAGTTAAGTCTTTGATAAATTAAAAGTTAAAAAAAAAAAAAATTGTTGATTGTGATGTATGTTACAAGTGGTATCAAAGCAGCATTCACACGGTGGGACCCTAGGGGTCACCTAACATGACAAATTGTGTGTGTAAATGATGCACAGAAAATAAATAACATAGTAGGAGACGATATGAGGAGGGGGTCGACACAAAAAAATCCCCAGAATGCAAGGGAACCTACACCCCAACCCCAAGCATAAATGAATCCTGAAATGTGGATCCAGTTGAGTGTAGATCGACACCAACGGACTGACTTCTTTGGAGGAACAGCATCTTCAAACTAGTGATACACTTCAAAGCCTTTGTGTAGAAGCTACAGGAGGAAATGGTCCAGGTTAGGAGTGAAAAAGAGCGCTTAATGCAAGAGTAGGAAAGGATAATCAAGAGCCTTTCTGACAAACAAAATTAGGGAGTGCTACAACCTAGTCCTGATAGAGACATGCAGGAAGAAAATGAAAAACAAGCCAAGGACCAAACCACTAACAGAATAGAAATAATCCATTCATAGCGAGGTAAAAATAATAGAAACTACAATGAGGCTGAGTCTGGTAATGTGTCAAAACAGCAAGAAATTAAGAAACAATAAGTGGAACTACAAGGTGAGTCCCAGAAGATAAAAGCACATACGTTTGATGGAGAAGCGGAGGAGGTCACTGAAGCATGGTTGATAAATATGAACAAGTAATTTCAAGTCTATGAGTACAATAGTCATCTTAAAGCCAGACTGGCCATCTATCAGTTGAGATAAAAGGCCATTCTGTGGTGGGAAGAAGTCAAGAATGTCCATTATATAACATAGAAGATCAGGACATGACATGGGATACATTTCAACAATATTTCAAGGACAAGTATCTAACAGAACGTTTCTATGATAAAAAGTCCAAATAATTCCACGATTTGAAATTGGGTCAAATGATGATGGATGAGTACATAGCCAAGTTCACTTCCCTACTAAGATATGTTCCTTATTTAAGGGACGAAAAGGCTAAGGTTAAGTGGTTCTTAAGTAGTTTTTCGACCCACATGAAAGAACGAATTGAGTTCGTAAATCCAAGGACCATAGATGAAGCAATTCGAAAAGAAAGAATGTGTTACCAGCAGTCTATGGAAAAAGGAGAACTGACCAAAAATTGGTAGCCAAGAAAAGGGCAGAAAAGTGGCTCAAATTTAAAAAAATTTAGAACCAATAAATTTAATAATTCTGCAAGGAATTCAGTGAGTAAACAATTTGGAACAAACCACCAAAGAACTCGGTGGCCTACGAAAGAAAATCCCATAGAGGCTTCCAGCAAGCCTGAGCAAGGACAAAATCAAAAACCACCTCTACAGTGCTGGGGGTGTGGTGAGGCTCACTATTATAAGAACTACCCACGGCGGGTGTTGAGATTCAACAAGATGATGAGCTTCGTGAAAAGATTCGCCTTCACTAAGTGGGCCCGCAGGCTATTTTTGGCGCAAAGTTTATTTTTAGACTTGTCGATCATATTCTATGAGTTGCAGGATGCTATTTGTGGATGGTTGGTCAAGTTGGAAAAATAGATGGACTTCTATTTTTAGACATATTGAGCGGAATCTATTTTTAGATTGCCAGTCTAAAAATAGATATGTCGAATATTATTAGCTCTTAATAATATTTGGACTCTAAACATTATCTTATTCTCTTGGAGCACTTCAATTAAGTGCACAGATGTGGCACAGCAGCTGACAGAAGGAATTACGCTATTCCTGAGGGTTTACTAGAGCTAATGCATGAGGACTTCAGTTAGAACTCATGTGACAGAGTTTGGTGGAGTTATAGAAGTAGTTGATGGAGTTGTGTTCAGTTTAACTCAGTTAGACTCAATTGAGCTAGTTGTATCTAGTCTAACTGATTGATACACTAGTGAGAGTGGTGTGAATTAATTAGTTAATTAATTCACTAAATAATAACTCATTAATCAGCTGAAGAATACATCAGTTAACTACAGTGCATGGCAGTTCAGTGGAGACCAGTGGAGAGATAGGTGAAAGAGCAAGTGTGACTATCAGTTATGACTATAGTGATGCATTGATTCCATCCAACACTCGATGGAGATGCCAATGAGGATTACTTGCGAGTTACAAGGTCAGTCAGTTCGAGTTCATTCGGAGCCATTATTCGACGGAGATTTTTTTGCGATGCAGGTACTAGCACGTGGTAGAGATCAGTGCATGGGTTTGCAAGATCGGGCCTGATTAGTGTGTAGCGATTGTATTGTATTGAGAGCTTGATATGATCAGCTTTGTATGAGGATTGTTACATGATCTATATGAAATATATTATATACAGATATTTGGGGTTTTTAGCTTTAGGCTTTCCCGTTAAACAACTATGTTAAAGTGTGTGAATTTTTATGGTTTCATGTGTGCATTACAATTGATTTAATTTCCACATGTGATGATCAATAATGGAATAGATTCTGTATTGTGCATGAAGTTAAAATAGTGTGTGATCAAGAGAATCTTGGATATATAACCCATAAGTTATATACTTTCTACATGGTATTAGAGCGGTTGATCATTGGAAGCCAAGCAATTGTGGAAGTGGTTGAAGTTTTGTCTTGGTGGAATTAGATTTTTACTGCAGTGTTTTCTTGGTGTCGAAGTTGAGCATTCGTTGAAGTATATTTCAGCAGTTGCGGTAGTTATACCCTTGATGTTGACTCGAATTATATTGCATGGAAGGATAGCAATGCAGCTGCACTTGATGCATGGCAAAAGAAGACAAAAAAGTGTCGAAGAATTATGTTGGAAGGTGTGAAGGACCACATAGTGTCTAGCCTTCATGGTAAAGCTACTCCATTCTTAATGTGGAAAGCTTTGACAGAATTGTTCCAAAGCAGAAGCGACCAGAGGAAGTTGGCGCTTAAATACAAGCTTAGAAAAATAAAAATGGAGAAAGGCGACAGTATACCAAAATACCTCACGAAGTTTGTCCACTGCAAGAATGAGTTGGGAAGTGTGGGGGTTACTGTAGATGAAGAGGACTTAGTGAGCTTGGCTCTCCTTGGGCTTTCGAAGAGTTGGCATAGCTATGAGGACTTTGTCAATGGTCGGGAGAAACTGCCAGGATGGGAGCGACTTTGGTTGGATCTTGTGCAGGAGGAGATGATGTGGGGTACCAGGGATGGATCTTCATCGAGGAATGAAGATGAAGAAAATTTCACTTTGGCTGCCAAAGCAAGGAAAGGGAAGGGGAAGAAAAATCCTTCTCAATCCAGTGCGAAAGGCAAGAAGCAGTACTTGTCCAAGGTGACGTTCTTTCACTATCACCAACACGGACATTACGCCACTAATTGTCCACGGAAGAAGAAAAATAAACGGATCACTTTGCGATCTACATCACAGAGGCCTTGGCCTCGAAGTTTGAGCCCGGATTTTCATTTATCGCATGCTTGGTTTCAAGTGTGATGGGATCGATGTGGTTTTCTTGACGGTGGTGCGTCTTTCCATATGATTGGAGATAAAGATTTGTTCGGTCGTCTAGATGAGAAGGATCTTGGAGTGCACATCGAGATGGGCGATGATGGTAGATACGGTGCGGCGGTATCGGGACCATTTCCTTTGAGAAGGAGTCTGGAAAACCTTTCATCTTGAAGAATGTCATGCATGTTCCAGGATTGAAGGAGAATTTGATCTCTGTGGCGATGTTGGAAGACAAGGGATATGATGTTGTTTTTAGCAAGGGAAAGGCTTTCCTGCGCAGTAAAATAACTGGTGAAACCCGGAGGATAGGGATTCGAGTTAATAACCTTTATCAATTGGAGGTAGATGGTTGCGCAGCAATGGCAAGCAAAGTAGAAGGAGTGGTGAGCCAAGATGAGGGTGAATTGTGGCACAGGAGATTGGGCCATCTTCACCATGGCGCTTTGAAAATTTTGCACCAGATTTCTACCAGGCTTCCCAAAGGTACACTTACGCAGTCAGATCAGTGCAACGGATGTACTTTGGGAAAATTTGTGAAGACCACTTTTCATGAGAAGGATAGTCGCGCCACGACGATCCTCGAGAGAATTCACACAGACGTGTGTGGACCTTTCTCAGTAGCTTCGACAGCAAAGCACAGGTATTATGTGATATTTGTTGATGACTTTTCTTGTAAGTGCTGGATCTTCTTCATGCAGAAGAAGAGCGAGACATTCTCAAAGTTCTGTGAGTTCAAGGCACTGGTTGAGAAAGAGTCGGGGAAGCAGGTGAAAGCTCTAAGGAGCGATAATGGTGGTGAATTCATCTCTGGTGAATTCAAAGACTTTTGCAGCACAGAAGGAATTCGAAGAGAGCTCATTGCGCCTCATAACCCACAGCAGAATGGGGTCATGGAAAGAAAGAACAGAACGATCGTGGGTGCTTCACGGGCGATGTTGAATGATCAGGGCCTTCCCATACACTTGTGGGCTGAGGCATGCAACACTGCGGTTTATGTGCAAAACCGTTGTCCTCATAGAGTACTTGGCATGAGTACACTCGAAGAGGCATTTTCTGGTAAGAAACCTGATATTTCTCATTTAAATATTTTTGCCTCACCTGTTTACATTCATGTGACGAAGGATGCCAGGAAGAAGCTGGAGCCAACCGCAGAGGTTGGAATATTTTTTGGGTACACAGAAACACCCCACAACTATCGTGTGTATTTTCTAGAAAGTCGGAAGACTGTTGTGCGACGAGATATCAAATTTCATGAGGAGAAAGCCATGAAATTGTCGCTTGAGAGGGAGCTACACTTGCATGCAGATGAGGAGCTACTTGTTCCTAAAGATGAGCCTCAGGATGTGGATCATCCACAAGAGGAGGTTCATGGAGTGTAAGAAACCACTCATGCAGCGCCAAACATCAGAGGGCAGAAGCGCACTACAGAAGCTGAGCGACTAAATCTTGATGCAGTGAAGAATGTAGGAGCACCTACATCACAATGTAGACAGAGATAGTCACCTAACCGATTTACTGGATACATGGCTCTGATAAGCAAGTGTATCATGACAGAACCATCCTCTTTCGAGGAAGTTGTGGAGGATCCCGCATGGGTAGATGCCATGGTGGAAGAGTATGATTCGATTGTCAAAAACAATGCATGGGGGGTTGTCCCAAGGCAGGAAGGGAAATCAGTGGTAGGTTCGAGATGGATCTACAAAGTGAAGCAAGCTGCTGACGGGAGCATCAAGAAGTACAAGGAAAGATTTTTTTCCTAAGGCTTCTCACAGATCAAGGGGATCGACTATGAAGAAACCTTTGCACCTATCACAAGGTATTCTTCCATACGGACCATCCTTGCTCTCTCAGCGCAGGTGGGTTGGCACATTCATTAGATGGATGTGAATACTTTGTTCCTCAACAGAGTCATTGAGGAGGAGGTGTACATAGAGCAGCCTGAAGGTTTTGAAATCTTCAGCAGCGAGTCGCATGTGTGCAGGCTCAAAAGAGCGTTGTATGGGCTGAAACAAGCACCTCGTGCTTGGTACACACAGATAGATAGTTATTTCACCAGACTTGGATTCACCAAGAGTGAGGCGGATCCGAACCTATACCAGATTGTGGTGGAGGGTAAGTTGTTGATCATTGTACTTTATGTAGATGATTTGATACTGACAGGTGATGAACTGTTGCTACACTCATGCAAGGAAGATCTTTCAAAGGAGTTTGAGATGAAGGACTTGGGCCTCCTTCATTATTTCCCGGGATTGGAAATTTGGCAGCGGAAGGGTGGACTATTTGTGTCTTAAGGCAAGTATGCCCGGGAGATACTGGAGAAGTTCAACATGCAAGGCTGCAAGCCTATCGACACTCCTCTTTCTGGTGGTTGGAGGAAAGAGGATGCTACATCGGTAGAGGTAGTGGATGCCACTGTTTATCAACAGTTGGTTGGTTCGCTCATGTATTTGGTCAATACACGACCGGACATATGCTATGCTATTAACCATCTTTCACAAGCTATGGTTAAGCCTACCAAGCTCTTTTGGAAGGCAGGCAAGCATGTCCTGAGGTATCTCAGGGGCACATCGGGATATGGATTATGGTATAGACAGTCGGATGAGTTGAAGCTGCATGGCTTCACGGGTGCAGATTTGGCAGGGAGCCCAATGGACAGAAAGAGCACATCTGGAGGGATATTCAGTATCGGGTCTACAACAGTTTCTTGGTACAGTAGGAAACAGAGATTCGTGGCACTCAGTTCAGCGGAGGCCGAGTACATGGCAGCAAGTTTGGCTGCATGCGAGGCTATATGGATGAGGAAGATCCTGGTCGGGTTGTTCGGTTCACACTTAGAGCCTACTGTGATTTATTTTGATAATCAGAGTTGCATCAAACTCTCGGTTAATCCAGTATTTCATGATAGATCTAAACACATTGACATACGGTATCATCATATCAGAGATTGTGTGCGGCGGAAGATCATGTTACTTTCATACATTCCTACGGAGGATCAGGATGCTGATATCTTGACGAAGGCGCTCACCAGGAGAAAATTCGAATACCACAGAGGCAGGATAGGGGTTGCAGATAATCCATATCTTGTTGAGAGGGAGTGTTGAGATTGCAACAAGATGATGATCTTAGTGGAAAGAAGTCGCCTTCACTAAGTGGGCCCGCAGGCTATTTTTGGCGCAAAGTCTATTTTTAGACTATGTCTATTTTTAGACATATGGATCATGTTCTATGAGTTGCAGGATGCTATTTGTGGATGGTTGGTCAAGTCAGAAAAAATAGATGGACTTCTATTTTTAGACATAATGGGCGGAATCTATTTTTAGATTGCCAGTCTAAAAATAGATATGTCGAATATTATTAGCTCTTAATAATATTTGGACTCTAAACATTATCTTATTCTCTTGGAGCACTTCAGTTAAGTGCACAGATGTGGCACAGCAGCTGACAGAAGTAATTACGCTATTCCTGAGGGTTTACTGGAGCCAATGCATGAGGACTTCAGTTAGAACTCATTTGACAGAGTTTGGTGGAGTTATAGAAGTAGTTGATGGAGTTGTGTTCAGTTTAACTCAGTTAGACTCAGTTGAGCTAGTTGTATCTAGTCTAACTGATTGATACACTAGTGAGAGTGGTGTGAATTAATTAATAATTAATTCACTAAATAATAACTCATTAATCAACTAAAGAATACATCATTTAACTACAGTGCATGGCAGTTTCAGTGGAGACCAGTGGAGAGATAGGTAAAAGGGCAAGATAGACTATCAGTTGTGACTATAGTGATGCATTGATTGCATCCAACACTCAGTGGAGATGCTAATGAGGATTTCACAATGCAATCCAGGTGGATTTGAGTTCATTCAGAGCCATTCTTCAGTAGGGATTGTGCAGTAGAGGTAGGCTAGCAGGTGGCAGAGATCGGTGCATGGATTTGCTAGATCGGACCTGAATAATGTGTAGCGATTGTATTGTACTAAGAGCTTGACATGTTCAGCTTTGTATGAGGATTGTTACATGATCTCTATGACATATATTATATACAGATATTTTGGGTTTTGAGCTTCAGGCTTTCCTGTTAAATCACTGTGTTAATGTGTCTGAATTTTTATGGTTTCATGTGTGCATTGCAATTGATCTAATTTCCGCATGTGATGATCAATGGTGGAATAGATTCTGTATTGTGCATGAAGTAAAATAGTGTGTTATCAAGAGAATCTTGGATATATAACACATAAGTTATATAATTTCTACAGCGGGTAAGAAATGAAACAGTAGCCAATTTACAAGAATCCTCTATAGTGGGAGATGTAGCCCGGAGCATACCCAGAATTAATGTAGATTTTGAGGATTGACGAGCAGATTATCAACCAACTATGATAGAACTGGAAGGTAAGCTACTTTCATAGCCTATTTCTATTTTGGTTGACCTGGGTGCAAGTTTAATTTATGTAAATCCAAAAGTAGTAGAAATCTATAAATTACAAATTCAGAAATTTAAAAATCCCTGGCCGGTACAACTAGCCACCAGAGCAAAAAGGAAAGTTTGTTTCAAAATTCCAAACTGTGCATTGGAAATTGGAAACCAAGAATTGAATGTGGATCCGAATGTGTTGCCTTTAGGATCCTACAATGTATTATTGGGAATGGATTGGTTGGAGAGACACTGGACATTGGTAGACTATAAAGACTCAATATTATATATTACAGAATGCAAGATGGAACTCGTAAAGAGATACAAGGAACTAAGAAACCCCTACAACTGCTTCCGATTACAACCTCTCAAATGAGTAAGTGTATTAGAAAATGATGTTAATTATATGCCATTCAGGTGGGTTTTTCCAATTCTAAAAAAAATACTCCTATGATGGAGAACATACCAGTAGTACAAAACTTCATGGACGTGTTTCCAGAAGATGTATCGGGATTACCTCCAAGGAGAGATATTGATTTTACTATTGAGTTGATGCTAGGAACATCACCAATTTCAAGGGCCCCATATCGAATGAGTGTACTGGAGCTAACTGAATTGAAAACTCTACAAGAGTTGTTGGAAAAAGGGTAAATTCGACCAAGTGTGTCCCCTTGGGGAGCACCAGTGTTGTTTGTAAATCAGAAGGATGGAACCATGCGAATGTGCATGGACTATCGATAGCTCAATAAATTGATCGTCAAAAATAAATATCCATTACCGCATATTGATGACCTGTTTGATAAGGTGAAGGTGGCTACTATATTCTCAAAGATAGACTTAAGATTGGGATAGCACCAAATCCAGATTAAAGACGAGGATATCTACAAGAATGTGTTTCGTACCCGATATGGGCAATACGAGTTTTTGGTATTTCCAGTTGGTTTGACTAATGCACCAGCAACATTTATGAGGCTAATGCATGGAATATTTCATTCCTTTCTAGACATATTTGTTCTGATATTCATAGATGATATCTTAATTTATTCAAAAATCATAGAAGAGCACAAGGAAATACTTAAGGGTGGTGTTGGAGATGTTACAAAAGCATCAGTTGTACACTAATTTCAGCAAATGTGACTTCTTCAAGGAAGAAATCTAGTATCTAGGCCATGTTATTTCCGCTGAGGGAATAGCAGTCAATCCAAAGAAAATTAAGACGATTATGGAATGGCGAGTACCCAAAAATGTGGCAGATATCCGATCCTTTATGGGATTAGCTGGATATTATCGATGTTTCATTGAAGGGTTCTCAAAGATTGCTTTTCCAATTACCTCCTTACAGAGGAAGGGAAAAGTATTTAAATGGATTAATGAGTGCCAGAAAAGTTTTGAAAGGTTGAAACATTTTTTGACCACTGCCCTGGTGTTGAGGTTGGTTGATCCCAACAAGGAATTCAAATTCTGTATCGACGCTTGTAAAGAAGGAGTTAGGGAAATTTTATCACAAGAAGGAAGAGTGGTTGCCTATGAGTCGAGGAAGTTAAAATAACATGAATAGCAATACTCGGCCTATGATCTAAAGCTGACAGCAGTAGTGCATGCACTCCGGGTATGGAGGCACTACTTGCTAGGAAAAAGACTTATGCTAAAAACTTACCATAGCAGTCTAACCAGCTACTTTAAGAAAGTTGATCTAAACTCTCGTCAGGCAAGATGGAATTCCTTCCTAAGTGAGTTTGACATTGATATTCATCATGTAAAAGGTAGAGAAAACTGTGTGGTGGATGCCTTAAGAAGAAAATTTCATTGTGTTTATGAACTTTGCTATAACCAGATTGAATGTAAATTTTTAGATCAGATAAAAGAGTAAGCGGGGAAGGATCCTAAATACCAATTTTTTATGGCAGTAAGTGGAGGAAGCCAGAAGACAAGAAAAACCTTTTGACTATGGAGTTAGCAAATATCAATTGTTAACCTTCATGGAAAAGATATATATTCCAAATTTTAGGAGCTGATTATGAATGAGTATCACCGCAGTAATTACTCAAGACATCCAGGATACCAGAAAATGATAACAACAATTAGAAAGGCCTATTTTTGTCCTGATATGTGAAGAATTATTGTAGAGTATTTAAACAAATGCTTGGAGTGTCAACAGGTTAAGGTGGAGCATCAGCATCCAGCCAAATTGTTACAACCTATACTAGTGCCTGAGTATAAATGGGAAGTAATATCTCTAGATTTTATTACTGGTTTACCAAGATAAAAAAAGGTGCAATGACTCCATTATGGTGGTGGTTAATAGATTGAGTAAAGTAATACATTTCATACATGTGCAGTCAACTTACAAAACCGTGAAAATAGAAGACTTCTTCATGAGAGAGATTTTTGGATTGTATGGTATTCCAAAGATGGTTATATTAGATCAAGATGTGAAGTTTACTTCAGAATTATAGAAGGCCCTATTTACTAGGTTTGGAACCCAAATAAAATTTAGCGCCACTTATCATTCCAGACAAATGGATAAACTGAGAGGTGAATCAAATCTCGGAGCATATGCTACGTATGTACGTGATGCAACAGCCAACGAAATGGGAAGAATATCTACATGGTATAATTCGCCTATAATAATGGTTACTAGGAATATTTTAAGATGAGCCCCTTTGAAGCTTTGTATGAGCGACAGTTTCATACTCCCATCAATTGGAGCAGCCCCAAAACCAAGTTGATTCTTGGACCGGAGATGTTGGCTGAAATGGAATCGAAAGTAAGAAATATTAGACAAAATCTGAAAGCGGCTCAAGATCAGCAGAAGATATATGCAGATAAGAAGAGAACTTATCAAGAATTTGAAGTAGGCAATCATGTATACATAAGGATAAAACCGAAGAAGAGCACATTGAGGTGGACCTCCTCTGCTAATTTGGCTCCCATATTATGTGGACCTTTCCAGATATTGGAAAGGGTGGGACCTATGGCTTACTGTTTGAATTTACCCAGCCATATTTGGGTGCACAATGTGTTCCATGTATCCCTACTAAAATGATACATGCATGACCCAAAGCATGTAATCCACTGGAAAAGCATTCAGGTAGGGTAAGATTAAAAAATCCTATCTTAAATTACTAAGTTTTATGAGAATTTAATTCAGAGTTTTGTTGAATGCAGGTCGAACCAGATGGCGAATTTCTAGTCGAGCCTTGGCGTATACTCGATCGGAGAGGAATCATGCTCTGGAGGCAAGCCATCACCCAGGTTAAAGTGCAGTGGAAGCACTTCAAGTTGAATGAGGCTACCTGAGAAGATGAAGGATTTGTTCGTGAGGCTTACCCAGAATTATTTGGTGAGCTTAGATGAAACACCGAGGATGGTGTTTGCTTTCAGGAGGGGAATTTGTGACAACTGGTTTAAATTTTAACTAGTTGTTATGTTATTTTAAATTTTAAGTGACCAAAAATTTATGTCTCTTGAGAAAATGATTACTTGATAAACATAAATAAATTATGCTTTACTGAAATAAAATTTATGAATGGAATAGTGGTTCCATAAAAAGTTAAAAGACTGATGTAAAATTATTCCAAGAACTGAGGGTGGTTGAACAGAAAACAATTAAAGAAATTTACCTTTCCTCTGGGGATAAAAATTACATACCAGTGAGGAAAAGGGGTTATGTTATGTGACTAAGGAGAGGAAGGGAGAGAGTGGAGAATTCCTGAGTTGGAAGTGACCAGTGGAAAACACTTAGTGTTCCCTATTCCTAGAAAAGAAGAAGTATTGGACCAAGGGTCTTGAGGTCTCTTCTAGAAATTATGTTAACCTACAGGACTCATTGTGGAGCACGAGGGGTGATGAGGATGTAATTGCCTCTCTCATGGTAGGGTGGACATCATCAGCAAGGTCTGGAAAATAGATAAGTAAACTAAGCATTGGATATGTTGTCTAGCTATTTGTATTTCTTGTTACATTTATTGTTATTTATGAAATGAAATGAAGACTTCTCCACATTAAATGTTTAGAAATGTGTTATATCTATGATTTCTTTAAAGTGTCAAGAGGATTCAGATAAACCATTAAATATTTAGATTATGTAAGAAAAATCATAATTATGAAAGTTCTGGTTTGTACTTCAAGAAAAGAATTGATGTTTACAAAAAACAGTTGAAATTAGCTAGAATATTGCTACAAGTATGTTAAAATAGAAAACCATTAACTCAGGGTTTTAGAGTCGAAACTCCGAACCCCGAGTTGGTCGTTAACTGTAACCTATGATATACACAGACAGAATGGTCCGAACATCTCATTTAAAATGAAAGAAATAAATTCAGTTCTATTATCAGTTAAAGAGTGTAAATCTTTCTATAAACAGAATATAAAAAAAAAAGGAAAATATCAAAGATTACATGTGTAATATGCATTTAGAACCGAAAATTCCTACGTAAAAAAAAATTTAGAATGACAGTGAATAACTGTACCAAGCTAAGATAGAAAACAAGATTCTACAAGATCTAAGTTTGTCTAAATCGAGAAAATAATAAAAGGTTCTTAGAAAGGAAGCTAGAAATGCACATTATACCATATATAAGGGAAAACTAGAAAATGTTTTTTGTTATTCCTGAACATACCCAAAAAGAAGTAAGCCATTTCATTGAACATAATGAACTAGTATTTGCACAAGGAGAAGATACCCAAATCCATAACACATATGTATAGAAGCAAAGTATCTTCCGGCATTCGAAGTAGATTGTAAACAAAATTTACTAAGTCTAGATAGTTAATATCTCTTATGACCAGACCAGAAATACAGAGTAATTTAGAAATGAAGCATAGTCCAAGATAGTGCTACAAATGTCAATAATAGTTATGAGAAGGGGAAGCCCCTCAAATTTACGAACATAAAATAACATGACAACATGCAACCATAAAACTAAATCTAGAGCCCACAATGTCATGAGCACCTTTGAGGGCTGGAATAGAGGTCCTCTGCAACCAATAACTTAGGAACCCTACGGCAAAGAATGGGTACCTGAAAGGGCAAGTGAAGAGTCCGGGAAACCGATTTTACGAACTAAGAATTAAAAAAGGGTTAACCCCAACGGTCAAGCCATAGCCATTACCTGTGCTATCACAAAATTAGACCTGATAGGTTACTAATCAAATCAATCTCATGTAAGTGTTTCAAACCAATATTTTGATTGAGGCTTAGCCTCCTCAACCTGAGAGGGCTCTCTCAAGGGTTAATGATTTTTGATATAAATATAGATGGCTAACTCTATGTGGGGTAATAAGCAGATAAATGATATATATTGTTGCAAATCACATCAGGAAGCACACATTGGGCTTATGGAGTTAAAATAACTTTAGAAAAACCAAACAATCTACTTAGCATGGAAGTCAAGGCATATCAGAGTTCTAGTCAAGAGATACACATGTGAAATAGTAAAAAACACATTCATTTTGTCTATATAGGAATTCAGAGCATAAAAGATGAATTCTGATTAACATAAACAAACACCACTGCCATAGGATATTAATAAGATGCAATTAGAACAAGAAAACACTAGAACTCTTTATGAATCTCAATTTGGCTAAGTAGAAAACTTTGTATTATGTTGAAAACCAGTCACTTAAAATAAACACAGTCTCTTGCTAAAATTGTCCAGCCCTATGCATATTCGACTTCTTAATATTTTATATATCATTTACAACATAATTCAACCTTATCTACAGCTAGATACATCGAACTCCTGACTCTTGACACCTTTCCTAACCATATGACATGGTATTTATTACAAAAAGACAACTGCTAATCTAATAAACAGTCATGTTACAAATAGGATTCAAACTCCTTATCTCTACTCATAATAACCTTATCTAAACTAAATTACATTATTTTCCAAGTGTATTCACATATGGTCGAATCTAGATGATAAGCTTCAAAACTTTATGACCATAATGTTGATCTCCATTAAACTAGGAAATTGTCCCATGTTTTCTAGGCATAGGATCCTTTGTATTCTTGAGACACTCTGACCATCATGAACTCATCACTTCGAGGTTATTTGTTGTTAGAAACTGAAATAACACCTACCCAAAATCCTCCCTAAGTCCAAGCTGTCCAAAACCATCATCAAACAGTTCAAAATGAGATGAAATAAAATGTGCTACGAAAAAAACATAGTTTCGTAGCGCAACTCCTTTACCCTTTTTTCTCCAAAATTTTGATTTCTTTCCTCCAAGATTATCTTCAATAACATTTATTACATCCTCCCAAGGAATTTCAGGTCATAATTCATACTTTTTCCCTTCAAAATTTTATGAGAAAGAGTGAAAAAAGCTGTTATAGCAGTTTCGTAGCGCTTTTCACTCTTTTTACACTGTTTGAGCTACGAAACTGCTGAGTGAGCAGTTTTTTCCAATTTTTTTCAAAATGAAAACCATAAATGTGCCAAAACTCAAAATAACATTGGTTTCATCAAATCAAAAAGTCATATGAACTGAAAAACACAGTTTTCATGAGGTTCCTTCTTAATTTTCACTTGATTTAGTTTTTGACTTTTTAATGATTGTCATTCTCCACCTTTGTTCTTTAACTCATCTTGAGTCAATTTTAGTTACAGCTCCAAGTCCTCCACTTGATCTCTAATTCTTCTATTACTGGCTCTCAAGTGAGTATTGATTACTCTGACAAATTTAGCTTCCTTGACGGCTGGAACTATCCATGTGAAAAACTATTCTGCATTGCTTGGGGTTTCAGACCTAGAACCAGTTTGGCCTTCCCACAGTGCCTTCATTCTTTTGAATACTGCTTTTTCAATACTATGCTTCCTAACCCTCTTTCTCATCATATAAATTTCTTTGTTTGCTAACCTCAATTTCTCCTCAATATGTTGACACTCTATCATTTCTTCTTTTCTCTTCATTGTTCTGTTGGTTGCATGTTCTACTGTTGGTGATGAGAGATCAACCACTTATTTAGGGAATTTAGCTATTTCAATAGATTCTTTGACTTCCTTGCTTCCTTCCTTGAGTTTATTAGCATTCCTAGTTAAAGGTTTCCTTGCTTGGAAGATAAATGCTTCATCTTCACCCTCAAACTCAAGCTTATTTGTAGACTTAACCTTTTTCTGTTTTTGTTCATCTACTCCAATGATGCCAGCTTGCACAATGGGTGTCTCCTCTATGTCCATAGCATGCAGGATGTCATCTAAATTTCCCTTAATTACTGGGCTATCCTCTGAAAATGAAACAATTTTCTTTCCTTTTGATGCCACTGCTTGGCTTCTTGTCACTCTTTTGATTTCCTGCTTGCTGATATCCTTTTTCTATTTTTCCTCTTTGACACTCTTTGACCTTTGTTTTGTAGGTGATGGAGTTAGTGAAATAAGCACTTGTGTCTGCTATGTCCTTTTCTCAACTTGGTTCCTTGGTTTCAGTTTTGCAAATTCCTTTGGTTTTGCAACCACAGGCTGACTAAACTCTACTACTGGTGGTGAAGGAGTTCCTTTAGTTTTAGGGTTTCTAGCTAGGGTTAGGGTTTCCAACTCAAAACCATTCATAAACAAAAAGGATTACCAATCCATTCCTATCTTCTGAAGCTCATTCAAAATCAACAACTTCATCAAACCATGATGAAACAAAGATGTTTCACAACCTTCAGATTTTTCTTGTACTTTATCAACCATTTTAGCAAGACTCCTATGTAGGTAAAAGGGAAAATCAAGTGAAATTTTACCTGTGAAATGAAAAAGCAACTTGAAATGATATGCGTAGACCTTATGATACCTGCCTTCACTTGTAAAATATCTCTAGATGTTGAGCAGTAGCTTTGCATAAATGTCTTTTATGCAGCCTCTAGGGATTGCATTATTGAGGTCCATATCTACATACTCAAATTTCACAAATTCCTCGCATGGCTCCATATCAAATTTGAAACCTTTGAACCAAGTTTCTTGTCCCCTTGGTATTTTTGTCATAGTAGCAATAATTTATGCTGTAATTGTCACATTTAGCATTCTAACCTTGGTAGTTGTTCCATTGAAGTGCAAGGAAAATTCTTTAGACACCTGTGTGTGGCAACCCTGCAGCTTTTCACAAAACCGAAGACAACCTACTCTGCTGAATGCCTCCATCACTACTGAGTCTTCAACAATGGCCTTCATATTTTCATGCTCATATCTTAAGCAATGTCCCCCTCTATGAACTTTATTTTCCTCTGGCATGCTTCTTAGAAAAAACCTGTCAGCTTCACTTGGATATATGAAACAGCCTCGCTTGAATATATGAAACAACCTCGCTTGATTATGATATATCTGCCTCGCTTGATTATATGAGACAACCTCGCTTGATTAGGATAAATATAACCTTTGTATGGAACAACCACAGGTTTGTCTTGACTACTTCAGAGCTCAAACACTGGTATGGAGGAAAATGAAACGAGAATGACTAAATTAGGAAAACTTTTGAATTTTAAATGTCATCTCATAACTGAATGATGCCTCATTCATACCTTATCATGGCAAAGATGATTGCAATATGGGTAAGTACATTGAATCTCATCACTAACTAACTCATCATACCACTAACCTATCATTTCCCAACGGATTCTAACAAATTTCAGCTCAAATGACAAGACAGTTAAGACATTGTGCTTTCGTAGCGCTGGCAGTGTATTTTTCCCAGTTTGAGCTACGAAACTGTTAGCGCTTTCATAGCGCAAATCAACTTTTTTGAACTAGCGGCGCTACGAAAACGTGGATTCTTGGCTAATTGCATAGTTTTGACCCGAAACCTTATGGAATGACTTCCAAATGGAAAATATGGATATTTGACAATGAATGAACCTTTAAAATACTTTATTTGAACTTAATGATGACCTTTGAACTTGTGAAAATCTAACCTACCCTTAACCAAATCCTAAAATTACTTCTAAACCTATTTTGAAATCATGATCAAAAACAGAGTTGACACAATAATGTTTTAAAAAAATTTGGGTGATAACAACTTGCACAAGAAAACATTGAAAAGAAAATCATTAGCAAGAAACCATGCTGACTATGCTAGAAAGTAGTGAATAAATGTGAAGAAAAGCAAAAAGATAGTGTAAAATTATTACCTGTGCAAAATATTCTTCCGCAAGTTCGAAAACAAATTTCTGTGGAAAAGCCACGGAAGGGAGTCAGTCCTTGTATCCGAAGGAGGGTGTACAATTTATTTAGAGAATGCACACAACCTAAACACTACCTCAACTCACCTACTATCTCGATGAAGTGACTTGGAAACAGAGCCAGAGCTGCTTAACCACAAGGTAATTTACCAGGCCTGGAAAAACACAAACAAAAATGCCATTTAAAAACCCTATACTTATGTAGATAACTGAGCATAAGCCGAAGGCATAGTTCCACCATCTATCCTATGAAAATAAAAATCCTGAGAGGCCTGTGTAACCAAAATGCGACCTCATTCCGAAATAAAAGTTAAGTGTAAACATTGACTATATTGAAGTTACCTGTCTGCGTTGTACCTTGAGAAGCCAAGCGGATCCGAGCAGAGCTAAGGCATGTCTGTCGGTAGTGGTAGGCCGAGACGAGGTTGCAGAGCAACGCGCCGGAGACCGGCAGCAAATGGAAAGAAACAGTTAGGGTTTGGGGAGGTCAATACCCTAAACGGGTACTCAATCAAACTCCACCGTAGATTCAATCCTTTGAAATCCGATGGCGTAAAAACCATACAGTTGTCAACAAGAGTTAGGTTGATGTAATGGCGTGTACAATACTATCAAACCAAGGTTTAAGACACAAATCTCCAAGTAACCATTATGCCATGGAATAATCTCAATCAAGATAAATATAACGATTAACCATAAGTATATCGTCATTTTGCATTAAGACTATGATTCTTGTATACCGTATGGTGTACTGTATGAGTATAAATGAAATCTCTGTCAAATATTAGTCATGTTGCCAAGTGTCACACATATGGTGACAAGTTTCTTCCTTGGAACTTGTATTAATTCACCAAACCTTTATATTGTTATGTCCATGTAAAAGGAAGAAATAGGAGCTCGAAAATAAATGCAGTTATATAAGTGCAATAATATCATCTAGTTAAGTCTTTGATAGAGTAAAACTTAATTTTTTTTTTTGTTGATTATGATGTACGTTACAATATTATAGTTATGGGCAATACATGTTACATCATACTATACTATACTATATAATTTTACTTTAATATATATATATATATATATATATATATATATATATATATATATATATATATATATATATATATATATATATGTTATGTTAAAAACTTATAGAACTATGTTATGTTATAAACAATATATATAATTATAATATATAGTTATGTGATATTACAACAAAGTTAAAATTTAGTTAAATATATATAATTATATATTTTGGGCCGAGCGGCGCTCTACAGCTCAGTATAGGGTACATGTGTAGAGGTAAATAGGGTACATGCGTAGATACGGACAGAACGGGCAGGCTGACGGCCTGTCTAAGGCTGGTCTTGGAAAAGTTCAAGACTCGTGGGTGATCGAAGAAAGAAATGGCCTGAAGGCCCATGTGTCGGACACCAGGCTATACTGAGGGGGCCTCCCCCCGGAATCACGTTTTTCTCTTTGATTAATGATGTTATTTACTTTTTCATTTACTCCAACATAGATATATTTTTTGGAGGGGTTGTAATTATACTCTTGGCATATCACATTATCTTCTGTTATTAGTTTTTGTTTTATATACATCAGATACACTTTGGACATATTATTTCTGGTCTTCTCCGGGTTCAGATGGTATACACCATTGTTATTTTTTGGTGGGTGTTTCTCCCTGCTGGGAGGCCCGGGTTCTTGCTGATGATGATATCATTTTCTTGCATGTTGCCTTCTACCTTCTTGCAGAGTTTTACTCTGCTTATTTTGGTCTTTGCGGGTGTACAAGCCACATGTGCCCCTCTTATGGAGTGGGCAGGCGAATTTCTCTTGACCCTTGAGGAGGTTCCAAGGCCGTATGGAATGCTAGACATATGCAATGTAACTTTTTTTTGTCCTTTAAATAAAAATTTCGATTTTTTATTGGGAAAAAAATGTGAGAATTGTAATGTAAACATTTGACATGTCTGAGTATAAGGCACATGTGTAGATGTAATGTGAGAAATGTAAGGTAAGAAATGTAATGTAAGTAAACATTTGAAATGTTGAGTGTATTTACAAACACTCAAAAAAGAGGTATGGTAAATAAATATAAATATAAATAAACGAGAGGTATGGTAAATAAAAAATAAAACCTCTTTTTATACTTACTCCAGATAGGTATGGTAAATAAATATAAATATAAATAAATTGGAGGTATGGTAAATAAATAAGACCTCTTTTTATACTTACTCTAGAGGTATGGCAAATAAACTCCATAAACCTTTTTATATTTAAGAAAACTTTATTTCAGTACACTACATGCATTGACTATCTCACTAAAACACTAAAGGTAAATGTAAATTTAAAATTAATGTTTAACATTTAATATTGAAAATTTAATCTAATTAATCTAATGTCGTCCCTAATGAAAAATCACTTCTCTCCCTAAATATATAAATTTAACACAAATAAAGTGTCTAATTGTATTTGTGAGGAAGCATCTATGTGACAATGCTAAGAGTGAAATAATATTTGTGAGAAAGTATTTCTGGAGATGTGATTTAGTGGAAAATAATATTTGTGGGAAAGGATTTCACAGTAAGAACTATTATAGATTTTTAAGTTTGATTTCCTTTGCATTTTTTATTTCGTTGATCTTGCATTTTATTTTTTTCTACCCTTTTATTTTTATCTTTTCATCTATTTCGACTCCATGGATTCCATCATGTGTAATGAATCACTCTTACCACCAAATTAGAATATATAGTTATTGGGCCGAGAGGCGCTCTACAGATTAGTATAGGTACATGTTGTAACATACAGCGTTAACTTCACATGGAAATGTAAGGAGTTATAATTTTCTTATACAAGTTACTCATGGGTAACTATCCATTCACTACTAAATATTCCTTACTCATCATTACATAGAATGTTTACCAGTTCATAATGTAACTTTAGAATAAGAATAGTAAGCTCCTTAATCATTAACAACCTCTATTATAATACATTAACATAATACTGTATGATGTAACCTTCCACTCATTTCATCATTCATGTATCCATCACGTACTTGGCATTATGAAACTTCACAACAAGAAAGGAATCAACATCATCACTTGACACAATAATCAATCACATCATTGAACACCAATATACCCTGGAAACCCCGTAGGGTGAAAACCAGCAAAATTTTAATTTTATTATTAAACGCTCGTGAGGGTGATCAGCCCTCACTCAATGACTTATAAGGGAGACCATCCCTTAACCACCGTTTATAAATCTTACAAGGAAATATACAAATATCTAGCTTAAAGCCATTACAATAAATATGATACCATTTACCCTCTGGCCTTCATATCTTCATATCTCGATGGCATGGATGTACCTTCAATGGTCCATCGTACATTGGATCATCTGGTTGTTCGCACTCATCTACATTAACCATAATCATTTACGTGCCACTGGGTTAAGCATAATATTTCCTTTATACATATCACCATCATACCCTGCTAATGTTACCTTCAACGTACATTGATGTCAAGATGCATAAAGTATAATTAATCATTTCATATATCTATACTGTAGTAGTTTCTCCATCCACTCATGTATATTCATGACATGCAAGTAAAGTACCTTGACATTCTCCCTTTAACAACACATACCTCATATGTTCTAGTTATAAATCATCACATCAGCTAATGTTTCCATTGCATAAACACACATTCCTACAAGACATTAGCTACATCTCCGCGGCATATATTTAAATTAAATTGATACATTAGTTACGATATTTGTGCATACAATTTACATAATTTAATCAAAATATCTAACCCTTGAGCTATTACTTTTAGTACATGGAATGCAAGCTAACATAACAAATGTTGCTCCCATGCATGCAAATGCATATAGATTCCAAAAGAGTCTCCCCAAAGGAGTGCTTACACAACGAAGCACATAGCTTCCTTCACGAGTCTTCCCAAAGAAGTGCATATTACCAGAGAACATGCAAACACATATTTCCAGGAAATATAGCATAAAACATGTCTTATTCTCCAAATGTCATACCAACATTACCCATACATATATATCGATGAACCAAAACATTACTTTAGTTTGTTTATAGGTAATTCATCTTTTTTCCATAAAAGCAATGTAGGATAACGAAACTTGTTATCATTTCCCATGTACAATTGTATATTCTTACCAATAAAATCTAATGCAATTATTGCATACCTATGCATGACTTTATTCCAAAAGAAATTAACATGATAATCATGATACCATAAAAGTAATCACATAGTATATTCTTTTAAGAAATATAATTGAATAGTTCCTCTATCCATGACTTTACCAACACCATGGTAAACTATCCATGGATTTATTAAAAAACTAATATTTACAAAACACCATGGTAATCTATTCATGGATTTGTTAAATACTAATCTCTACCAACACCATGGTAATCTACGCATGGAATAACTAATCTTTACCAATGTAATAACATTAGTTAATAAATCTTATTCGTATCTCACATATTTTAAATATATGCATATGTTTTTCCTATCTATATTAGACATGCAATACATAAAATGTATAGAGAATATGAAAGCATGCATATCTATCCATACATGCATGAAATAAATACATACAATAGACACATGCCTATTTTAGATATGCATGCATTTCAAATGTCTCAATATAAGGGTAACAAAACCTTAATCTCAATATGTCCACTAAAACATATTTTCACCTTAAGATGGAAAATATCAACTTATTATATTTTCCCTTGAAATATTTTCTCATATATCTACCCATCTTGATATGAGAATAAATTGTAAAATAAGTGAAGTATATATATTTCAACTCACAAATAAGATTATAATGAAAATTAGAAAGAATTACTTATCTGGACAGAATTACTTATTTTGGGAGTAAATTCTTATAAAATAAATTGAATGTCATCTGTTGAACGTCCCTCGACTTCATCACAACCTCAATCCAACAGTGCTCAACGCTCTTCACCTTGATTCCCAATTTCTCTAGTCGAAAAGAAAATTAATGTGTGTTGCTCTGCTGCTATACAAGCCATTCTTTGTTCTAGTATTCATTGGCCACCGGATAATTATTGGCGAAAGAGGCCAAAACCCAATCCGGAAACACGGACAACCAGAGGCAAACTTCAAGAAATGACTTGCGCACTGATCATATGGCCGAACCTGCTTCGTCGTCACTGAAAAGATGTTCTCCTTCGCGTGTGGTGGCTCCAGCGGCATGTGAAAGTTCTTCTCGCCCATTCGCCTTCCACACTGTTTATTCTTACCAGCGGGTGGCTCAAGCAGCTTGTGAAAGCAATGAGAGCTCCACTCCCCCATTCCATCAAGACGCCACACATATTATTTTTCAAATGATTCAAGAATTCGTTTTTCAACCGTTTCTTGATAATAACAGTTAAAAAGACAACAACGTAATTATTAGTTACGTGGTTATTTTAGGGATGTTACACATGTGTAGATGTAATGTGAGAAATGTAATGTAAACATTTGACATTTTGGAGGAGTATATTCACTCAAAAAGAGGTATGGTAAATAAATATAAATACAAATAAACTGAGGTATGGTAAATAAAAAATAAAACATATTTTTATACATGTGCTTGAGTGGAAAATAATATTTGCGGGAATGATTTCCTTTGCATTTTTTATTTCCTTTGATCTTGCACTTTTTTTTTTCTTACTTAGACTCCATGGATGCAATCATGTGTAATGAATCACTCTTACCACCAAATTAGAATATATAGTTATTGGGCCGAGAGACTCTCTACAGCTCAGTATAGGGTACATGTGTAGATGTAATGGGAGAAATGTAATGTAAACATTTGATGTTTCGGAGGAGTATATTTACAAACCCTCAAAAAGAGATATGGTAATTAAATAAAAATATAAATAAACTGAGGTATCATAAATAATAAATAAAACATCTTTTTATACTTACTCCAGAGGTATGGTAAATAAATAAAAATATAAATAAATTGGAGGTATGGTAAATAAATAAGACCTCTTTTTATACTTACTCTAGAGGTATGGTAAATAAACTCCATAAACCTTTTTATATTTAAGAAAAATAAAAAATGAGTTATGGTAAATAAATGAAAATATAAATAAACTGAGGTATGGTAAATAAAAGATAAAACCTCTTTTTACACTTACTCCAGGGGTAAATAAATAAAAATATAAATAAATTAGAGGTATGGTAAATAAATAAGACCTATTTTTATACTTACTCTAGAGGTATGGTAAATAAACTCCATAAACCTCTTTATATTTAAGAAAACTAAAAAAATGAGGTTTTATTTAGGTGAAGCCTATGGACCAAATACCATGGAAAAAATTATTATTAATACCATGGGCTAAATACTATGGGCCAAATAATGTATTTATAAAAGAGGTATGGTGAATAAATAAATATAAAAGAGGTATACATAGGTATGGTAAATACATAAAAATATATCAAATATGATTAGAAATAAACATAAGTATATACCAAGCCTATGAGCCAAATACCATGGTAAATAAAAAAATTATGGTAAATAAATATAAATATAAATAAACTAGAGGTATGGTAAGAAATAAAACTTTTTTTTATATTTACGAAATATGTTTTATTTAGGTGAAGCCTAAAGGACAAATACCCTAATATTAATATTAAAAGATTAATACAAATATTATTATTAATTATAATAATCATATTAATATATTATAATATTAATATTATTAAATTTAATAAATTTGAATCCCAGAGGTTTGTATTTGAGTACACTACATGCATTGATTATGTCTGGTAAATGTAAATGTAAAAGTAAGGTTTAACATTTAATATTGAAAATTTAATCTAATTAATCTAATGTACTCCTTAATGAAAAATCACTTCTCTCCCTAAATATATAAATTTAACAAAAATAAAGCGTTGAATTGTATTTGAGAGGAAGAATCTTTGTGACAATGCAAAGAGTGAAATAATATTTCTGAGAAAGGATTTCGGGAGTTGTGCTGAATGGAAAATAATATTTGTGGAAAAGGATTTCAACTGCTATAGATTTTTAAGTTTGATTTTGTAACATACTCCGATAACTTCACATGGAAATGCCAGGAGTTAAAAAAAAATTATACAAGTTACCCACGGTAACTATCCAAATCACTATTAAAAGTTTCTTACTCATCATTACATAGAATGTTCACCAATTCATAGTGAAACCTTAGAGTAAGAATAGTAAGTTTCTTAACCATTAACAACCTTCATTATGGTACATTAACAAAAAATTGTATGATGTAACCTTGCATTCATTTCATCATTCTTGTATTCATCATATACTTGACATTAATGAACATCGCAACAAGAACACAATCAACATCATCAACTTAGCACAAAAATCAATCACATCATTGAACACCAATATACCCTGGAAACCCCTAGGGTGAAAAGTAGCAAACGTTTAATTTTATTATTAAACACTCATGAGGGTGTTCATCCCTCACTAAATGGCTTATAAGGGAGTCCATCCCTTAACCATCGTTATAAATCTTACAAAAAAAATATACAAATATCTAACTTAAAGCCATTACAATAAATATGATATAATTTACCCACTAATCTTCATATCTTCATATCTTGGTGGCATGGATGCCCTACAATGGACCATCATACATGGGATCATCCTGCAACTCGCACTTATCTGCATGAACCATAATCATTTACCTACCACCAGGTTAAGCATAATATTCCCTTTGTACATGTCACCATCATTCCCTGCTAATGATGCCTTCAACATACATTGATGTCAAGATTCATAAAGCATTGATCAACCATTTCATATATCTATACTAGATAAGCTTTTCCATTTACTCATGTATATTCATGACATGAAAGTAAAATACCTTGAAATTCTCCCTTTAACAACACATAGTGCATATGTGCTAGTTATAAGTCATCATCTTAATTAATGTTTCCCTCGCATAAGCACACATTCCTGCAAGACAATAGCTACATCTCCCCAGCATTTCTATGAAAGAACTAATATAACAGTGATAATATTCGTGCATGCTATTTACATAGATTTAATCAAAATAAATAACCCTTAAGCTATTACTTTTGGTGCATGAAAGGAAAGCTAACATAACAAATGTTGTTCCCATGCATGCAAATGCATGTAGATTCCAAAGGAGTCTCCCCAAATGAATGCTTAACACAACAAAGCACATAGCTTCCAAACGAGTCTTCCCAAAGGAATGCTTAACATAAAAGAGCATGCAACCGCAAGTTTTCCTTTTGTAACACTAATGTAAATAAGCATACAAATACATGTGTTATTTTCCAAAGATTATGCTAACAATCCTTTCCAATGTAGTTTAACACAACATGCTATCTTTCCCACATACAAATATGTATATTCTTTCCAATGAAAGTTAATACAAATATTGCATGCCTATGCATGATCTTATTCCAAAAGAAACTAACATCGTAATCATGATAACATAAAAGTAATCACATAGTTTGTTCTTCTAAAGAAATATAACTGAATAGTTTATTTATCCATGGATTTATTAAATATCTAATCTTTACCAACACCATGGTAATTTGTCCATGGATTTATTAAATAACTAATATTTACAAACACCATGGTAATCTATTCATGGATTTATTAAATAAATAATCTTTACCAACACCATGGTAATCTATCCATGGATTTATTAAATAACTAATATTTACAAACACCATGGTAATCTATATATACATACTCACAACATGGTTAATGTATACATATATATTCATAAAAACTCTTCCAAGAATATTAATCTGAGAAACTTTTCTCTTTTCTTCTTCACTACACATAAAAATATTTCAAGAGTTACCATCTTTAATCTATATTCATTTTCAAGAAAAGAACTTGGATTTCTTATATTTTAACACACTCTTTTATTCTTCACTACACATGAAAATATTTCAAGAGTTTCCATCTTTAATCTATATTCATTTTCAAGAAAATAGCTTGCATTTCTTAAAACAGCTTGGATTTCTTATCATTTCCTACACATGTATGAAATCCCTATTATAAAAGAACAAGCATCCTATCCTTTCTTAGATAAGATGCATATGCAATGTTATATATAAAATTTCTTATCCTATCCTTTCTTAGATAAAATACATATGCACTATTATTATATATAAAATTGCTTATATTTCACTATTACAAATAGATATATTTTCTTTCTAAAAATATATTCTTTACTAAGAAAAATTAGCATAAGGTTTTTATATGCATAACCTTTTAGACAAACAATATCACCGTATGAGGCATATTACAAAAGTAAAAAAGTAATAATGTTTTGAAGAAAACTATAACTTCACGCGTAAATACTTCAAAATATCTTGCTTAATCCATGCTAAACTAAAGCAAAACCCTTGCATATAAATTAGAAAAGGATACACAATAAATAATGTATACAAGTACAGTACTTAGATATTAAATAAAATATCTACTCGAGATATTTATCATTAGGAAGACCCATCTCTAGATTTAACAATCATTTAAAAATCATTAAGTCAAACACTACCAGATTTCTTAAGTTGTTTCAGTGGAAGAACCATTTTCCCTTCGCTCATGGCAGAAGGGAGAGGCAATACGAAGTAGAGAATGGCGAGAATGACCACCACCATGGAAGAGTGTCTCTCATGCGTGTTCAACGTGAGAACGACCACCACCATGGCAGCCATGCCGAAGAAAATAGCATGCGGGTGGAAGAGAATATAAACCAACGAAATAAGAAAATGGGAGTGGTGTGTTCAACGTGAGAACGACCACCACCATGGTAGACATGCCCAAGAAAATAGCACGCAAGTGGAAGAAAATATAAACCAACGGAATAAGAAAATGGGAGCGGTGGAGGTTACCCTTCGAGTTAGCCAAGCTCTTCAAATTTCAATATTAAACAATACTTAATTGTTCATTGTAACGGAAAATATGACAATAACCATAACACCTTCCTTCAATACGCAGCACATATTCATTCTCAACTGATTCAAGAATTTGTTTTTCAACTTATTCTTAATCAAATAGTTAAAAAGATAGTAACATAATATTTATTTACCATGTGTAAATATATAGGGTTGAGTAGGTATGTTACAGATTTTCTTTGCACTTTTTATTTAGTCTTTTCCTGCATTCATGTGTAATGAATCACTCTTCACTCTTACCGTTAAATTAGAATACACCACCAAATTAGAATGATTTAATTTCTACTTTGCTTGATACCTTGAGCCGCTCTAAAAAAAAAAGTGATTTCAAGAATTTATTTCTAAATGTGTAAAAAACCAACCTAGATCCATCTTAACTCCTGACCTATCAAGCCCCTAGAGGGATCGATCTTTCGAGGTGCAAACATTTCCTCAAGTTTTGCAGTGAAAAAAAAAAAAATTCACCTTTAAAGATTTGATCTCTCTCTAGACTTGTTAGATCCGGAATCAAAATGGATCTAGGCTAATATAATTATGTTATGAACTATAGTTATAATTATGTTGTAATATGCTATGTTAATATATATATGTTAAATAATTTTATGTAATACTAAATAGTTATATGGCTATGTTATGTTATATTTTATATATAGAATCATAACATATATTTATGTAACATTGTAGTTAAATAATAGTTATGTGTGTATTATATATATATATATATATATATATATATATATATATATATATATAACATTTATTTTTTAGATTTAAATTTTAAATATTAATAATTTATTTTTAAAAATAAAATAATATTATATTTGTTATTAAATAACATTTAAAATATAAATTAATTTAAATTTAAAATAATAAATTAAAATAAAAGTTCTTATTTTATTTAGGTTTATCATGAGAATCCATATTTATTATGTCAATTTCATGTTCCTAATTTATTTATATATTAGTTATAGTTTGGTTGTTTTGAAGTTTTTTGGGTATAATTTCAGTCAAATGTGTTAGAAATTTAAAATGCATTTTAAATAACAAAAATTTTGAAAAGTTTTCTAGGTTGTTTTGAAGGGTTTTTTTTTATGGTTTTCTAGGTTGAATTTGTGGTTTTGTAGGTTGTTTTGAACGGGTTTTTGATGGTTTTTTTTGTGGTTTTCTTGGTTGGTTTTGTGATTTTCTAAGTTCTTTCGAAGGACTTTTTGTGGTTTTCATGGTTTTTGTATGGTTGTTTTTTTTTAAATTAATTTTCTTAATTTTGCAAAAAAAATTAAATAAGAAAGACAAAAAAGATAGAATACCTACCTTTGTTTTAGCCTCTAGGACGGCGACGTCGTTGGCGAAATTAATTAGGACGCTTCATGCTTAATTTCTCAATCGAGCTCCAATACTCTCGGTTGAGCTACCTAAATAATCTCAGTCGAGCTCTCAAATTTCCTGTGGTCTATGAAAATGACACGCACAGACCATGGGCAGTGTATTTAATAATAAAATTGCTCGATCAAGTGTTATAGCTTAATCCAGCCATAAATTTTGATCGAGGGTTTGTTTTTAACCCTCAATCGAGCTACTTGTAGAAATTATACAAACATATGTATATCAATAGATTCAATCGGATCAAGCAATGTACTAAAGAAAGATATTGAATCCTTCGAAAAATCAATTGTGGAAAATAAACATGATTTCCAATCACAACAAGTAAAAAAAGAAGCAAATCAAACCCCAACACAGATATTTTCCCAGGGAAAGCTTTTTGCTCAAAACCCGTCTATCTTCTATTGTATATTCACCAAGGAATCATGAAATAATTACAATGCACCCTTCTCACAAGAGTCCCCTACACTCTGCTAATTGTCTCACACTGATCTAGACACAATAAGGCCAACACTTAGCCAATTCTCATCATGTCTTTAGCCTGCCTTGCTCACACAATTCATGAGGAATGCAATCCCTATTCTTTGGGAATTTCAACCTTTCTCAACTGTGCAAGTATCATGGGAAACCCTGTGGTGTTTTAACTGCATCTGGGAAGTTTGCTAAAAATACAACTAATAGTCAACTTCCCTTTAACCTTTGTCTCAACTGGGTCTCCACTAGAACTGGCATGCATGCAGCTATTAATAGTAAATCATCAGTTGCATGACAGATCACTGCATGTGAATTAAATCTGATTTAATTCACTTGACCTCTCACCAGTGTAACAAACAGTTACAACTAGTTCAGCTAACTTGAACTCACTTAATTGAGTTAACATATTTCTCATGCATCAAAATCATGCACTTAACTACAACTTGAACTCTAAAACACATAGAATCACTCTGCATGCCTCACCAACCACCCTCAACTCAAAATTCACGAGCTAACTTAGTATATCACACTTAGTTAACTATTACAAGTATTTATAAGATATGATTACATTTTATTGTCCAATTTAATTAAGGGATAATTAAATTTGACACATTTCCAATTTATTAAATAAACTGAATTTCACACTAATGTATCGCTAGGACCCATCACTACATGTCTTGTGGTCCCACACTAGTGTAGGTGTTGTCATGTTGTTTCTAGATTCCAATTTCATTGTTTCTTGTTGCAAACTTCAACACTCCCTCTCAACAAGAAAGGAATCAATCTGTCCTGATCTGGTACCTTGGAACGTCCTTGCATGCGCACATGCACCTCTTGCATGCGACATGCAACACTTCTCTAGTGTTGTTCGCACATGTAACTCTTCTGAAACTGATAGCCTCCAAAAAACTGGATCATTATAATGCATCTGTCATCAGAGTCTTCTGACTGCTGGTACCTACTGCGCATGTCTACTGGACTCTCTGCATTGTTAACATATGCATGCATGCACTCTGCACTGCTGCCAACTCTTATCTGCACTCCAATATCTAACACCTTTCACTCTGATTTATGTCCTCCTAACATATAACTGCATTAATCTAACCGATCCTTCCTGCTACTACTACATTGTGGGCTCCTCGTAGCCAGGTTCGATCCATTAGACACACCATCTCAATGAATCCTCCCCAAATTTCTTCTTGGGATTAATTTTGCACATCTCCCCACCTTACACCTAGAGGAATAGTTGCATGTACTCCCTCTGCCCATTTGGCTCGAAATTTCCCCCTCTTGGAGGTCTCTGCTTGTGATCCAGGTGGCTCCAGAGAGACACATAGGACAAAGACGACTAATGGAAGCTCAAAAATCAAAGTGTTTGGATTTCTCTCAAACCTATTTTAGGTTGAAGATCTCGTCTTTCTGATTCCAACGACGCAGACGACACTGAATTTCGAGTCCGGATGGAGAAGTTAGGAGTAGTCAAAGTTTTGAGTTGACTTGGTGACTTGGCAAGTTTAAAGGAGGCACAATTTCGCTAGAATCTAGCCACCGGATTCCAGCCAGCTCTGGCCAAATTCTAGGAGAATTTTTGGGACACTTAATTTGTCTCCTTCGACCTATTTTCATAATTTTCAAAAATGGCTAATTGTTTTTATTAAATGAAAAAAATATTAAAAAAAAAGGGGTGGGGGCAGTTACCCCTGCCACCCCCATCGCAACATCGTATTAATATATATTTATTATGGTTGGGGGATGAGTGGTCAACCTCACCACCCCAGACCATACTGCAAACACCAACGGTCCCATTTACTATAAGGCTGGCAGGAGTTGAACCCGCGGTCGGCCCCGCCCACGTGGCTGCCCTCCATACAACAACGCTTCCCTTCATAACTACCACCCACCATACCATATAATGTATGGAATTCAACCATACGGTGTGATGGAGAAGGGTAAGGGCGGGCCGCTCAATGCGGGCCAGGCCCCCCCAAATTAATTGTTATTGTTTTAAAATAAAAAAACGTGTTGATTTCATACTATGACGAGAGGGGCGGGATTTGACCCCCCGACCCCTCCTCAACCAATCCTAAAATTTACCATTGCACCCAACGACTCATTTTGAAAATTCTGCCTGCCTTTTAATACTTAAACCCATAATTTTCACAGTGTGTCCAGGCCAAGGCAGCAAAGGATGGAGCACGATTTTCGAGACTTGAGTTTTTACAGGCAGAACCATGAGTAGGCCCAGAAATAGGGAGCGGAACCATGATCCTTGAAATTTTCCCGGGGAGGTAATTTTTCTCCATGTCAGAATATAGTCAAGCTTACAGTCATTTTTCATGGTTTTTCGCAGGGAACACAATGGCGAGGTCAGATTCGTCTTTCGATTTGCAGATTTCAAGTCTACCCATGGAGCAGCAACTTTGAGGAATCTAGGGGGAATCTAAAAGATTCCTTTTTGCCCAGATTTTCACTTTGTCAGAATTCAGAAACTTTATGTCTATTTTTCACTATTCGACGCCATGAATCTGATGGCATATTCAGATTTTCCATCTGAGCTTTATATTTTTTGGCCACTTTTCAAAGTGGAGTTGCAGGTGTTAGCATTCAGTGAGTGAGAAGTCGATTTCACACCTTTCGATGCCATGATTACGATGGTGATTTCAGATCCAGCAGTAGAGAAACTCATTCTTTAGTCATATTTAGCGTGAGGTATATGATGAGTTGATTTCATGTACTTCCTTGTCTCTTTTTCTCTGAGATGCATTGTGTTGTATAGACCCGTGTTGATGTTTTTATGTAGGATCTTGTTTTGTTCTTGATGTGAGATGTAATTTATATCATGGATTTGTATTATGTCTGAGATCCCTTTGATGCCATGTTGGCGGGATACTCATTGTCACATGTATGTTGTCTGAGATCCCTTTATTTTCTGTGTTGGAGGGATACTCATAGTATTTATGTGTGAGCTATTTTCATACTGATAGGAGTCCTTTTTGTGAATGAGAGTTCCTGTAGTGGAACATCTTGTAGAGAGGTCTATCCACTCCTACATGAGGGTATTTTCCTTGTATGATAGCGAAAAAACCATCCATGTACATCTTCACTCCTTTCAACACTTAATGTAGTGCCCTACACCATCTTAACACCGAGGCCCGGAGATGTAGTCCCTCCTGGATGAACTCCATTATCAATGTCATATGTTGCTCATGCTTGTTATGTTCCTATTCCTCTTCTTTACAACATGCATATGTTCATTCATGTTCATTAACGCTTTAATTAAATGCAATTCTAACACATCAGCCAAAGTAAACGGCCCTGGTTAAGGGTATCAGGAATTTACCTGGATCAAGTGGTATCAAAGCAGTTCTTCTTGCTAATTGGATTGCAGGTGTGAACTATTGAACAATAGCTGAGTTGATCCATGGATAATTTCAAGGACATGTACGAGACCATGCTTAGGGTGTCTGAGAAACCGGACATGTTGTACGAGGCTTATGAAAAACAAGCAACAAAGAACGTTGAATTGAAGACACTCCTACAGGAAGAGAAGGAGGATAAACATCGATTGCAGCTTCAGTTGCAAGCCACGATAGAAGCGTGGGAATAATTGAAGCGCAACAACGAAATTCTTCAAGAAGATCATGATGCATTGATGGCACTCCTACAGGAAGAGAAGGAAGAGAAGCAGTGATTGCAACTTCAGCTACAAGCTACGACAAAGGCCTTGGAGGAAGTGAAGCCCAACGAAAGCTTACAAAAGCCTTCTTCACTTGTTTCGCAATCAACAACTAAGGTAAACAGTGTTTATTTCTCTTCAGTTTCTTCACATAATGTCATTTCAATTGGAAGTGTGGAGATACCCATTACAAGGACCGACATGAGACTCCTCACCAAGATGGGGTACAAAGGAGGAGGACTTAGCGTTCATGGCCAAGGCATAACCCAACTATTGGAGGTTGTGCAGAGACCTCGCTATGCAGGTTTGGGGTACACTGAAGAAGGATGTTTGAAGGACAGAAAAGGCAAACAAAAGTTGATGAACTCACCAAGGAAGGGGAATGATGGAAACACTTAACCATCATTCCATGGTAATGCATGTTGCAGTGAAAGAGCCGAGGAAAGCTCTTATCACCATGATCGCACTAGAGACCACCCGAGAAGGTATAATTAGTCTCATTATTCCAAAGTGCATTTTGATTATAAGAATGTTGATAACCATGGTCGTAAATCATGGCATCGAAAAAACATTTCATTTTTGTGGTTTACATAACCATGTGTTTTCTAAGTGTTGGAAAAGGATGGCATCAGAAAGGACGATGAGGCATGGAAAACCTTCTCCACAACAGGGACAGAAATCGGTTAAGCAGGTTTGGAGAATAAAGACCCTTTGCACTCATTGCGACTGAAGTGGCCATCAAAGAGCCACGTGTTGGAGACTCCATCCAGAGAAGCGCCTTAAAGAAAAATCACCTGTGCATGAACCAGTCGAAAGTGTTGATCGACAAGCGAATTCCCCACAAGGGAATGATCCATTCACTTTGATAAGTGAGAGATGGTTTTCTAGATTGTTTTTCTAGATATGTTAGCTTGTCATGGTCGTGTTTGTAAATCATATGCTGCACTTCTAACTGTAAAAGTGATGATGTTTGTTTCCATCACTTGTCTAAGAAACAATGATATTTTGACCTTGTTTATGATTCATGTGATGCATTTCTTTCATGTAAAAGTGATGAGGTGTTTTCCATCACTTCGAAATGCGACAACAACATTGTTTGTCTTGTAATGATAGCTGGGGTGTGATTTCCACTTGATGTAAACTTGACCACTGAGTACATGTTATAAACTCGTGGAAAGTATGGGAATGTTTGGGTCATAGTTGGTCAATTTAGCATGTAATTTGTAGGGGATTGTACTACAAGTTTGCAGAAGGTGCGGGTGTTGGTTCATCGCTTAAGGCTTCGAAGGACAATGGTGAAGGAGATGGAAGGGTGACCTTTTTAGGACACTCGTGGTGCAGACATAGTACACAACAGTTGCAGATTCTTGTTAACACTTTCGGAGGAAAAAAATCTCCTCAGTGGGGAGGATTGATCCAGGTGGCTCCAGAGACACAGATTGAACAAAGAGGGCTAATGGAAGCTCAAAAATCGAAGTGTTTGGATTGTTCCTGAACCTGGTTCATGTTGAAGATCTCTTCTTCTTAATTCCAACGGCATAGACAACACTAGATTCCAAGTCTGTATGGAGAAGTTAGGACCAATCAAAGTTTTGGATTGACTTGGTGACTTGGTAGGTTTAAAGGAGGCGCAATTTCACCAGAATCCGGCCAGATTCCGGGCGAATTTGTGGAACACTTAATTTGTCTCCTTTGACCTATTTTCGGAATTTTCAAAAATGGCTAGTTCTTTTTATTAAATAAAAATAAAAAATAAAAAAATGGTTGGGGGTCGTGACCCCCACCACCCCCATCGCAACATCGTATTAATATATATATTATGGTTGGGGGACGGGTGGTCAACCTCGCCACCCCGGACCATACCGCAAACACCAACGATCCCATATATGATAAGGCTGGCGGGAGTTGAACTCGCAGTTGGCCCCACCAACTCCGCCCACGCGGCAACCCTCCATACAACAACGCTCCCCTCCATAAATACCAACCACCATAGCATATAACGTATGGCATTCAACCATACGGTGTGGTAGAGAAGGGTAGGGGCAAGCCACCCAATGCGGGTCAGGCCCCTCCGAATTAACTGTTATTTGTTTTAAAATAAAAAATGCGCTAATTTCATACTATGACAAGAGGAGTGGGATTTGACCCCCCAACCCCTCCTCAACCAATCCTAAAATTTACCATTGCACCCAACGACTCATTTTGAAAAAT
The DNA here is from genome assembly GCA_034641835.2 of Pinus albicaulis. Taxonomy (NCBI): domain Eukaryota; kingdom Viridiplantae; phylum Streptophyta; class Pinopsida; order Pinales; family Pinaceae; genus Pinus; species Pinus albicaulis. The sequence continues at coordinate 682,915,791 of CM076570.1, forward strand.
TTGCCTGCCTTTTAATACTTAAACCCATCATTTTCACAATGCCTACAGGCCAAGGCAGCGGAGGATGGAGCACAATTTTTGAGACTGAGTTTTTGCAGGCGGAACCATTAGCAGACTTAGAAACAGGGAGCAGAACCATGATCCTTGAAATTTTCCCGGGGAGGTAATTTTTCTCCATGTCGGAATATAGTCAATTTTACAGACATTTTTCACGGTTTTTTGCAAGGAATGCAATGGCGAGGTCAGATTCACCTTTCGATTTGCAAATTTCCAGTCCAACCATGGAGAAGCATCTTTGAGGAATCTAGGGGGAATGTAAAAGATTCCTTTTTGCCCATATTTTCACTTTGTCAGAATTCAGTAACTTTATGTCGATTTTGCACTATTCGACGCCACAAATCTAATGGCGTATTCAGATTTTCCATCTAAGCTTTATATTTTTCGGCCACTTTTCAAAGTGGAGCTGTAGGTGTTAGCATTCAACGAGTGAGTAATCGATTTTGTACCTTTCGACGCCAAGATTGCGATGGTGATTTCAGATCCAGCAACAGAGAAGCTCATTCTTTAGTCATATTCAGCGTGAGGTATATGATGAGTTGATTTCATGTACTTTTTTTCTCTTTTTCTCTGAGATGAATTGTGTTGTACATATCCCTATTGATGTTTTGATGTGGCATCTTGTTTTTTTCTTGATGTGAGATGTACTTTATATCATGGATTTGTATTATGTCTAAGATCCCTTTGATGCCATGTTGGCAGGATACTCATTGTCACATGTATGTTGTTTGAGATCTCTTTATTTGCCATGTTGGAGGGATACTCATAGCCTTTATGTGTGATATATTATCATACTGATAGGAGTCCTTTTTGTGAATGAGAGTTACTGTAGTAGAAAATATCATAGAGAGGTCTAGCCATTCCTGCATGAGGGAATTTTCCTTCTATGATAGTGAAAACACCATCCATGTACATCTTCACTCCTTATAACACGTAATGCAGCGGCCTACACCATCTTGACACTGAGGCTCGGAGATGTAGTCCCTCTTAGACAAACTCTATTATCAATGTCGTATGTTTCTCATGCTTGTTATGTTCCTAATCTTTATAGCACGCATATGTTCATTCATGTTCATTAATACTTTAATTAATTGCAATTCTAACACATCAGCCGAAGTAAAAGGTCTTGGTTAAGGGTATGGGGAATTTACCCAGATTAGCTTGAGTGGTTTCTTCCACTCCATGATCCTCATCTTGTGGTTGCTACACATCTTGAGGTTCATCCTTAGCAACCAAGAGTTCCTCATCTCCATGCAAATCAAGCTCCCTCTCAAGGGACAATCGCATGGCTTTCTCACACTTCCCATTGGTACATCCCTTTCATGTGTCTATATGTGCAAGAGTACCCTTTGGAAGACCCATAGAAATATGTTGCATGACCTTGAAATCCCCGTGGTGTAGATGGCCCAATCTCCTGTGCCATAACTCACCATCGTCCCGAATCACCACTTTGTCTGCCTTACCCATCAATGTTGTGCATCCATCTACATCAAATTTATAGATATTCTTCACATGAATCCCAATCTTCTTGGCTTGTCCTGTGGCTTTGTGTCGAAGGAAATATTTCCCTTCATTGAAAACCACATCATAGCCTCTATCCTCCAACATTGTGACTAAAACTAAATTTTTCTTCAAGCCCTGTACATTCATTACATCTTTTAATAAGAAGGGTTTACCTGAATGTCTCTGGAAGGTAATTGTACCAATCCCGGTAGCACTATACCGCCCGTCATCACCCATTTCGATATGCATCTGGAGGTCCTTCTCCTCTAAGCTACTGAAAAGTTCTTTGTCTCCCGTCATGTGGAAAGATGAACCACTATCTAATTACCACATTGATCCCATTGCACTTTACACCATGCAGCAATGAGCGAGAAGTCCAACTCAAATTGTGAGGCCAAAGCCTCACCAGCTGCATATCCCAAAACCTTCTTGTTTTTCTTCTTTTGTGGAAAATTAGTGGCATAATGTCCATGCTTGTGACAGTGAAAACATTTCACTCTAGACATGTCATGCTCCTTGCCTTCTTCGTCGATCTCAAATTTGGTATAAGTTTTCTTTTCTTTCCCCTTCTTTGCCTTACTAGGAAAGGCGCAATTCTCATCATCATCTGTCTTAGATGAAGATCCATCCCTAGTATTCCGCCTGAATTATTCTTGCTCCAAATCCGACCAAAGTCGTTCCCAATTTGGCAGCTTCTCCCTCCCATTGACAGAGTCTTGATAACTATGCTAACTCTTGGGAAGGCCTAGAAGAGCTAGGCTCACCAATTCATCATCCGCTACAGTAATTCCGACGCTCCCAAGCTCATCTCAACATTGGACAAACTTGGTTAAATATTTCATAATATTTTCGCCTTTCTCCATTTTGATTTTCTTGAGCTTGTCCTTATGTGCTAATTTTCTATGATCACAATTGCTCTGAAATAGATCTGTCAAAGCCTTCCACATTGCATATGGAGTCGATTTTCCATGGAGACTTAAGACAATGTGGTCTCATACTCCCTCCAATAAGATCCTCCTCGCCTTTGCAACCTTATTTTTCCAAGCATCAAGATTTGCGGCATCTGCCGCAACGGGTTTGGGAATGTCATTATCAATGAATTATTTCAACCCATTGTCCTCCAATATTTCCTCCATTCTATCTTTCCACACAATATAATTAGAACTTCCCTTGAGTGAATACTCCAATCTCAAGCCATTGAAAGCCATCTTGATCCTGATCTGTCTGTCGCGCCAAGAATACTTTTGAAAATTCGAATTATATTCAGTCACAAACTCAATTTATTCTCCATTATAGTGATTTCCTGTGCTCTGATACCATGTAGAAATTATACAAACATGTGTATATCAATCGATTCAATTCGATCAAGTAATGTACTAAAGAAAGATACTGAATCCTTCTACAAATCAATTGCGGAAAATAAACACAATCACCAATCACAACAAGTAAAGAAAGAAGAAAATCAAACCACAACACGGATATTTTCCCAGGGAAATCTTGTTTCTCAAAATCCCTCTATCTTCTATTGTATATTCACCAAGAAATCATGAAACAATTACAATGCACTCTTCTCACAAGAGTCTCCTGCACTCTGCTAATCGTCTCACACTGATCCATATAAAATCGGGCCAACACTTAGCCAATTCTCAGCCTACCTTTAGCCAATTCTCAACCTTCCTTGCTCACACAATTCATGAGGAATGAAATCCCTATTCCTTAAGAATTTCAACCTTTCTCAACTGTGCAAGTATCATGGGCATTCATGTGGTGTTTTAACTGCATCTGGGCAGTTTGCTAAAAATACAACTGATAGTCAACTTCCCTTTAACCTTTGTCTCAACTGGGTCTCCACTGGAACTGACATTCACGCATCTATTAATAGTAAATAATTAGTTGCATGACAGATTACTACATGTGAATTAAATCTGATTTAATTCACTTGACCTCTCACTAGTGCAACAAATGGTTACAACTAGTTCAACTGACTTTAACTCACTTAATTGAGTTAAATGATTTTTCATGCATTAAAATCATGCACTTAACTGCAACTTGAACTCTAAAACACATAGAATCATTCTGCATGCCTCACCAACCACCCTCAACTCGAAATTCATGAGCTAACTGAGTCTATCACACTCAGTTAACTATTACAAGTGTTTATGAGATAAGATTCCAATTTACTGTCCAATTTAATTAAGGGATAATTAAATTTGACACATATCCAATTTATTAAATAAATTGAATTGCACACTAATGTATCGCTATGACCCATCACTAAATGACCTGTGATCCCACACTAGTGTAGGTGTTGTCAAGTTGTTTCTGGATGCTAATTTCACTGTTTCTTGTTGCAAACTTCAACACTACTTTTTTAGTGCTTGAAGAGCTCGATCAAGCACTTAAAAAGTCTTGATCAAGTACTTAAATGCCTCGATTAATCCATCTTCTTTTCCACCTAAACACATCATCTCTTCCCAAAAAGTGTAACCCAGCTCCATGTTTTCACCTGCATGTTTTTTCCCATAACAATTTGGTTTGTTAAATGAATGTTGGATCCTTAGATAAATTTGGGTGGATGATATTGAAGCCACAAGTTAGGCATGTGAGTCACCTCAGGACTCATTTATCCTAGCAAAAATAAAAATAAAAAATTAAGTGGTTGAATTTGTTTTACATCAATGTTAATGGCACCCTACCACATCCTACCTCGTGTTTTTCCCAAACATTATTAGGTATTTTCAGTTGTTGGTGTATCTATAATGCATATAATACACTACACACATTTGTTTGTCCATATATATATATATATATATATATATATATATATATATATATATATAAATGTTTTTTTACAACTCATTAAAGAATAATCTTTTTGTTAGCTAAAGCATGTGGTAGGATGCTTCCACACTTAAAAAGAATTTTCCATCATGCTCTCAAACTAAAAAATATTGTTTTGATTTACTAAAATATTTATTAACATATAACCTTACTTTTAAAATGCACCTTCCATTATATTTCCATTTTAATATAGTTGTATTCTATTTTTTTTAAGTAAGAGTAAGTTAATAGAAGAACAATTGAATATTTGAATAAGTTATTTTTTAATATAAATAAAATTCAAACTTGATTTTTATTTTCAAAATTTCAATAATTTAAATTATTTAAATATTAAAACCAAAATTTCCATTATTCAAGAAAAACGATAGAACTCTAATAAAGTTTCCATTTGATATGCTCTTATTAAATATATCCTAATTCATATCAAGATTACAAATTTTTTCAATGATAAGTTTAATCTTAATGTGAGAGCTTATCCACTTGATTGTGTGGGTATTCCCTAGTAGCATCCTTATGATACCTACCTCTTGGGCCACTTAAAAACATAAAGAAAAGTGATTCACATTATAACATAAATGGAGATTTTCATTTATATGGAAAAAAACCAACATTGACTTAGGCCTTGCCATCTTCAATTTTTTGAATTATGTGGTTGTGGAGGTTTCCAGGCTTATGTAGAATGTTATTAACAAGATTGATATATGCCTTTTAGATTAGTTTTTTGGATTGGATATTTCACTAAAATTTTATGAAAAAAATGTTGTATATATGTTGGATGGAAATTTATATATTAAAATAGATTAAAATTAAAAATAAAAATTGTTAAAATATATTATATAATTAATTATAGTTAATAAGATTTAATTAAATAACAAAAATTTATGGAATTTTAAAGTTAATATTTTATATAAGTAAATAATTTTTTAGAACAAATTATTATTTTTATTATTAAATTAAATATAAATATATATGGATGGTCTAATCAGTCTAATTTTCATTTTCTTGATGATAAACTATATTCAGTAATTCAAAGCGTCTAATCTATAATTTCCTGTACAAAAGGAACTCTGAAGACCTCGGGGATAATTTGTTTGGGTCGAAGCTAATCAAGCTCTGTAGTGCTCAGGATCTCATAATTTGCAATGGTCTAAAGAAGTGGCCCAATTCTAGCCAGATGACCTACATCCATGGGCTTGGCAGCAGCGTGGTAGACTATGTTATTTCCGATCTCCCTTTATACAGTGAAATAATAAATTTTGACATCTTAGATGACCACGAGACTGACTCTGATCATAGGCCTTTACTCATAACTCTCAATTTTGTCATTCATAGAGATCCCATAGAAGATAATCCTTATAGTCAAAATAACTTAATCTTTGATAGAAATAAAAATGATCTCTTTCTAAATGAATTAAAAACTAATTTGCTTGCTTCCTTTATCTAGTATAAACAACATAGATGACCTCTATCATAATTTTACTAAAACCCTCTCATATTCTATTAACAAGTTCTCAATTGAAGTCTCAAGTAATAAAATAAATAGCAAAACCAACCCATGGTATGACAAAGATTGTAAAAGTGCGAGGAGAGAAATTAAGGAAGTTGTTGATGAATCTCTCAAAATTGACAAGATAAAAATCTACAAAACCCTAACTAAAAGGGAAAAAAAAAGGCAATATATTCGTAAAAGACAAGAGAATCTCTTACACCTCTCTAAGGTGGCTCCTAAGAAATTCTGGAGGCAGATTCTAACTAGGAAAACTAAAGATAATAATAAAATTGCTTTACACGACTGGAATTCCTATCTTAAAAAGCTTTATGAATCTCCAAATGCCAGGGATAACTTTGAAACCCTGCTCACAACGAAAGAAGTTTTCTCATTAGAAGACATTGATTTTGGGGTTAAATGCCTGGAAAATGGGAAAGCTAAAGACATTGAAGGTTACGAGGTGGAAATCTTAAAAATTGGAGGTCTTGTCCTCATCCCCCACATCCACAAGCTTTTCAACCAAGCAGTCAAGCAAGGGTTCCCTAAACCTTGGACTCAGAGCCTCATTATCCCTATTTTTAAAAGTGGGGATACAAATAACCCCTCTAATTATCGAACAATTATGATCGGCCCTCTCTTAGCCAGGTTATACGGTATTATTTTGGAAAAGAAGTTGAGCATTTGGCTTGAAAGTGAAGGTAAGCGGGCTAAAGGCCAAGCGGGTTTTAGAAGGCAACGCTCAACAACGAACCACCTCGTTATGCTTAGGATCATTGTGGAGGAATGCCACAATGATAAATCCAATCTCTTTTGTTGCTTTGTGGACTTTAGAAAGGCTTTCGATACGGTTCCTAGAAATAACCTATGGAATAGATTAGAAGAGCTAAATGTTCCTTTCGAGCTAAGAGCGACTGCTATAAGGTTATACGAGAATGTAATTGCCAAGTTAAAGAGAAATGTGGGGTGGTTGAAAGATATTAAGTGTAATATCGGAGCTAAACAAGGTTGCCTCCTCTCCCCTACCCTATTTGGCATTTACATCGACAAGCTAGAAGGTTGTTTAGAGGAAGCAAGATGTGCTGGCATGATCTTAGTTGGGATAGTCATCATCCTTCTTCTCTATGCTGACGATATTTTTCTTCTCGCAAGGTACCCATCTGATCTTGATAATCAACTTAGACTTCTTAAGGATTTCTGCTTTACCATGGGTATGCCTGTTAACACTGACAAAACAAAAGTTATGATTATCAAATCCAAGAAGGACACTTACGCTAATTTTATGTATGACAATAGTAACTTGGAGGAAGTGTCTTCTTACAAGTACCTAGGAATTGATATTCATCACAAGCTCAACTAGAACTATAACTTTCAGAAAAGGATAAATGGGGGGTGGAAAGCTTATTTTGGTCTTGAAAATAATTGTAAAACGACAAAGCTCATAATGTGGGATAGAAATACATTCCTCTTTGAAACTTTAGTCACTCCTGTTATCTTATATGGATGTGAGGTTTGGGGTTGCAACATCTCTAGAGAATCCTAGAGAAAGATTGAGCAAATCCAGAAGCATTTTATAACGTATAACCATAAAATTAAAAGTAATACACCCTATCCTATTCTCCTTATAGAAGTGGGTCTTTCCTCTATCGAGAGCCTAGCTATGAATAGGCTTCTGTTGTACAAGCACAAGCTCAATAGCATATGATACCATAGACTTCCTAAGCTAGCTTTAAATTCCAGCCAAAACCACCTAAGGCTTAAACGAGGTTGGTATAAAGACACCAGGGCCTGGTTAAACCATTGGGAGATCGATGAGAATGTTGCATTGCAAAACATCAATAACATTAAAAAAATTGTTACTTCTAAGTTCAAAGAAAAAATGTGGTGTGAGAAAGATCTAGCAGCTAAAAGAAAATTAAGATATTATAAGGAGATCATCAACCCCACCCTAGAAGATCAAAAGTATCTCTTTGTTTTAACTAGCTCAAAGAAGAAAATTAATATAGCCAAGATTAGAACGAACTCTCATGAGCTCCATAGTGAAACAGGTCGTTGGACAGTTCCTAAAACACCATGGATGGAAAGGATCTGCCATCTTTGTGAGAATATGAACATCGAGGATGAAAATCACTTCCTCTTAGAGTGCCCCGAGTACAACCACATTAGAGCTCAATTTGATAATCTTTGTTGCAATACTAACCTTCCTAGCCTTTTAAGATGTCAAAATTATAGTGAGCTCAGGAGGCTTCTCTCCAAGCTTTTTAAGCATAGGAATAAAATCTTAAATCAAACTAAATAACTCTTTTCTTTAGGTCCAATAGACCAAAGGTTGGTCTGAGTGGACATTAACCATCATCATCATTATCATCATAAATTATTTTAAATTATTTATATATATATATATAGATATATATTTTAAGTGAATTCTATATTATAATAATTAATATTAAATTTTTAAACAAAGAATACCATGTTTTTATATACATTTTATACTTGTTATGGATGGTAAGTAGATATAAAGAAGAATTATATACTTAGTATGGTTAAAATTAATATTATATTTATAATTTAAAAATTTTATATTTTATTACATGGTTTAATATATATTTAAATTATATATTAATTTTAAAAATATATTATATTATTAATGTTTTATTTTTTTAATTCAATAAAATTTTATAATTTAATTTTTTTGGAAAAATATTAAATAATTAAATTTTAAAGAATATTAAATAATATATTATTAAATTTTAAAGTTTATTAATATATTATTATACCATTTATATTGTAATTAGTTGTTTGTCAAATTTGTACAATTTTAATTATTATTTTTATTTTTATTTTGTAATAAAAGGATTTAAAATTGTTCAAAATTATTATATTAATTTTATCTTATTTTTAAATAAAAATATATTTTACATTTCATAAACAACATTATTCCTAATTTTCTATTAAATAAATACAAACAAATGATAATTTTTATATAATTGAAATTGAAATTATTAGTTTAAATTATTTAATTTAAAAAAATATATATAAAAAAATATAAAAAAATAAAAAAATTATACATATTCATAAATTATATTATGATTTAATGCAAGTGATACAGAAATCAACTTCAAACATTAATTACAATCTTACCATTCAATTGAGAATCTATAATAATATTTTATTGTTCAATGTTTTGGTTTTTTTTAAACCATCTCTTGGACGAATTCTTAGGCCACATGTTATATATGTAAAAAACAATTTTAAGTCGGTGTAAGAACTGCACATTTCCGTATAAATTGTGTAAGGGGACGCGGCTATACGTCAAAAAGTGCATATTTTAATTCCTTTGTAGGTTTAAATCAGTTCATAAATTGTGTAAGGGGACGCGGCTATACGTCAAAAAGTGCATATTTTAATTTTGGGTTTTCAGATTTTCTCCGGATCTAAAAAGTTTTCAGTTTTTTAAGTCTCCAAATCTTAATAAAAATATATTTATTTGTATTTATACTATTTTATAATTTGGGTGTGGTTTGGATGAATAGTTTTGTGTCTAATATCTTACTTTACTACAAAGTTTGTTAAATGTGTTTTTAAAGTTTATTTTCTTTTTATTCTTATTGTTATTATTATTTTAATACTTTTTATTTTTTTGAATATGGTTGATCATTTTCTTATATTGTTTTAATTGTTTTTTCTTTAATTATTTAGTATACCATAGTTTATTTTGTTAGATTTAAATGTAATAACATTTCTAGTATTATTGTTATTTTGTAAAGATATATCTTTTTTTATTCTTTTATTGATTTAGCTAAGGCTTAACATATTTATGTTAATTCTCCTTAAGCCACATGTGGTTTTGACTTATATTTTGACTCAATATTAGGAAGCTTCTTGTCTTCTATGTTGTTTATTTTGTTCTATACATCATGCACCTATTCATTATGATAATGTCAATGGTGGAAAGACACACCTCTATGAGAAGGATACCATATGATATGTTTCTTTTAATTTTGATATTATAAATTATAAAACACATTTGCATTTGCTCTATCATTCTCCATTACTCTGTAGATATTGTAGCTGCAAAATTCACAACTATATAAGATAACGAAAGTGATGACAGTCTTAAAGATCAATTTCTTCTTATCTCGGCTCCAAATGTCTATTAAAAACTACAATTGATTTCAAGTCAATAATAAAATTATCACTCTCCATTTATCATTTTCTCAATGTTATAGTTCTATTTAATCTTGCAAGGGAGATTGATTTTGAAAAATGTTGGTGTTAATAGTTGTACCATACTAGACTTGTTTGTGAATATCCTAGGGAATCTTCAGCATAAGGATCATATCATCAATGTAAAGAAGAAGTGTGGTGACTATACAAGGTAGATTTAGGTATACATAACTTGCTTCTTCCAAATAACCTTCTAACTTATTAATATATATACCAAAAATGGTAGGAGCTATAACCCCATGAGAAGCTGCTATGGGCATTTTGCGCTATCTTAAGGGAACCACTCATTGAACTCCTATATTACAATCTTCCAACCAACTTCCTAAGCTTGGAAATAATGTTTTCATAAAACCTAATTACAACAACACTCAACTCAAAAAGAATTTGTATCTTTTATAATCTATTCTAAAGGTTAATGAAGCAAAATAGAAGATTGGTTTTGGTATTACAGCACTCTTTTCACATGATCCCAAGCTTAATAATATGGTTCGCAATGGAATGATAACTCCTAAATCCAACCTAACCTTTAAATCCTTTCATAATGATATTATAGTTATAGGGTTAGTTTTTATCCTCGCTTTTAAAAAAAGGTATGTAACGTCCGCACAACATTTAAATCTATACACATTAAAAAAAAAAAAAACAAACAAACAAACAAAACTTTAAAACTTACTACTGTTGTCATTATTCTTCTAATTATAAGCACATTAACCACATAATCATTTACTGAACACTTGTGATTTACTCATATCCTTCCACCTATTATGACAGACTTATATCTAAAACATGCATATAATCATTTATATGAATCTACATCTTTTTAATTAGTCATCCTAAAACAACGATTAAGAGGACTAATTAATATACAAAACCTTCACACTTCAGTGTTCACTTATATATATAAACCTTACCAAGGTTTGAGTATCTACTTGGTATAAATCACACTTTCGAACTCGGGCCATCCCATTGGGATTCCCATAGCAATATGATTAACAAGGTTTTCCATATGCCCTTACCATGTTGATTATATAAATATTATATTTTTTATTAAATTCCTTTGTCAGACCTTGGATCTCACAACATATGATATCAGTACAAAGGTTTGATTGTCAGTACTATGGTTTATGAGGAGTGTTAATTACTTTGAATATTTGCATGTCTCGGTCACTATGATGACTCCACCTGTCTGCATCCTTGTTTGTCCTTTGTCCTACGCTTTGTCCTCATTTTAATCGTGATCGTCGAATTCCTATCCACGAAGATCGACGGTGCATACGCAGGAAGGGATGGTTAGGGTAACTAACCACCCAATCCTCCTGCCTGAATTGTCATTTGCTTCGCCGTCGAGTTCAGGGTTTCGGCTCTGCAAGTTGGATTCTTACCTGTTCTTATCTTTTGATGGTTTCTTCTGCAACACAATGTTGTCCGTCGGTGTATCGATGCCACATTTGCTTTGCTAGACCACAGAGATACATCTTTCACCTGAACCCTACAGGTTTTCACTCAGTTATCTCTTCACTTCATATTATGATTTGTTCTTCTTTCCGCAACAGTTTGGGTATGGGAGCATAGGTAACACTCTACTCCTCTTATTGATTCTCTCGGCTTTCCAGGATTTAACTTTGTCATGGGGATGTGTACCAAGTATGCTTTGCAGGCCGAAAGGTCGCACCGGCCATCCGAGCTTCCTCAAAATCTCAGGTGATAGCTAACAGCCAATAGTTTTGGTTTGTGTTTTCATTTATCTTGATTAATGTTTATTCCAAAGACCATAACCCCCATAGCTATTGTTGTGAACGCAGGTCTGCATTCCAGCCAGTGTCGACGGCAGGACAATCTTGAGAGTCTTCTAGTGCCCTTACGGTAAGCACTCTAATATTTAAGTGTTATTAATGCAAATGATAGTTGGGTTTTCTTGTATTTATAATCACGACCACCCCTCTGTCTCCTGCAGGGACGTGCAGTTTTCCTAGCGTGAAAACCTTTCAGCCTAGCTATAAATTTTACTATTTTACTTGTTATTGTTTGCAAAGAAATTTACTAGGGCTCGGCCCTCGTTGTAGTTCTATCTGGTTGTTACACTTTTCTAGATACTCTGTATCTATTAGGACATAGAAATAGGCTTCGATTTTTAGTTTAATTCCACATGTATTTTATTTAAACACTCAGTCCGTCAGTCAAACTTTTAGTCGTTCGTCACGACTCCATGTTTTTGTATTTTGGTTCCTCTTACATGTAATTTAATTTTCGGTTTCAAAGTTGTTTATGTTCCGTACTCCGGTTCAGTAAACAAGAACGATGTAAGAAGTAAATATTTTATATAATTGACATCTTCCTATTTTGTTCATGGTCAGACTCTACAGTTACATTCTTTTTGGTGGCTATCGGGCTTGTTATGCATTTCTTGCCAATGAAAATCTGAGTGTCATTTCTTTTTCTTCTGTAAAATATTGCTTATTTTTAATATTTTCCACTAGTTTCTTATGGGATTATATTTGCATATACAAATATCCCAGGTCTCTGGCCCAAGGGACATGAACCCAAACCCATTCCTTGGGTTCGAGTACTAAACCTGCAGGCCTAGACCCTTGATTTACCACAACATTGTAAACTTATCGTCTGTATTTTACTTGTTGTAGTGTTCTACTATATTCTCTTTAATATAATCTCTACTCGTAATGTTATGGAATCAATTTATCTATCCATGCTAATGAATATAGCAGTATTGGATTGTTTAGACAATATATATGTTTGTCATGAGTTGGAGTTCTAGAATTTATTGAACATTCTAGTATCATTGTAATTTCCTCATTTACTACTTACAGAGGACTCTTCATGTGATCTTTATAACAGAGAATAATTTACAGTTGTAACATACGGTAACACTACCTTAAAACAATTAGAATAGTGAATACCTTGTAATTACAACTTTACAGTAAACACCACCTATAACAGTTATAACAATATAGTAAGGCTTATCTCTGTTGTTATTAATGTTTTAAACTGGAAATCCAAGATACTTAAATACCTATTTCAGAAGATTATTCTAGTAACTGATAGTCCTCCTAACCTTAAGCGAGGCAATCACGTCCTCTGCTCCCCCTTGCTCCTCACCAGGGCCTAGGTAATCCTCTGAGACAAGAAGTGAGACCTCAGGATCAAATCCAGTCTTCACTTCACTTGGGTATTCCTGAGCTCCACTGGTTTTCTCACCAACTCTAGATAACTCATAGCAACAGCCTGTTGCTAAACCCCAACATCCTTTCTGCACAGAACCCCTTCCCTTCTTAGTATTTTCCTTTAAATCCTTTTTGGGATGGTAACTATCAGAATTGTCTCCACGTTTTTACCCTGGGTTCTTGGAATTATTTACCAATCAGTTACTTCCTCCTTTTTACTCAAGGCAATTATTAATTAACTCTTTTTTTTAAAAGACAGAAGATTATATATTAAAGTACTGTTAACAAATATCCTTATTTGTTACTCATTCAAAATGTGCCATAACAATTTTATGGACCAATTAAGTAAATTAAAAAAGGGTGTTACATCTTCCCCCGCTTAAACAAACATCGTCCTCAATCTTAGTTGATGAATGAGAACAAATCCGAACAGGCTTCTTGAATAACATGCTCCTCCTCCCAAGTAGCCTTCTCCGGGCCAAAGTGCTTCCACTGCACTTTAACTTGGGGGATGACTCGCCTCTGGAGCATTATTTCTCTCCAATCTAGAATATGTTGCGGTTCTACCAAGAACTCACCGTCCGGTTCTACCTACATACAACAATTCTCATAATCAGTTCAAATCAGAAATCTATTTTTGATACCAATGTAATACATTGTTGACTTACATGTATATCCTACCAATGTATCACATGTTTGGGATCATGTACGTAACGCTTCAGTAGTGATACATGAAACACATTATGTACCAATATATGGCTTGGTAGGGCCAGTCGATAGGCCACCAGACCTATCCTTTCCACAATCTCGAATGGTCTGCAATATCTGGGAGCCAATTTGGCACAAGCATTCCACCTCAAGGTGCTCTCTTTTGGTTTAATTCTTACAAAAACATGGTCCCCTACCACAAACTCCCGAAAAGTTCTTTTCCGATTTGCATAAAAATTTTGTCGTTCTTGGGCTTCCTTCAAGTTCTGCCTAATCTTCTTTACTTCCCGCTCCTTTTCCTCTAGCATGTCCAGCCCAAGCATCATCTTTTTTTCAGGGCTGATCCAATTTATAGGAGTCTGGAATTGTCTTCCGTACAATGCTTCAAAGGGGATCATCTTAAGGGATTCTTGATATCTGTTGTTGTGGGAAAACTCAACCAAATGTACATACTCCTCCCATTTCGTTGGTTGTTGCATCACATACATACGCATCATGTCTTCTAAAACTTGATTCACCCTGTCTGCTTGCCCATCCATTTGAGGATGGTAGGCAATACTAAATTGTATTTGCGTCCCCAAGCCACTAAATAGTGTCTTCTAGAATGTTGATGTAAATTTTACATCACGATATGAGATGACAATTCGGGGAATACCATGCAGTCTAAAAATTTCTTTCATGAAGATATCAACAATTTGCACTATCTTATAAGTGGACTGGACGTGAATGACGTGAGCCACCTTGCCGATTCTATCAACCACCACCATAATTGAGTCATTGTGTCTTTGTTTCTCAGTAGTTCGGTGATGAAGTCGAGGGAAATGACTTCCCACTTCCATTCTAACATTGGAATAGGCTGAAGTAATCCTATGGAATGTTGATGTTCAACCTTAATTTGCTAGCACTCCAAGCACTTGGTCAAATATTTTGCAATGTCCTTTCGCATACCAGGCCAGGAATAGTATTTCCTAAGTGCAGTTAACATTTTCTGATATCCTGGATGTCATACATAGGAACTTCTATGATATTCATCCAAAATTAATATTTTTAAATTATTTTGATTAGGAATATATATTTTTTTTCTGATAGAATAGGAATTTCTTATCATTCAGTTCATATTCTAACTATTTTCCTTGCTTTTCATATTCTTTTGCTTGCTGCCATAGGAACTGATATTCAGGGTCTTTCCTTGCTGCCTCCATAATCTGTTCTTGAAATTTGAATTCAATTTGGTTAAAGCATAGCTCATAGATGCCATGCAGTTTCCTGCTTAAGGCATCAGCCACCCGGTTATCTTTACCTTTCATGTGTTGAATATCAAAGTCAAACTCACTTAGGAATGTGTTCCATCTTGCTTGGCAAGCATTTAGATCAGATGTTTAAAGTAGCTAGTTAAACTGCTGTGATCAGTTCTCAACATGAATCTTTTTCCTAACAGATAATGTCTCCATATCTGCAAGGCATGCACCACCGCAGTCAGTTCCAAGTCATAAGCAGAATACCTCTGCTCATGATCCTTCATTTTTCTAGATTCATATGCTATGACTCTTCCCTCTTGGGTCAAGACTACTCCTAAACCTTCCTTACATGCATTAGTGCATACTTCAAATTCTTTACCCGAATCTGATACTTTCATAACAGGGGTAGTAGTTAACAGCTCCTTCAATAACTCAAAATTGTTCTGACATTCCTGATTCCACCTAAAGACTTGTCCTTTCCACTGCAATGAGATAATGGGAAAGGATATTTTAGAAAATCCATTAATGAATCGTCGGTATTAGCCAGAAAATCCCATAAATGAACGTATGTCTGCTACATTCTTTGGGACCTTCCATTCCATGATTGTATTTATCTTTTCAGGGTCTACAACAATCCCTTCAGCTGAAATCACGTGTCCCAAATATTGGATCTGCTTCTTGAAAAATTCAGACTCATTAAACTTAACATACAGTTGATGTTCTTGTAACATTTCCAGCACCATGTGCAAGTGCTCTTTGTGCTCTTCCATATTCTTGGAGTAAATTGATATATCAACAATAAAAATTAAAACGAACTTATCCAAAAATGGGTGGAATATTCCATGCATTAAGCTCATAAAAGTTGATGGTGCATTCTTTAATCCGAATGGTAACACCACAAACTCATAATGTTTGTGCCTAGTACGAAAAGTTGTTTTGGATATATCTTCGTCCTTGATCCAGATCTGGTGGTACCCTGACCTTAAGTCAATCTTGGGAAACATCGTAGCTTCGTTTACTTGATCAAGCAAATCGTTTGTGCATGGTAATGGATACTTGTTTTTAACAATCAATATTTTGAGTTGTCGATAATCCATACACATTCACATAGTATCGTCCTTCTTTTTCACAAACAGCACTGGTGCTCCCCATGGGGACAGACTTGGCTGGATGTAACCTTTATCCATTAATTCCTGCAGCTTCATTTTTAATTCCGTTAATTCAAGCACACTCATTCTGTATGGAGCTCGAGACATAGGTGTTGCCCCAGGTATTAATTCTATTGTAAAGTCTATGTCTCTTTTTGGTGGAAATCCGAGGATTTCCTCAAGAAGTACATCTCGAAAATCTTGCACTATAGGAATATTTTCCAGCATAAGGGTCTTATCCTTGGAATTGGAGAATCCTACCTAGATTGCATAGATTTGACACCCCTTCCCAATGCATTTACTCAGTTGAGATGCAGTAATGGGTCGCAACTGTAATGGCTTCTTAATGCCCTGCAGTTATTGACGTGTTCCATCCTTTGATTTAAAATTAATAACTTTATCCTTGTAGTCCACTAATGACCAACGTTTTTCCAGCCAATCCATCCCCAATAGAATATCATAAGATCCTAGAGGTAGAATGTTGAGTTCTACAGTTATGTGTTGGTCCCCAATACTCAACTCACAGTTTGATACTTTGGCATTGACTCATCTTCTTGCCACTGTAGCCAGCTGAACTAGCCAAGGATTCTTAAATTTTTGATTCTGTAATTTACATTTTTAAACTATATCGGGTTGGATATAGCTCAAACTGGCCCTAGGTTCAACTAAAATAGAAACAAATTGGGTTTGTAGCTTACCTTATAATTCTATCATAGTTGGATGAAATTCTGCTTGTCGATCCTCTAGAGAAGCATTGATTTTGGGTATGTTTCGAGCTACATCTTCAACAGTCGATGCCTCTTACAAATTTGTCGGCACTTCATTTCTCCCTTGATGAGGATGATTTTTGAAATAATGTGCCCATCCACACCCCCAACACTGCAACGGAGGTTTCTGGGACTATCCAATGTCGAGTCTGCTAGAAGCTTTAGTATGTCGCTCCTCACTTGCCCACTTTGTCTTAGGTTGACTCTTCCCATTATGTTTACTCAGTGGATTCCTTGCAGCATCCTTATAATTTCTGGATTTGTTATTTCTAACATTGGTAAAGCTTTTCTGCCCTTTTCGGGGCGGCCAACTTTTTCCGGTTTGTCCCTTTTTTTGGATTGCTGATAGCACATATGTGCTTTCCTTATCGCTTCATCCATGGTTTGAGGGTTCACAAACTCAATCCTCTTTTTCATGTGTATCGGCAAGCTGCTCAAAAACCGTTGTATTTTTTCCTTTTCATCGATAAAATAAGGTACATATCTTAATAATGAAGTAAATTTTGTAATAAATTCATCCATAAACATTTGCCCCAATTTTTTATCATGAAATTCTCGGGATTTTTCATCGTAAAATCGTTTATTCAGATACTTATCTTTGAAATATTGTTGAAACTCATCCCAAGTTATGTTCTGATCTTCAACTCCACGCACGTTCTTAACTTCTTCCCACCACAATGTAGCTTTCTCTCGTAGTTGATAAATGGCTAAACAAGCTTTAATTTTTTTGTTATATTCGTACACCTGAAATTAATTTTTCATGTTTATCATCCAGGCTTCCGCCATTTCTTCAGCCTCTTCGTCGAAGGTAGGAGGCTTTATCTTTCGGAATTCACCTTGTAATTTCGCTTTTTGTTTCTTCAGCTCTTGTTGTTTTGAAATATTCCTAGATTCATCTTCAATGTAGGTTCATATTTAATTACTCCATTGCATTTGACTACCTTCGGTATTGTCATGCATTGGTTGCCGTTGTTCTCCTTCTTCTTGAGTATCCCTCTCAGGGCTAGGTTGTGCAGTG
This sequence comes from Pinus albicaulis, assembly GCA_034641835.2. Classification (NCBI taxonomy): domain Eukaryota; kingdom Viridiplantae; phylum Streptophyta; class Pinopsida; order Pinales; family Pinaceae; genus Pinus; species Pinus albicaulis. The sequence goes on from CM076570.1 coordinate 682,933,963, forward strand.
GGACGATTCTGTCTATCCGAAAGGATTTTTAGTATCCTTTCTTGCTCCCTCATTAACCTTTCATTATCACTGCGAACCTTGAGCATCTCTATCTGAAGTTGCTACAAAGTATCAAGCAACCTATTTTTCTGTCGTTGTTGCTCTTCCAACATTCTACTTGTTTGTTCGCGTTGGTCTACACTTAACTGCACCCAAATTTCGGGATTGACTTTAGGATTGGTCATAGGATGGGTTTCCCTCATGTTCCTGGGTGTCTCATGACTAGATCCTCTCCTTATGGTAGCTTAATGCTAATTTTTCTTGTACTGTACACAATTTTCAACAATAAAATTAATGAAAAAACACCCATGTTATTGTATTGGCCCATCTGGCCCTAGCGTGTAACCATGCCCTAATACCACTTGTAACATCCACACAACATTTAAATCTATTCACATTAAAAAAAAATTATTTACTACTGTTGTCATTATTATTCTAAGTATAAGCACATTAGCCACATAATCATTTACTGAACACTTGTGATTTACTCATATCCTTCCACCTACTATGACAAACTTATATCTAAAACAAGCATATAATCATTTATATGAATCTACAACTTTTAATTAGTCGTCCTAAAACAATGATTAAGAGGACTGATTAATGTACAAAACCTTCACAATTCGGTGTTCACTTATATATATAAACCTTACCAAAGGTTTGATTATTTACTTGGTATAAATCACACTTTCAAACTCGGGCCACCCCATTGGGATTCCACAACAATATGATTAACAAGGTTTTCCATATGCTCTTACCATGCCGATTATATAAATATTATATTTTTTATTAAATTCCTTTGTCAAACCTTAGATCTCACAACATATGATATCAGTACAAAGGTTTTATTTCTGGTACCATGGTTTAATATGAGGAGTGTTAATTACTTTGAATACTTGCATGTCTCGATCACTGTGATGACTCCACTTGTTTGCATCCTTGGCTGTCCTTTGTCCTGTGCTCTATCCTAGGTTTAATATTGATCATCGAATTCATATCCACAGAGATCGACGGTGCATATGCAGGGAGGGATGGTTAGGGTAACTAACCACCCCATCCTCCTGTCTGAATTGTTAATTACTTCGCCATCGAGTTCAGGGTTGTTTCTCTGCAAGTTGGATTCTTACCTGTGCTTATCTCTCGATGGTTTCTTCTACAACACAATGATGTATGATGGTGTGTCCATGCCGCATTTTCTTTTCCAGACTACAGAGGCACATCTTTCACCTGAACCCTAGAGGTTTTCGCTAAGTTATCTATGCACTTCATCTTCTGATTTATTCTTCTTTCCGCGACAGTTTAGGTATGGGAGCATAGGTAACGCTCTACTCCTCTTCTTGATTCTCTCGGCATTCCAGGGTTTAACTCTGTCATGGGGAGGTGTACCAAGTATGCTTTGCAGGCTAAAAGGTCACACCGGCCATCTGGGCTTCCTCAACATCTTAGGTGATAGTTAATAGTCGATATTTTTGGTTTGTGTTTTCATTTATCTTGATTAATGTTTATTCCAATGGCCATAATCCCCATAGCTATTATTGTGAATGCAGGTCTGCATGCCAGCTAGTGTCAGCGGCAGGACAAGCTTGAGAGCCTTCCAGTTCCCTTACAATAAGCACTCTAATATTTCATTGTTATTAATGAAAATGATAGCTGGGTTTTCTTGTATTTATAATCACGGAACCCCTCTGTCTCCTACAAGGACGTGGGGTTTTTCCAGCGTGAAAACATTTCAGCCTAGCTGTAAATTTTACTATTTTGCTGGTTATTGTTTGCAAAGAAATTTACTAGGGCTCGGCCCTCTTTGTAGTTATATCTGGTTGTTACGCTTTTCTAGATACTCTGTATCTGTTAGGACATAGGAACTGGCTTCGATATTTAATTTAATTCCACATGTATTTTATTTAGATGCTCAATCCGTCAATCGGACTTTCAGTCGTTCACCACGAATCCATGTTTTTGTATTTGGTTCCTCTTCCATGTAATTTAATTTTCGGTTTCAGATTTGTTTCTGTTCCATACTCTAGTTCAGTAAACAAGAATGATGTAGGAAGTAAATTTTTTATATAATTGAGGTCTACCTATTCTGTTCATGCTCAGACTCTACAGTTACATTCTTTTTGCTAGCTATCGGGCTTGTTATGCATTGCTTGCTAATGAAAATTTGAGTGTCATTTCTTTTTCTTCTGCAAAATATTGCTTATTTGTAATCTTTTCCACTAGTTTCTTATGGGACTATATTTGCATATACAAATATCCCAGGTCTCTGGCTCAAGGGACATGAACCCAAACCCATTCCTCGGGTTCGGGAACTAAACCTGCGCACCTAGACCCTTGATTTACCACAGCGTAGTAACCTTACCATCTGTATTTTTCTTGTTGTATTGTTCTGATATATTCTTTGTAATATAATATCTAATCATAATGTTATGGAATCAATTTATCTATCCATGCTAATGAATATAACAGTACTGGATTGTTTGGACAATATATATGTTTGTCATGAGTTGGAGTTACATAATTTATTGAACATTCTAGTATCTTTGTAATTTCCCCATTTAATACTTACAGAGGACTCTTCCTGTAAGCTTTATAACAGAGAATAATTTATAGTTGTAACATATAGTAACACTACCTTAAAACAATTAGAACGGTGAATACTTTATAATTACAACTTTACAGTAAACACCATCTGTAATAGTTATAACAATATAGTAAGGCTTATCTCTATTGTTATTAATGTTTTAAACTGGAAATTCAAGATACTTAAATACCTATTTCAGAAGATTCTTCCAGTAACCGATAGTCCTCCCAACCTTGAGCGAGGAAATCATGTCCTCTACTCCCCCCTTGCTCCTCACCAGGGGCCTAGGTAATCCTCTGAGACAAGAAGTGAGACCTCAGGATCAAATCCAGTCTTTACTTCACTTGGGTATTCCTGAGATCCACTGGTTTCCTCACTAGCTCTGGATAACTCATAACAATAGCTTGTTTTTAAATCCCAACATCCTTTCTGCACAGAACCCCTTCCCTTCTTAGGATTTTATTTTAAATCCTTTTTGGGAAGGTAACTGTTAGAACTGTCTCAACCTTTTTACCTTGGGTTCTTGGAATTATTTACCAATCAGTTACTTCCTTCTTTTTACTCAAGGAAATTATTAATTAACTCTTTTTTGAAAAATACAAAAGATTGTATATTAAAGTACTGTTAACAAATATCCTTATTCGTTACTCATTCAAAATGTGCCATAACAATGTGCCATAACAAGTTTATAGACCAATTAAGTAAATTAAAATAGGGTGTTACAAGGTACAACTAGGCTTTGAATCTAGAGTTTAGAAAATCTCTACTCACTATCTAAATGAAGAGCTTATCAAAGTTATAAATGAAGATATTCTCTCCAATTTTTAATATAAAAAAATTATAATCTTAGATGTCCTTAGTTTTCTTTACAAAAACAAATTTATTAGAAACTTTACATCTTTTATTAAAAAATGTTTTACTTTATAAAATACTTTCAACCCAAAATAATAATAATAATAATAATTCAATAAATTTTCAACCATCTTTAAGTTTAAAAAAATAAAAAATAAAAATAAAAATAATTTAATAAATTTTCAACCATCTTTTAAGTTCACAAAAATTTCATTAGTATTACTGATTTCATTAGTTTTTCTATGATTTTTTGGTGTTTTTTTTTGTTTTTGTATGGTGAGATTTTCATTTGAAATTAATTTATTTTTTCATTTACAAGAAAAAAAATGGAATAAGAAAAAATGACAAAAAATCTACCTTGAACTCTAGACATTTGGCTCCTTGGCAGCTGGGTCGAGCTTTTGGCATCTCATTGAGTTGTTGAATGGTTGGGTCAAGCTCTTTTGTCCTCAATCGAGCTCCTAAAACCCACGATTGAGCTGCAAAGTCTGCGCTCTGTGCAAAATGTTATTGGGCAGACAATAGCTAGGCATTTAATTAAAAAAAGGCTAAATAGAGACTCTTTTTAAATATACCTCGTCGAGGTTCTATTGGCGAGAAATTTGAAAAATATGCTCGATCAAGCTCCTAAATAAATTCAGGTTACAAAGAGCTCAATCAAGAATTTTTTTTATTGCTCAATCAAATAATATTTAAGCTCTCAAATAACTCAATCGAAAGCTAAAATATTACTCTATCAAAAACTTAAAAAACACTTGATCTAGCTTTTTTTTCTTCACCCCAAAACTTCCTAACTTTCCAAAAAGTGTAAATTAACTTCATACACCTTATTAATAAATAAATTTTAATCTCGATTCTAAAATGAACGAATCTATTTAAATAATTAAACTCAATTAATTATCATTCTCATTATAATACTTAAACTCAATTAATTATATATCTCATTATTATAACACTAAAATGATAAGTAAAATTGGAAGAACTACTCAATTAATTAAGTCGAAGGTGTTCCTATTATGAGCTTTGCTGGGATGAAGAGTGCTTCCAGCCAATCTCTTTGCTCCACCTATTGCCCTTCCACCCTCTCAAATTTCGACACTTGGCGGTTGCTCCACCCTCCTGCTGTCATCTCCGTCCTGCGCGCGTCAAGTCCTTCGCCTCCGTCTCCGTGCGACTTCGCCTCCGTCTCGCGTTAGGTCCTTCCATGAATTTGATTATGGAATATAGTGGCTTACGGAGATTTCCATGGGCGAACCGGTAGATAGGGTTGCCGCACCTCGACCTGCTCCAGGCTCAAGCGACGTGGATTCGATTCATTCGGCAGGAGACTAACTCGACATTTCTGGGTCAGTATTTCCTTCATGTTTTATAAGTTTGGGCTTCGTTTTGTTTCCATGCTCTCTGTGCATTTAGAGTTGGTTCGGTGAACTCGAGATTGTTGGGTGACGGGGGTAATTTCGGGGAAGAAAACACTGCGCTCTTTCCTTTCCAAATCCGAGTTTTCCCGCTCTTCCAGTGGAGCAGCGCCCCTTTGCTCTCGCTGGTTCTATTTTTTGCCCTGGGCATCATCTTGTTTGCTGGCCATACGTATCTTTGGCCTTTCCTAAATGCCAGAGGTCTGCTTACTAGGAAGGTTGCATTTTCGTCTTTGTGTTGTTGGGTTGTGTTATGGGTAAAAGGGACTTTAGAACTAGGCCATAGCTTCATTTTTCGCCTTGCCTTTTAAAATCCTAGCTTCCATTGATTCTGTGCACCCTCTATCACTGTGAGCTATACCTCGGCCCAAGTTTGTGGGGTGTTTTTTCCTTCCATCTCTGTTGTGGGTGTTGCTCCTTGGTTCCGTCTCTATTTTGGGGCCTTGCATCGACTCCTGGCAATACTCAGCGGGTTCAGTCTACAATTGGAGGTACACTGACAAAGGGGCAAAGGCACACCCTTAACCCCCAAACCTCCCCTAAACCGTAAGACTCCTTGCAGCCAAACCAGAGTCCAATTGACGCTATCAGGGCTGCCTTAGACTTCCAACCTCAGTTCTCTAAGGACACTAAGAGGAAGGTCAAGGACATGGGAAAGAAAATATAATTGGAAAGACAACAACTCCCTAAGGAGCAACTGGAAGCAGAATTCAAAAGCAGGGTTCATGACCATGGTTATTCTTGAATCAGTACACCTAAATTCTTAAGCTTCTGGAATTGTACTATTTCAAAAAGGTGTTTATTGCACTAGTTATTAAGTAGAAGGGAAGCCAACAGAATGCCATTTGAGACAAGCTACATGTCATGGCTCAGAAAGTTGACATTCCTTATCAGGAAATCTTTCCCATTGAAATTTGAGTTGACACTTTTGCGAACTTTCCTGATTCTCCCCTGGTCCAGAACATCTTTACCAAGCATATGGAGATTTCCCTCCAATATTATCCTCGTGTTGGAGCCAATGGAGCAGAATTACAGAGGAGGATGATGCTGAAGTAGGAGGATCATCCTTTAGTTTAATCTCTCATGTTTTTTTTCGTCTTTGCAGTCAGAGAGGGAGCATCAACTACCCTCTCCATCACTGTTGTTATGCTTGATTTTTCAAATTGAAATTTGGGTTGACATTCTGGTGAGCTTTCTTGATTCTCTACCATGGAGAACATCCTTCCCCAGCACATGGAGATTCTCCCTCCAATATTATCTTGGTAGAGGAGCCAATGGGGCAGAACTGCAAAGGAGGATGCTAAAGCAGGAGGATGGACCTTTGAAATTTGAGTTGATATTCTTGTGAACTTTCCTGACTCTACCATGGAGAACATCCTTTCATCCTTTCCAAGCATATGGAGATTCTCCCTCCAATATTATCCTGGTAGAGGAACCAATGTAGCAGAATCGGTTTAATCTGTAATGTTTATCCTGGTCTCTACAGAGAGAAGGAGCATCAGCTACCCTTTTCATCATTGTTGTTATGCTGTTTTTTTGGGGTCATTAGTAGAAGAGAGCCCTTTATTTCAATTCGTAGTTAGATTGAAAAACATTACTGTTACAATGATATATGATGAAAACAATGATATGTTGTCACATATGTGGCCTTGGTTTCCCAGGTAACAGGCCACACAAGGTGTTGTCTGTACTCATTTTTTTAAGTCATAATAATACTAATGCCAAAATCAATTAAGTTTTAAAACCTAATGATTTTACGGTGATCCACAAACACAAACACAGTCTCAATCTATAAAAAATAAAAGGAAAGGAAAAATCTTGTTTTCTGAACATAATTCATTCTGAATCACATCCACTAAACAAAGTTTGTTCCCCATGGCGTCCCATGTTGGCACATGCACATAAAATATTGAGAATATGTACTACATAAAGGATATAATCGAATTGTCTATAAGCCAATGTTCGTGATTGTCTCAATACATCCCACTTTTGAAAATTTACGCAGAATACATTTCTTCCTTAACTATCAAACAGAACAATACCTACAGCCATCATGCTATTTTAAACAAATGAAAGAAAATTACATCCAGAAAGCAAAATCTTAATTGGAAAGAGATTGCTCGTAAACCGTTTTCCCAACCAAATAGTTTGGAAATTTAGCGCGTCCAAAATTCATTTTCCATAATCTCATACAAAGGAGAGTTCCATTCAGGAAATTGATTTTGTTTGTATTCCTTCCATTCTTTCCACCAATCCCTGAAGCTGCTTCCTTCCAAGAAGACATCTGCAGAAATTTTACCATCATTGATCATTTTTGTCACATAATCTTCAAACATTTCAAGACTTTCTGGCTTTGGGTGTTGTGCTTGCTTGAGATTTTCCAAGTCTTTCATAACCTCTTCTAGATGTGCCCAAAAGCATGAGTCCTGAGTGAGGGATGCAAGTTTTGTGCAAGCTTTCTGACCTCTTGAACTGCGTGTTTTTTCTTTCTCTTCCACCCATGTCTGAAGAACTTTATGGCGAGTGGATCTTCCATTTGAAATATAATTGCCTTTACCTTTAGACATGCGGTAATAATATGCAATATCCAGAGGTTCCACAAGTCTCCTATAGGCAGTGCCAGCATTTATCCACTTATTTTGGGTTTGGAAATCACTTGGAAACTCATTTCTCTTCCACATTGAAATAAGCTCATCCCAAAACTCGGCTAACTTAGCCCTACGGAAATTAGCATCGATATCCTTCTTATCCTGCTTCTTGAAGGAATCATAATATGTGACGCCATTTTCCTTCTCAC
>CM076570.1:682941746-683234293 GCA_034641835.2 Pinus albicaulis
GAATACTTTTCGTTGAGATTGACCCAGAGAGAGCCCTCTCCTGTTCTGGTAGGGCTAGCTACCAGACTGAGCGTGGTATGATGTTACCCTGAACTTTGCCTTCCTTCAGCCTGAGGTAGATTTAGGCATAACACAAACCATAATACTGCACTTTGTTAAATCCGCAGACTTTAATAATGTTCGTCACACACATACACATGTGCCCCAATGCTAACGTTCGTCTCCATCCGACGGTTGTTATCGCGTCGCACCGCCTCATTTGATCGGACGGATATCGCTCGACGAAGATGCGTGAATAGTAATGCACGATGGCGTGCAGTGTGAGTGGTTTTGGAATCCCTCCGTTTTCCACTTGTCAGTCGCTCTATGGAATCGCTCCGATTTCTTGAAAATTGCTTGCCCGTCGAAGGTGGTGTGATGAAAACCACTGGTTCGCTCTAAACCGCGTCCACTAATCCTCCTTCGTGGCTCCGCCCCTCTACTCCAGGTTCCGTCGTCATTGTTCACACCTTGTGGTTCCTCTCCTTCGCTCAAGGTTCCACGTCCTTTCGTGATCTGGTTACTAACGCCAACCCGTTTCTCTGCGTTATAACGTCAGTTCATCTAACCGCAATGTTGTTATATAGTTCCGATGGAATCCTTTACGTCCAGGTTCCGCCTTCCGACCTCGACGCAACACAATGCCATTCTGTCTTCAATTCTGCTATGATATATAGTATATCATCCTTCCATTGCATGTTCAGGGTTCTTCCCTGTCACAGTTCCGCTTCTAACTGCACGTTCAAGTTCTTGATTCCGCAAGCTAATCACTGTACTACGGTCCATCGCAATTATAATCTTCGCTACATTCAAAACCATCATATCTCCGCAACCATTAATTCCTCCAATTTATTGAATCTTTAATTTCGAACCCTTGCCACAGGGTTTATTCAAGAACTGTTTATAAACCCTGATCAACTCACATATGTGATCTGTGCATAGGTAATTTCACACCACAACACCTGCTAAAGAGCCATACAGTTTCTCACTAAAATCAAAGCTCCTTCTCATAGGATTTAGGTCAACATTATCCATGTAATACTGAAACAAATCCTTTTAGATACACAGCTGAAATTTCTTGGCTATTCTACTGTCATCTGTCTCCTGCTGCCTTTGTTCCTTCTATGCTGCCTCTGCCTCCTCTCTGCTGCCTCTGTTCTCTGCTACTTTGCTTTTCTCTTTTCCTAGTTACTGTTTCAGATTCTCCTCCTTTTCCTAGTTACTGTTTCAGATGCTCCTCCTTTGCCAACTCCTTTGCCATCAATGACAACATTTCCAACACGAATTTGCTCTTGGTGAGCGCTTTTGTCAGAATATCTGCATCCTGATCCTCCGTAGGAATGTACTGAAGCAACATGATCTTCCGCTGCACACAATCTTTGATATGATGATATCGAATATCAATATGTTTAGATCTATCATGAAACATAGGATTAACCAAGAGTTTAATGCAACTCTGATTATCACAATGTATCACTGTAGGTGTAGAAATTTGAATAATTGATATATTATTCACCAAGATTCTCTTGATCACACACTATTTTAACTTCATGCACAATACAAAATCTCTTCTACCATTGATCATTAATTGCGGAAATAAACTTAAACTCCTTTGCAAGATCTGACTTGCATGAGTGTATCAACTGCTCATCACCCATTAGTATTAAATCATCAACATAAAGAACAATGATTGAAAGCTTACCCTCCACCACAATTTGGTACAGGTTTGCATCTGCCTCACTCTTGGTGAAGTCAAGTCTAGTGAAATAGTTGTCGATCCAAGTGTACCAAGCACAAGGTGCTTGTTTCAACCCATACAACGCTCTTTTGAGCTTGCACACATGTGACTCACTGCTGAAGATCTCAAATCCTTCAAGCTGCTCAATGTACACCTCTTCCTCAATGATCCCATTAAAGAACGTAGTCTTCACATCCATCAGATGAATGTGGCAACCCATCTGCGTTGAGAGAGCAAGGATGGTCTGTATGGAAGAATATCGTGTGGCAGGTGCAAAGGTTTCTTCATAATCAATCCCCTCAATATGTGAGAAGCCCCCGGCAACAAATCTTGCCTTATACTTCTCGACTTTCCCATCAGCAGCTTGCTTTACCTTGTAGATCCATCTTGATCCTACAACTTATTTTCCCACTGGCCTTGGAACAATCTCCCAAGCACTGTTTCTGACAATGGAGTCATACTCCTCCACCATGGCATCTACCCATGTGGGCTCCTACACTGCTTCTTCAAAAGAAGATGGCTCTATCACAATATACTTGCTCATAAGAGCCATGTATCCAGTAAATCGGTTAGGTAACTGTCTATGTCTGCGCTGTGATGTAGGGACTCCTACATTATGTGCCACATCAAGCTTCAGTCTCTCAGCTTCTGTGGTCCTCTTTCTGCCTTGTCTGATGTTTGGTTCTGCAAGAGAAGACTCCTCCACTCCATGAATCTCCTCCTGTGGCTGATCCACATCTAGAGGCTCATCTTTGGGAACTAGAATTTCCTCCTCTGCATGCAAGTGTAGCTCCCTCTCTGGAAAATACACACGATAATTATGGGGTGTTTCTGTGTACCCCACAAATATCCCAACTTATGCAGTTGGCTCCAGCTTCTTCCTGGCATCCTTTGTCACATGAATGTAAACAAATGAGCGAAAAATTTTCAAATGAGAAATATCGGGCTTCTTACCAGTAAAATCTTCTTCAGGTGTACTCATGCCAAGTACTCTATGAGGACAACAGTTTTTCACATAAACTGCAGTGTTGCATGCTTCTGCCCACAAGTGCATTGGTAGGCCTTGGTCATGCAACATCGCTCGTGCAACACCCATGATCGTTCTATTCTTCCTCTCCACGACCCTATTCTGTTGTGGGTTATGAGGTGCTATGATTTCTCTTCGAATTCCTTCTTTGCTACAGAAGTCTTTGAATTCACTCGAGATGTATTCACCACCATTATCTCTTCGTAGAGCTTTCACTTACTTCCCCGACTCCCTCTCCACCAATGCTTTAAACTCAAAGAAATTTGAGAATGTTTCGCTCTTCTTTTGCATGAAGAATATCCAGCATCTACGAGAATAGTCATCAACAAATATAACATAGTACCTATGTTTTGCTGTTGAAGCAACCGAGAAAGGTCCACACACGTCTGTGTGAATTCTCTCTAGGACCACCGAAGCATGATTCTCCTTCTCATGAAAGGTGGTCTTCATAAACTTACCCATAGTACATCCCTTGCACTGATCTGACTGCGCAAGAGTACCCTTAGGAAGTCCAGTAGAATTCTGCTGCAAAATCTTCAAGGCGCCATGGTGAACATGGGCCAATCTCCTGTGCCATAATTCACCCTCATCCCGGCTCACCACTTCTTCTACTTTTCCCACCATTGCAGTGCAGCCATCTACCTCCAGCTTGTAGATATTCTTAATTCGAACCCTTATCTTCTTGGTTTGACACGTTGTTTTATGTCAAAGGAAGGATTTTCCCTCACTGAAAACAACATCATAACCTTTGTCTTCCAACATTGCGACCGAGACCAAGTTCTTCTTCAGACCTGGAACATGCATAACATCCTTCAACAAGAATAGATTACTGGACTCCCTCTCAAAGGTAACGGTCCCAATGCCGGTCGCACTGTATCGACCATCGTCGCCCATCTCTATATGCATCTGGAGGTCCTTCTCCTCCAAGTCACTAAACAACTCCTTATCTCCCGTCATATGGAAAGATGCACCACTATCAAGAAACCACACCGATCCCATATAGCTTGAAACCAAGCATGCGATCAAAGAGAAATCAAGTTTAAATTGTGAGGCTAAGGCCTCTCCAGCTGTAGCTCCAGCAACCTTCTTGTTCTTGTTCTTCTGTGGGTAGTTAGTGGCGAAATGCTCATGTTTGTGACAATGAAAACACTTCACCTTGGAAAAATCCTGCTTCTTGCCTTTAGCTTTGGATTTTGAAGGAAATTTCTTCCCCTTCCCTTTCCTTGCTTTGGCAGCCAAAGCGCAATTCTCTTCATCTTCATTCTTCGATGAAGAGCCATCCCTGGTACCCTGCCTTATCTCCTCCTGCACAAGATCTGACCAAAGTCGCTCCCATCCCGGCAATTTCTCCCGTCCATTGATAGAGTCTTTGTAGCTATGCAAACTCTTCGGAAGCCCAAGGAGAGCCAAGCTCACCAAGTCTTCTTCATCAACATTAATCCCCACACTTCCCAGTTCATCCCTACAGTGGACAAACTTCGTGAGATATTTTGGAATACTATCGCCCTTCTCCATTTTTATTTTTCTGAGCTTGTCTTTAAGCGCCAACTTCCTCTGGTCGCTTCTGCTTTGGAAAAAATCTGTCAAATCCTTCCACATTAAGAATGGAGTGGCTTTCCCATGAAGGCTGGGCAAGATATGGTCCTTCACACCTTCCAAAAGAATTCTTCTTGTCTTTGCTATCTTCTTTTTCCATGCGTCAAGTGATGCAACATCGCTAGATCCCGACTTAGGAACATCATTATCGATGAACTCCTTCAGTCCATTGTCCTCCAAAACTGCCTCCATCCTATCCTTCCAGGCTATGTAATTCGAGCTCCCATCAAGGGCATACTCCAATCGCAACCCATTGAAAGTCTGTATACTCAACTTCTGCACCAAGAATTTTTTGTAGCAAATTTGAATTATCCACTAGCACAAACTCAACAATTCTTCACAATTGCAATCTTCAAGAATTAACACTGCTCTGATACCATGTAGAAATTAGTATACACTAAGCATGCATATATCCAGATTCCCCTGATCTCACAATATTTAACTTCTTGCAAAATACAGAATCATTCCACTATTAATCTTTTGCGGAAAAATTAATTGCAAACACATGTGAAGCATAAGTAAAAACAATCGCACATAACACAGTTGTTTAACGAGAAAGCCTGAAGCTGAAAACCCCAACTATCATATATTATGTATCATGGAGATCATGTAACAATCTCATACAAATATTAGTACATCAAGCTCTCAGTATAATCAATCGTCACACACTAACATAGAAGAAATCTGCAAATCCATGCACCGATCTCTGCCCTCCTGCTAGCCTGCCTCCACTGCGCAATCCCTGCTGAAGAATAGCTCTGAATGAATTCGAATTACCCTTGCCTTGTTGCGCAATGGCTCCAGGCAACTCCAATGTGTGTGTGGTACGATATTTACATCATTATATTCACAACGAGATAGTCCATCTTTCCCTTTTTTCTATCTCTCCAACTGAGTCTCCTTTGGGCGGCGTGCACACGGATACTTCTTTGTATTGTTCAGTTGATTAATGAGTTATTATTTGTGAATTAATTAACTAATTAATTCACTCCACTCTCACTAGTGTATCATTCAGTTAGACTAGATACAACTAGCTCAACTGAGTCTAACTAAGTTAAATTGAATACAATCCATGAACTACTCTTCCAACTCTGTCATAACTTTGCCACTTCAGTTCTAACTGATTCCTCCATGCATGAACCACCAGTAAACCCTAGGAATTGTGTAATTCCTTTAGCCCACTGATTTTCCAAATACGTGCACTGAAATTAGGTGCTCAAGGAGAATAAGTTGATGTTTATTGTTGGATTATTATTAAGATCTAATAATAATCGACACTTTTGTTTTTAGATCGACGATATATAAATAGACTTCGCCCAATATTCTAAAGATAGAATTTCATCTATTTTTCCAACTTGATCAACCATCCACAAATAGCATCCTGCAACTTCTGAAATATGATCACCATGTCTAAAAATAGACTTGCACCAAAAATATCTTGCGGGCCCACTTAGTGAAGGTGAATCTTTTCACTAAGCTCATCATCTTGTTGAACTCTCAACAGTCGGATGGATCCGCATTTGCAATCATGGTCAGCACCACAAGCACCGCGCATAGGTGGATAACCTGATGGTCATTGAGGGAGCCACGTTTCCTCCGCAGGCAAATCGTTAACATGGTGGGGAGCATGCTACAGATCGCTGAGGTGGAGACTCTCGAAACCTGCGTCATGTCGTCAATCAGAGACCTTGAGAAAAGTCAATGCCACATGCTAATTTTTTATTTGTTAGAGGGACGACGAAATTCGAGTGTCGCTATTGGCTATAGTAAACAATGTGTTCACCAAAAACCCCACATTAAAACACCTTTAGCGTAATTATGTAATAATAATAGATATACCATTTTCTAAATATTAGAATATATTATGTAATAATAATAGATATACATTTTTTTCACTAATTTTTGAAATTTGTAAATAACACAGGTTTTAGTGTCTTTATTTTATAATAGGTTTTTACAATTTTAATTTTAATTGAATTATCAATAATTATTAGGTAGGTAGCTAGTACAGATTAAGCTTCCATATGATTATGAGGGATGATAGAGATTTAACTTCCATAAAATATGTCTAAATATTCATAATAGTTTTCACACATAAAGAGTTAAAATTTATCTAATCTTTTAATTAATTTATCTCAAATTAATTAATTAGAAAATGTCATATTGAGTATGCTGTATTGATAACCCATGGTATTGTCCATGATATTGTAAAAACAACTATTTACAAATTTAGAATTTCCATGATAAAATGGAAATGAATCTTCATGATTAAAAATATTGTTACATGTTTTTTAAATGTATATATATTTAAGTCATATTAATTCTTTTTATAATTAATAATAATAATAATAATTTAAAATAAAGTTATAATGAAATTGATCTTTATGATTTTTTTTATTTGGGCAATGTGAGATGTATACATCATAAATGTTTTGATGTTTATCATGGATTGATGTCTTTCCACGTTTACTAGCCATTTAAGTATATGTAATTTTTGTAAGTAATAGAGTAAATAGTAAATCATGGTTTATGTGTATTGTTACTATGTAGGATTTTTATCATTATTTGTCTCATATTGTTTTTATCTATAATAAGTAGTGTCTGTGTTAAAAGAGATGATGGTCGCTGAATGTAGAAAAAGGTGATGGTTGCAAATGTTGGCACATTGTATATTAAGACTAAAGCTAAAATAGAAAATCTCATTGAAATTTGACCCACATACATGGAGATGCTTAGATTCTCTAAGCAAAAAGAGAAGTCTAGCAGAGTGAAATGCAAAGATATGTGGTGAAGAATGCAAAGAGATGCGCTTAAAGCAACGACTGTGACATGAAATATTAAATTTTAAATTTGACATTTATACTTAATTTTGAGATTTATCAATTCCAAAAAAAAACTTATCAACAATATATTATTAAAAAAAATCAAATATGACAAACAATTTGTCTCAACCATTTAATTTATTAAAATTATGATGTTTTTGAAATGTTACAAACATAAAAATAAAATTTAAAATTTTTTCAATAATTTCTTATCTAATAAATATTGCAGTTGTCTTTAATGTTACTTTTTTAAAAGTATTCCTATTTATTTTTATCAGTTTAATTTGTTTAAACACTGAAATTACAAGTTGCATAGTTAAACTTTGCAAAGTGCTCTAAGGATTTTTTTGGGTGCTGAATCCATATATACAATGAAAAAACCAGTTTAAATAACACAAATCAAGATTTCACCTCAAATTTTCCCCAAATTCATACCACAACTGAATTGGTAATGATGCAGTAGCAGAGAAGCCACATTTGCTGGATTGCATGCAGGCAATTGTTTCGCCATTCCTGGAGATGATGACTGATGTGAAAGACAACCAGTCAGATCTGCCTCTATTGTTTTGAATGCTAATGATGTTATTACTGTCTTCCAAAAATGCACCAGCAACGCCATTAATTACTTGAATGACAGGGGATAATTTCATGAATTTGTTGTTGTGAGATTTGTGTAGTGCAGAACGAATTATTGAAAAATTTAGCATCATTTAAATTAGTCGTTATCGATGTTCTTTGGTGCCGAGAGAACAATTGGCTAATTTGATTGTGTGAATATGTTATACGTTGATGGGTCTTGTTGTGCTTAGGGCTTCAAGAGCGTCAACTACATCTTACAATATGAGATCCATTTGTGTGAAGCAGGTCAAGTTGTTAGATCAGCTCTTGAACAAATTCAGTGTTCAGACCATTTTCCTAACCACTGATGGATAGCTGAAAGTGAAATATCCGACAGATGGTGATTGGTCCATAGGATGGTTCATCACTTGTTAGCTCTTATCGCAAAAGCCTCGACGAGCTGAGTTGTCAATATTATTGATCTTGCAAAGTTCATCATTGATGGTCAGAAGCAGGTGTACTTTAAATGAGTCGTAAGGTAAGCTCGAAGTGGAGAGAGAAAGAGCGGAATCCAAAAGACTGCAGAGTGGGTAGAGTTGCTGATGAAGACTAGTGAGACGAAGATAATTTTTATTGTTATGATATGTATGTAAGAATTAAGGGGGAGTATTGGAAGATAATTCTTCCATACTCATATTAGAATTAGTTGCAGATCTGTAGGTGGATGTTGAGAGAATATCTCAACCTCCCTATTCATATTTAGAAGTGGTTTGATCTCAGCAGCACCATAAATATAGTAATGTATTCGTGTGATTGAATATAGTGTAATAGAAATTATTTTGTTTTGTGCATGCACACCTCTGTTTTTAATTTGCATACATTCTGCAATGGACTGAGGGGATTTAATTCCTAATCTTGGAATCTCAGTTTCCTCCTTTTAATCTAAACATAAACATTGTCTTTCTGATATGCCTTTATTAGGCACATATTTGCTCCAAGAAACACCCTGAAACTTACTTAAAAAGACAATTCAGCAAGAAATTTAATCAAAACGACTACAATGGCCATAAATATCGCATTCACTGACCCATTTACAGGCATGAATGGAAAGGTGATTGATCATGCTTACGAGTGTGTGTTCTTGCGAGGCGGTTGATTGATCGAAAGTAGAATCCCTAGCGGTTTCAAGCTGGAGCGTCACAAACTTATATTTTGAGGATTTCTTCAGTTTTTGATTCGGCTTTGACTCGAACAAGCTCTTAAGAGAAAGAACTTGCTGAATCGCTTGCGTTTTATTCCAGGAAGGTCGACGCATTCCTATTTGGTTGAAACATAAAATAAATGCCTCAGAATGAGTGAAGCAGATTTACAGTGTAGTAAATTAGTATAAAATTTAAATAGTATTACATACAAGCCCTTCTCTTTCAAGTAGCGATGGAAATATTCTCTGGTAAGTTGGATGATATCATCCTCTGTCAGCTCTTCCAAGGGCTTGTCGAGACTCGGTTGAGAGCCTGGTGGTCGCTCTCCGCCTCGCATTTTGCTGATTTCTGAATTTATTTTGCTCGCTCTGTGTTTCAGCATAAGCAGAGAACAAGGGAATGGACCTTAGATCTGATCAATGCATCACTTTATTTAATGTTTTAGATTTTTTGACTGTACTGGATTGGATTTGAGTTGATGAATCATTTCCCTTCTCCATCCTGTCAAAAAGAGTGTTGTCATTGATCTGTGGATGGGGAAGTGAGGGGGAGAATACAACACAACCAGAGGACAGAATCATGGAGTAAATCTCAAGTCAATGAGATTGCAACACGTGTCTTAAAACTGTACACGCAAGGGATTAAGAGTTATGTTTAAGATTTATGTTTTTCATTCAAAGAAGACACTGCTCAGATTCTGTCAGGATGACGAATCTGAACAATGTCACAAATATAAACCCCACAATAAAACACCTTCGGTGTAATTATATTAAGTAAATATGAAAAGATAAATATAGATTTAGAGATGCAAAGTAATTAAGATTTAAAATTTTTGTAGTTCACCTCTAGGATCTATGGCCTTCTTAATATTTATAAGGTTGGGCCCCTTTAAGATCTATTGCTAACATGATAGGTGGACTCTCTTATCCTCTGGCTAAATTCTTAGCCCGTAAGCTTAAACCCCTTGTGGGTCTCTCTGATTCTTATGTTAAGGACTCGGCTTCTTTTATCAAAGAGTGGAAAGACATCAGGCTTGAGCCTGGGGATTTATTAGTCAGCTTTGATGTTGTCTCCTTATTTACCAAAATCCCCATCCCTGAAGCCATTGATTCCATTAGGAGAATCTCGAACCAAGGCACTTCTAAATTGGTTGGCCTTTGCCTCACCTCGACTTTTTTTAGTTTCCAAGGTGAGTTCTATGAGAAAAATTGCGATGTTGCCATGGGTTCCCCTGTTTCCCATGTAGCGGCTAACTTATTTATAGGTGATTTTGAAATGAAGGCCTTGGCCTCAGCTCAATTTTGCCCAAAGAAATAGAATAGGTTCATGGATGATACCTGTTTCATATGGCTCCATGGTCGCGAGAAGTTAGATTTGTTTCTTGATCACCTAAATTCCCAGTCTGATTACATCAAATTCAAGATGGAAATGGAGGTAGATGGTTGCCTTCCCTTCTTAGATATTCTTCTTTCTAGAAGGGATGATGGTTCTATCTATCACCAGGTTTTTCGCAAGAAAACTCACCCTGAACAATATCTTCATGCTGATTCTCATCATTTTTTGGCTTAGAAATTTAGTGTTCTCTGCACTCTGGCTACCCATGTTCTTAGAATATATGATGATAGACACTTGGAATCAGATAAGTCTCATCTTCTTGACATGTTTGAGAAGAATGGGTATAGTAGATCTCAAGGTCTTAAGGCCTTTCAAAAAGCCTTTAAAGGCTTAAGAGGCAAGTCTACTTAGATGTATCCTATCTCCAAGGTTAATCTTTTGTTTAACCAAGGGACCACAGACAGAATTGCCCATGTCTTTAGGAGAAATAATGTCTCCTCTTCATTCAAACCTCTCTGTACTATCAAGAATTTTCTCAGATTCGTCAAGGATCCTATAGATCCAAAGGAATTGAAAGGGGTTTATATGGTTCCTTGTTCCTGTGGTACTCCATAAATTGGAGAAACTGGTCGATCTATTAGACAGAGAATCCTTGAGCATGTTGCAGACATTAGGCACAATCGATCTCGCACTTCTGCTCTTGTGGAACATGCTGAAAAATCGTGTCACCATGTATGCATTGAAGGCTCCAAAGTCATTGCTAAGGTGGAACATTTCCATCATAGGAATTTGAGGGAGGCTATTGAAATTGAGAGGCATCCTAAAAATCTCAACATAGATGATGGGTGGAAATTAAGTAAGAGTTGGACTTCGGCCCTCTCCATGTGATTTCTCCCCCTTGCGTTGGATTCCTTTCGCCTTTTGTCTTTATTTCTTTCTTCTCTCTCGAGCTTTATTCCCGTCCCTTTGATTTTAAAATTTTCCTCTCTTCTCTTTTTCCTTTAGTTCTCTTTTTCTTTGATTAGTGTTTTTATTTAATTATCCTCTTAACTTTTTATTATTACTATGATATATATATACACCCTTTCTCTGCTTATTATATTAATTGATTTTTAATCATTTTATTAAAATATTCTAGATTATTTTTTAGCCTTTTTACTAATATTTCTTAAATTTGCAAAATTTTTAAGGTTATGCCCTCTATTATTATTTACCCCTACTCCCTTATTATATTAACTATAATTCAATCATTTTATTAATTATAAAATTTTAAATTATTCTTTAATAATATTTCTTAAAAACTTAAAAACTTAAAAACTTTTAATATATTATTAACTAACCAAGTAAAATAACGACTAGTTTTATCAGTTATCACCAGGCAATGACACATCCTTACTATTTATTCAATAAGATCGATTTCCTTCTTCACCTTGTCATGAGGATAAACCACATTAGATGGTTTCAAATATTGACCAAATCCTAATGATGTGATTAATCCAAAAGATTATCTACATTATGGATCACAAAAGTCTTAGATCTAACAATATACAACCCTTTATTGAGCTTAGAGGTTCATTGAGCCCGGAGACTTATTCAATATTCGAGTATGAGGGGATGTGTAAGTATGTTTGTGCTCAATGTGGAGTTAAAATAAAAATAAATACACATTAAATAGAAAATAATGTTGGCTATGATAAAATAAATGAATATAAAGTTAAAGTAATTTCATGTAAAGTAATTAGAAGTAAAACATAAGTTTTTATGGGTAAAATGTTTCAAGTGGTCTATATATTTTACAGTTTGGTCTTCTATATACTTTATATAGTATTCATAAATACAATTTTTTTTTTTTAACTGAAACGGTTAATTTTATTGATAAGGAGGGGTGGCCAAAGCCAAATCAAGAATTACAATTCCCTGCATCAAGCATTACAAATCTCTGATTTAACTTGGGCGCCTTGTTAGGGGATGATTGCCATGTTCACTGCCCCTGCATTTATGCTGATCATGCTCTTTTCTAGAGTGCATCCTATATTTGCCAGACTATCAGCTTCTGTGTTTAATTCTCTGAGTATATGGTAGAATTGAGCTGAGGGGAAATCCTTCAGAAGTCTGTTCACTCTTGCAAGCTGTTTATTTAACACTGGATCTTTGAGCCCTTTTTTGTTTATTAGAGATTTTACCAACAGCTCAGAATCTCCAAAGACAATAATTTCACTTGGGTTCTCTTTCCTGGCCAGTTGACAGGCCTTTAAAAGACTGAGGATTTCAGCCTGGTTATTGGTTTTTATCCCAAGTCCCCAGCTGAAGTCCTCTTTTTTCCCATTCGGAAAATAAATGACCCCTCCGGCTCCTGACCTGCCTGGGTTGCCTTTTGAAGCTCCATCAAAGAAAATAGTGCATTTTCCTTGTGTTTTCCACCACTTCTTAAATCTGTCCGAAGTGTCTCGGATCTGCCATTTTCCTTTGAAGTCTGGACGTGTGATTGTTGAAGATCTGAGCGTGAGGGTGAAGCCTTCCAACCAAGCCTTTTCTTCAGTTCGAAGGGAACTATCATCTTTGACTGTGGACTGTCTCAGGGTTTCTAAAAGAAGCTTCTTGGCCTGGTTCGCTATGGTATCTGTAGTTATTTCTTTTTGATTGAAAATAGTTTCGTTCCGGGCAAGCCACAGCTTCCAACATACATATTTTTGTGCTGCATTCCATACCTTATGCCAAAGTGATTTGTCTGCAATGTTGAAGGGATATCGGGCTTTCCATGACGAATACATGTCTATGATCGAGCAGTGAGCAGGAATTCTCACGTTCAGACCTGTCAAGAAGATAGACCAGGCCTTCTGTGCAAACTCACAATCAATGAATAAATGATCAGAGGTTTCCAGAGCCTTTTTGCAGAGAACACATCGGTGGGGGCCAGCAATGTTTCTTCTGCACAGATTTTCACCAGTAAGAATTTTATTATGAAACAAAGTCCAAAAAAAGAAGTTGATCTTGGGCAGACTGAAATGTTCCCAGATCTGTTTCCACACAATTTCTGAGTGCTGAGAGTCCTTTTTTCCTTGTAGCTGCAAGTATCCCTGTCTGGCTGTATAAACCCCGGTCTTTCCCCAACCCCATCAGTCTTCCTCATCCTTGTGCACAGGGGTAAATTCTGTAATTGCAGCAATAAAAATGTTTAACTGGTTATTTAAATGTGATGGAATATTGGGCAAAGACCATCTCTGCCAGTTTCCATTTTGATCCCAGTCTGCCATGTCTTCTATTTTCCGAACTCCTTTTGAACTTAGCCATTCTCTTAATTCTGTTATTTCATTATTGGCTTCAAGAGCAGGTTGGCCCATGATTCGATCTCTCCACAGCGAAATACTTTTGCCATTTCCTGGGATTTTGTACAGGTGTGTTCTGAAGAAGGTGATTGCTTTGTTGCAGAGCTTCAAGGCCTGCGTTCCTCTAGCAGAATTCTCTGGATTGAAGGTGGTGATCGATTGGTTATTAAGATATTTGTACTTAAGAATCTGGCTGACAGGGTGGGAGGGTTCGTTTATCAGCTGCCACAGCAGCTTGCACCCCAATGCTAAGTTGGCATTCTGGGGGTCACGTATTTGAAGACCACCTTCAGCCAAGGGGCGCATTACTGTTTCCCAGTTAATTAAATGGAACCGGTTACTGTTACCTCGTCCGCCATTCCATAAAAAATTTCGCATGAGACAAGAAATTCGATCCGCTATTTGTCTTGGGGCCATCAGCAATGAGGATTGGAATGTTGGCAACGCTGAGAGCACTGTTCGAATAAGGGTGAGCTTGCCTCCAGTTGAAAGCCAGAAGCCGCCCCATGCTTTAATCTTTTTCTTAAATTTAGAGATCACCTCCTCCCACATATGATTTCGATTGGACAGCGATAATGGAAGGCCGAGGTACTTTATTTTCTCCCAAGCAGCGTGTCCATTGAATCCCAAGACATTTGCAATCCTGTCAATTGAATGTTGATCTGTGTTCCATCCGTAAACAACGCTCTTCCTTTCGCTGATCAGCGCACCAGAAGCGTTGCAAAACATTTGGAGAATGGACTTGAAATTGTTGGCAATTCTCAGGGATGCACCCCCTAACAGAAGTGAATCGTCTGCAAATAGTGCGTGGTTCACTGGAGCGATACCCTGTTCTATTCTTATCCCTCGAAGGTTGCCTGTTTGTTTCTCATGAGTTAGCTTTCTGCTCAATGACTCAGCCATCAGTATGTAAAGAAAGGGAGAGAGAGGGCAGCCCTGCCTCAATCCCCTGGTGGCTGAGAAAAAATCAGTTGGTCTTCCATTCACCATTGGGGCGATCCAGACATTCTCAATGCAGGCTTTGATGAGGTTTATGAAATCCTGTCTGAATCCAAAGGCAGCAAGCACTCTATACAGAAAAGAACGATTTACTCTATCAAATGCGTTGCACATGTCAAGTTTTATGATCATACCTGGTTCTTTCCGAGCGTGACTGGAGTGAAGTGCTTCTTGGACTTGTATAACATTGTCCAGGATCTGTCTGCCTTGAACAAATCCCCCTTGAGCCGGAGAGATGAGTTTTTGAAGAAGTGGCTTAATTCTATTGGCCAGAAGCTTGGACACGATCTTGTATGAAGTATTGCAAAGAGAGATTGGTCTATATCGGTCAAAGGAGCCAGGATTTGTTTCCTTAGGGATCAGGGCGAGGAAGGTGGAGTTGATTCCGCCTCCAACTTTCGCCTTTCTCAAGATTCCTCTTATCAATCTGAAGAGGTCATGTTTGATTATCTCCCAACAGATTCTGTAAAAGTGCACTGAGAATCCGTCAGGTCCTGGTGCTTTGTCAGGTTCCATGGACCAGACTATGGAAGTTATCTCTTCTTCTGTGGCTGGGCTTAATAGAAAGTCCTTGTCATCTTTGCTGACCAGATTTGGAATGTTGGAGAGAAGCTCTAAAGCATCCTCCTCATTCCTATTTCCATCTGCACTAAGTAAGTTTTGAAAATGGTTTACTGCCGCCTCTTTAATCTGTGCAAATCCTTTATATACCTGTCCGTTAGAGGAAGTGATTTCTGCAATGTAGTTTCGTGAGAGACGTGCCCTGCACTGTCTATGGAAATAAGTAGTATTTCTATCCCCGGATTTCAACCACAGACTTCGAGACTTTAATCGCCAGTGCTCTTCTTCATTTCTGAAAGAGCTGTAAGTGTTCCTTTGAGCGGCTTTTTCATTGGCTAAATCTGTGGATGAGAGAT
Source organism: Pinus albicaulis (assembly GCA_034641835.2). NCBI lineage: Eukaryota > Viridiplantae > Streptophyta > Pinopsida > Pinales > Pinaceae > Pinus > Pinus albicaulis. The sequence continues at coordinate 682,957,306 of CM076570.1, forward strand.
CTTTCTCCTCCATTTCCAATTGGAGATCTTCTAACAGTAGAACAGCCTCCTTCCTCTGTCTAGTGGGGGTTTTCATAGATCTCTTTATCCAGTCTTTGAGGGCTTTTTTTGTGTTTTTCATTTTTTGTTCCCAAACATAACTAGGAGATCCAGAGACTTCGATCCACCATGATGTTTGGACTGTTTCAGTAAACCCTTCCATTCCGGCCCAGAGAGGGCTAAAGCGAAATGGGAGGGGTCCCAAATATTCTTCTTCTTTCAAGCATAGTAGAATCGGTTTATGATCTGATGTAAGCTTTGGGAGGATTTTCGTGAAAACTATTCTATTGTCCATCATTAGCGAGCTGCTGATAAGGAATCTGTCCAACCTGGCTGAGATGTGATTTTCTCCTGTTCTGTTGTTGGTCCAGGTGTATTTTCCTTTCACTGGTTTGTAGTCAACCAAATCCCACTGCTGAATCATATTTTCCACTGTGTTGATGAAAGGGTCCTTGGCATAGATCCCTCCTCTTTTTTCTTTGGGATCTAGAATTATATTCAGATCGCCTCCTATGACTATATTGGAGAGATTGTTATGTTCTATGTAATCTGAGAGTGACCTCCAGCACTCTCTCTTTTCATCATAATGGACTGGGACATACATGTTAAACAAGGCAAGGGAGAGATTGCTTGCAATGTGTCGCAGTTTGGTATAGATCCAATGTTGGGTCTCTGAGCAATGTTCTAAAGTGAAGGAGTTTTTTGACCAGAATGTGCCTATGCCTCCTGCCGAGCCCCTTGCACTGACTGCCTTTCCAGAGTCATATTTCCATTTCATAGAGCTAGTATTTAGAAGGGTTTCCCCTTCTATCTTGGTCTCTTGGAGCATTAGGATGTCCACTGTTTCCAGCTTCAGTAAGTCTTTGACAGCATCGGCCTTATTGGGATTTCCCAGACCCCTACAGTTCCAAGAGACCATCTGCATCATTTACCACTTGATGGGGTGGGGCCTCCCCCCTTGGGCGCCCTTGGTCTTGTATTTCTCCCGATGGTCATTTCAATGGTGGGTTGACTGCCTAGGGTTTTCTGTCTTTCTGATTCTTCTTCCCTAGTTTCCTTGTTTGTTCTTCTCCCTACTTTTTTGGAGGGCCTTTCAAAGGTTTCTTCATCAGAAGATCCCATATTATCTGGGCTTTTCTTCTTGTGTTTAATAATATCAGCATATGAAGGAGAAGGAGTGTTGCTAGGGATCGGATTTGGAGTGTTACCTGGCTCTTCGTTGTCTGCTTTGCTCAGCTGTGGAGGATCATCCTGCTCGAGCTCTGGAGGGTCTGATGCTGGAGCAAGAGATTCGAAGGGGTTTTTATCCGCTGCAATGCTATTTGATTCCCTACTTCCACCATTTTGATGGCTTGAATCTCCTTGCCCAGTATTGGCAACTGTTTCTCTTGCTCTGCTCTTGTTGTTCTGTCTGCTGCTTGCTGATCTCTTTGCTTGTTTCCACTGTTCACCTTTCTCTTTCTCTGTCATTTCCTCATTTCTTTTTTTGCAATATCTGGCGAAATGCCCATATTCATGGCAATGCCGACACTTGAAAGGCAGTTGCTCGTAATCGAGCTCTTGAATATGCGTCCAGTCGGCCAGTGATAGTTTGATGGCTTCAGGGAGTCCGACCTCCAGATCAACTTCCACACAGATGCGGGCGCAAGAGAACTGATCCTTCCTTGGGGCCTGATCGATGTACCTGCCTAGGGCGTTGCCGATGGATTGTAGTGAGCTCTGGCTCCAGCAGTGAAGAGGAAGATGCGGGAGTCGCACCCAAACGGGAACGGCTGTGGGCACATCTTGTGCAGGGTCGAAATCTGGAGACCATTTATTCAGGTATAACCCTTGGGGGCCCATGAAATATGGCCCGTTTCGAAAGATCAGGCTTCGATCTTCCACACTGTCAAACACGAAGACAAAGAACCCCTTGCCTACAAAGTAACTTTTTATTCCTTCCTTAACCAATGGTGTCCAGTTTCGTCTAAACCAGTCTTCTACTGCTTTCGGGGATGGCCATAGCCCGGTGAACTGACCGATAAGGCCTCTCTCTGCCAGGTTAAGGGCTGATCTGCAAGCGTCTTCCGCCGGGAGGGACACCGTAGGGATATTGTCCAACTTTTTGACAAATTTTTGCTGTGAGGCTGAGGGCGGCCTCTTTTATGATGCAGCAACAAGGGATTTAAAAGCCTCCAGAGCAGGAGGCAAGGGGGGATCTCCTTCTGTCTCCATTGTCAGATCAGAACCGGAGTCCCATGCGCAGAAGCAGAACACAGCGCAGGTGCAAAAACTCACCCGTGGGCAAAAGCCACACGGTCCAAAGCGCCACAGAACGGAGGGGCAACGCCGAGCCCAGTGAAGCGGAGGCCAAGAGTTGCAGAGGCAGCGCGCGCAATCTCTAGGTTTTTTTCTTCAACTCTCGTATTTTGAATAATATTTACACATTCATAAATACAATTTAAACAATGAAAAATTACACATTATATTTTGCACTCTAAAGAAGTTTGCAAGCGAATAAATTTGATCCCTCTTCGCTCATGTTAGATTCATGCTTAAGATGGATCTATACTGGTGATTATAAGATAAAGATTTGGATTATAAAAAAAAGTGTCAACATACCATAAGGGGGATGAGAGAATATATATTTCCATAGTTATTCACATTGAGAGAAATTTTTAGCATGAAATTGTGTAGAGGATTTTAATATCTTGTCGAAAGCTTTGGTGGACAAGATATAAAAATCCTCCACACAATTCATCCTAAAAAATTCTCTCAATAGGAAAGATGTCTATTAACATTATAATATTGAAAAATTATGTTAAATAATTGGAAATTGAAGAAGATGATTTAATCAAGGTTTGCACGGATGAATGGGTGTTGTTATTATTTATATCATAGTTGGAAATATTGGATTTGATAATGGTGCATTTATTTTTCTAAATTGTTTAAGTAATTGGAAAGCTAAAAAATGTTTTAAATATGTTTGAAATAGGATTTCTAAATTTTTAATCTAATTATCAGTAATTAATAGTAGTGTGTACAAAATTAATCTTTATGAAATATTTACAAAATATTATTAATAATAGTTAAGATAGAGATTTTGATTTATCTCAAAGGTATTTATGTTTTTTTTTTTGTTTTTTCAATTTAAATAAAAAATAAAAAAAATGTTATATATATATATATATATATATATATATATATATATATATATATATATATATATATATAGTAAAATTAGTTATGGGTTCCCTGATGGGGGTGAGGAACAGAGAAGAGGATGTTCCTATGGGAACGTGGGGACATACATGATCGACACGTGGAGACAGAAGGGAGGGTTGGCCTCACGAATGTCCCATATTACCTCGAGTACGAAAGACAATAAATATCAATGTGGGAAACCTCATATTGCATTGGGTCTCACGGAGGGTGGTGAAGGAATGAACATTATGGAGGGTGGAGGGGGGGGTTTTCGCTGGACATTCTTCGGCGATGAGAGTTCTGGAGCTTGTGTGTGGAGTTCTGGGAGAAGAGGAGGGTGTTGCAGAGGTTCTTCGGGTTGGATGAAGGGTTGGCATAGTCATAGGAGTTTTTGCCCTGCTGGTGGGCAAGGGGAGTTTTTATTTGGTGAATTGGGCTTGGTAAGGGTGAGTATGCAAGGAAAGTGGTGTATGTGCAGTTTACGGGGTTGGTTTATTGTTTCTTCTAGTTTTTTAGATGCGGTTTCAGTCCGGGTTGGATGTGAATTAGCCTTTGGTGGAGTGGAAGTATAGAAATGTGCCTCCCTTGTCTGATTACTGGGTCCTAGGTTGCAGAGTGGTGTCATTGGCAGGGCAGTCGCGGTTTCTTCTAGGTCATGGTGGGAGGTCGCTTTGAGAGTTATGGGTGCCCAACGCCAGAGGGAGGGGAGGCTCAGCCAAAGCTGGTGGTCTTGCCCCTATGTGGTTTGTTCGGGAAATTTTGGACATGTGTTCTTCTTTATGTTACAGTGGTGTCGGGGTTTCAAGCATGAGGTTGGTTCCTCATGCAGAGAGGTCCTCTGCCTAGGTGTCGCCTAATTCAGGAAAGCCTCGCATGGAAAAGTCTCAGTCTCGGCTTGCGCTTGTGTCTGGCAATGGTGAGGGTAGTCCAGAAGGTTAGAATGTAGAGAGGTTAAGCCACAGGGCTTCTGGAGGCAGAGGTGGTGGCACTCGCGGGGGAAGATGCACGGTCTAGCCGCTCGTGGGGGCAGACGAGGGGGTTCTGTCAGAATTCGAGGTCGCCTCGCTTCATCAATTTTGTAGAGAGGGGGTTTGACTCATCATGGTAGATCCGGGTGTCGTGTGTTGTTGCGTCAAGGTGGTCATGGTCCGCAACAATTTTACTACATGGAGCAATGTTGAGTGGTGTTTCAGTCTATCCTAGATCATATCAAGAATTCGGAGTGGGTTTATTAGGAGGAGCATGCTGAATTGATATTAACTCTGAAAAAAATGCATTATTTTCAATGCCATACCCAGGAATGTATTGTGGTGGTTTGGCGCAACTAGATTTTCTATCAGAGAAGGTCGAAAAATTAGAGCCCTGGATGGCCCATTTTGAGGAGCATGTTCAATGCTTTGTTCACCCTCCGCCACCTCCTGGTACAACACCGAATAACCCAGCGTCCATCATGATCAGAGGCTCAATATTTTAGCTCAAAAATAAAAGTGCTCAGAATTGAATGAAACTAGAATGAAAACGACTGTCCAATTGCAAGGAATCCAACGGAACTCATTTTGTTGAAAACCGAGTTCGAATGAAGGAGTTATGGTCTGTCGATCGTCGTTTAGAACATGAAATTTTTTATTAAAAAAATGCATAACAGGTACAGGCTGATGACAAGGTAGCTCAGTCAACATTCAGGAGATCTTCTTCAGTCTTAGTACAAAGGGAATGTGACAAGTGTCACTCCAGGATTCACCAGTTTAGTTTGTGAAGGTAAAATTTGTCCAATGACCTCCTAAGGTTGAATGTGGGCACATGATTTCAATGTGCTGTAAATTATTATTTTTAACTGATTAATGTTGGAATTAATGTATATATATATATAATATTTCAAACATTAATTAATTTTTAATTTCCAAATCTGCATTAATCCACATTATATTATTTACGGTGGCAAAGGTTATACACCATATTTCATATTAAACATTATTGCAAACATTATGCATTGTGTTGGGTCCGAAGTATTTAACAGTTGGAGCGAATATTAAACAGTGGCAACATAAAATATGGTTCGGGAAGGTATATATTACATATGCATTGGCAATATTTCAATCAAAGGCTTTTAAATCCATTGCGTTCAACAAAATTATGTCACCGAGGAGGGGCGGAGGTCTTGGTCAACCCCGCGACCTCCCCCATACTAGCGCCCGCCATAACCATCATACCACACGAAGTTCCTTAACAACTATGGGGTCGCGCTTATACTTAAGGTTTATACGCGCCAGAGTTGGGGGTACGGAGGGGGCCATCCCCCTCCCATATGCTCGAGAGCGGAGAACCAAGGGGCTTATCACTGGCGAGAATTTCAAACGGATAACCCATGTTTATTAAGCCACTAATTTGGGATTAATCTGTGTTTAACTCTTAAATGCACTTTGCTCTAAACCTCCGTTAATGTTAATTAAAATGAGCTTATCTTAAGCTAATGGCGCATTTAACTTGGCGGCGGTGTTGGCAGAGTCTGCCAAATGCGGCAGAGCTCCAATTTTAGTGGATTTATTTGGCCAATTTCTGGAATTAATGGAGAAATTGTAGGAAAAATTGGTTTTGCCATAACTGAGGCAATTTTCGACCAGTTTTGGCTCAGGAAGAGTCAATATTGGTATAATTTGATGTTTTGGAGCCATTGGAATAGGTTTCAAAGGCAGAGGAGCTCATCTACATAGGTTTTTGTTACCTTGAAGAAATTTTAAGCCTAGGGCCACTAGGAGGGAAGGCCATGCCAAGAGAATCTAGTAACCAAATTGAGTAAATAAATAGTCATTTCTGATATATTTCGACATTTTAAACTCATTGGAATAGGTTCCAAGAGCATTTGATGCATGTAAACAAAATTTTGAGCACAATTGAGCTAATACATAGACCCAAGCTATGAAGCTGGACCAAGGAGATGTAGCCCGGGAGGGGTGAACTCGTTCATCAAAAATCCGTTTTAATGGATCAGTTGTTATGGTTTGTTGTTATTAATGTTATTATTGTTTAGCCATTTAAATTCATGCTTTATGCTTTCAAATTCACTCATAAAATTCAGTTTTAATCACCTCTTTGACACACATAAGCAACAAGGGAACCTGCACATCAAGCATAAGATCAATAAATAAGTTTTATATTTGAAAATGAAATTAGCACAACAAAACTAACATTCAAATTCAGATCACATCACCTCTGACGAATAGCATGGATACAGGTATTTTATATGTTTCATCTGTTTACTGGGGCCTATGGACTTTGAAATTATAGATTGTGTCTCTCTTTGTTTTTTTGTTTCATTGTCATATGCTTTCGGCGGTAGTCAACAAACCTAGTAGGGGTGAGACTACCTACATTTTTCCTCTGATTTATTTCCTTTTGAAACTATGAATAGAAATTTGACTTACCAAAAAAAAAATGAGCTATGGGTTTTTTAGACATGTCGTATTGATGAGCCATGGTATTGGCCCATGATATTATAACAATGCCTATTTGCAGATTAAGAATCTTCATTGTAAAGTGTCGTGATACATTTAAATCCAATTATGAAATTTTTTGCAAGATCGTAGATTTTTACTATTTAAAATGTGATTTAGAATGTATAAATAGATTTGGTGTCCTCAAATACCCTTTAGAATGTCATTTAGAATGCATAAAGAGATTGAGTGTCCTCAAAGACCCTCAAAGTGTGGGATTGTGCAAATTATAGAGCTTAGACTTACCATTCCAAGAAATCTCTTTCGCATTTAGAACAAAATCAATAAGTAAATATAACCCACAAAAGACAAAAACGTTTGGACATTTTAGACTACATGGTAAAGTGAGGTGAATCTTCATGGTTAAGAATCTTATTAAATGTTTTTTTAAATGTATATATATTTAACTAATATATTAATTTTTTTAAAGTTAATTATTATTATTATTATTCAAAATAAAGTTATAACTTAGTTAATTTTTATAATAATAATAATAATCTTTGATAATGTGTTATCTCTCTGAAATTTCTCAAGGGTTGTTATGTTGTGTTAAAATAAATATCAGAGGTAACTATCAACCACCTTTGGAGATTAGTATCTAGCCTTCCTAATGCTCAGAGATGGCTCTCTCTTAATGATTTATCTTTGTTGTTTTTAATTGATTTTAGGCTAGCTATGTAAAATTGATTTGGTTCGATTTTGATTTGTTGGTGGAATTACTGATTTAGAAGGATAGGTGCCTGTCTATTTTCCATTGGGCTATGTATTAAATATATCAAGAAAACAGAACAGAAACAAATTGTAAAAGAAGTATTACAGGGCAGGGTAACTGAGCAAAATCAAATCTTTAAGGCTGAATGGTGAAGTGATTTTCAATCGGGATCAAGGAGCAGTTAAGGATTCCTTAAATTGGATAATGAAGGAAGGTGAAGGAGGTCAATCGAGATTAGAGGTAAGTTAAGGATCTTATTAACTAGATATCAGAAGAAAACATAAAAATGGATAAAAGTTCAAAACAGAGTGTACTTAAACAAACTCTACAATAAAATTCCAGCTCTACCATTCAAATTTAGAAAAACATGAAAGTTTATGGAATACTTAAGAAAATAACATGAACAATTGAAATATACTTCACTGAAGTAGCTCAACGCATGAATCGTGTAAATAAATGCCTTTATTATTGTCATTCTTGTCAACTTGGAAAAGCTACAATAAACCCTCTGGTAGTAGATCAATTCAGCTATAGAAATGTTTAGGAATCCACGCTCAATACTTCGAATTGATGAAGTATTTATACAAAACTTAATACTAAATATCCTATCAATTGATTAGGATTTATTCAAGGAAAACAAAATATCTTCACGCAATAAGATAGAGACACCTATTTAACTAAATGCAAGTTGTCCCTGTATATTTGATTTATTGTTTACTTCTTTGGTATTTATTGTCTTTCACGCTGGCTTGTCTTTTAACTATGGCTTTTATATATCTTCATTTGTCTTCATCTTTAACCTGTCTTTGCTTTATCTGCCTGCTCTGTTTACTCTTTAACCTTGTATCTCTTTTACCTGTTTTTACTTTTACTTGTCACAGTAAATCACACCATTTTTCCAAGGCTTCTTCATCTGGAAGTTTGATTTTTACCATCCTCCTGGAAATATCATCAACCTCAGTATACTTGGAAAATGTAGGCTTATTCACAAAAAGTTGATTTACCTCATGCTGAAGGAAGAAGAAGTTCTCTAAAGTCTGAAGGAGTACTTTTCTTGTAGGGACCCCTTTCATTGTTGAATTGATGGAAGTCTCTTTAGCTACTTCCTTGATCTTTTTATCATAGCCTTCATGTTTCATTAGTTTATCATTAATCACCAAAGGATTAGGCAGACCTTTCTGCCTCAAAAAATTAAATTTGTTCATAAATCTATTTGCTGCAAGCTCCATTGTTTGGCATTTGTCTTCAAGCTGTATCATCAAATTTCTCTTGGAAATAACCTTCCGCACCTCTAAAATATTCTCTGTTCTGTTTGTTATCCCAAGTTCTTCTAATTCCTACTTGTTTTTAGAATTTAGGAATTTTATTATCTCTGTGGCTTCCTCGGGTTTCTTTCTAAGCTCTTCTTTAACTTTCTGAATTGCAATACCTACTTCCTTTATCAAATATTTCTGCTCAAATATAACTTGGAAAGAAGGCCTAATATCATTAACAGAGTTAATGATATTGGCCCACAGTTGTTGCTTTTCTTGGGCAAGTGGCTCTTTCAGTGATAACTCCTTTTCTAACTTATGAATTCTTTCAGTTAATCTATTTGATTTCTGTGTTTCAACTTTATGCATTACCTGAGCCAATTTCTTTTCATCTTCTAGATTTTTCACTTGTTCTTTGAGCTTATTGATCTCAGTGGTTTGAATTGACATATCCTGAATTAGTTTACTTGCCTCATCATTAGGATGGGATGTTGGCACTGCTGCTGCTGTTGCTGGTGTAGTTGTTGGAACTTTTGTTGTCACTGGAACTGTTGTAGTAACTGGGACTGTTGTGGGTAATGGAGCTGATGTTGAAGCTATAGGAATGGTAGTAACAGGAACTTCTTCCATGCTGGCTTGCTTTTCCTTCACTAATCTGTCCATTTCATTTTCCATCTCTTTCAATTGAGCTATCAACTGAATGATGAGATTCATCATTTCATCCTTCTGATTTTCATTTTCCAACACTTCTTTAGTTTGTGGATGTTCTATTGTAGGTAACTTCAGTTGTTTCTTCAATGCAGCTATGTCTGCATTCTTCTTCTTGATAAGCTCTTCTGCTGCTTTGATATTCTTTGGATCATATCCAACCTCCATTACGAATTCTTCAAGTGATTTTATCCTATTATCCTTTTCTTTTGAAGAAGCTTTCTCTAGTTTTAACTATGTTCTGATATTTTCTAGAGAGTTATGTAGCTTTTGTACACTTAAAGCCTTGTTTGTCATGGTGGAATAGATAATTTCTCCAGCTTGTTTATGAAACTCGATCTGATCTATTGGATGTATATCTTTAGCCAGAACTTCAAAGGCTGTTTTCTTGTAATCTGCTGATGATTTTGGAGCCTGCACTGTTGGCTGCAAAAATGTCATTTTCATCTTTCTAGTTTTGTAATCAAAAGCTGAGTGTAATCTGTTCTAGTCACTAGGATTTTGTTTCTAGTACTGGGCATAAGTTACAACTTTCAATGTTTCATTCCTAAGTTTGATTTCTTTATACTTCTCCATTATATCTTTCTCTTTATCTGTTGGTTTTCTTGATGATGAAACCTCTACACTATGTTGTTTATGAATGATTTGTGAATTGAAGGTTGATGGCAGCTGTGTTTCTTCTGACACTGTTGGAGGTGCATCATCTCTAACCACTATATCTGTATCAATGAATTCAACTGTTTCAACTATCTTTTCCTGTTCAATCACTGGATTCAATTTTTCCTTTTTCCTGTACATTAGGTTGAATTTGGTAACAGAAGTAGTCTCTGCACTATAAGAGGCTTCCTCTCTTGCCCTCTTTGAATTCTTGTCTTGTGGGGTTGGAGTAAGCAGGATGGAACTAGTATCAACCTGCTTCTCCACCTCTGGTAAAGTATTTTCCAACCACTCTGACTGGTTGGAATACTTTTCAACCTCAGGCTTTAACTCATGAATAAAAGGGGTCAATTTGAATTTGACTCTTAGCTTACTTATGACTCCCAAGGGATCATATTGCCATTTGAAACTGCTACTGAATTTGAAATCTTGTAAACACTTATCTGCTTGCTGATCAGCATTCCTATTATTGCAACTAAAGGGACCTAACTGGTTCTTAATCTTGAATTTAGTTTTCTTCTTTACTAAAATGAAATTGACTTCATCTGAGTTCAAGATTTGTCTGATGTATTCTAATGCAAATAACCTAATTGGAAGGTATTTGGGAAGCTCGTATGGAGTAAACTAGCTTCCATACACCCTAATTTTTGAATGATTCTGATATAAATACCAGTCTCATGCTCTACTTTGATCTAACAATTGCAACACTTTTTTTTATCTCTTCACTGATTATAGGTTGAATGCTACTACTTAGCATATTAACAATTGGATAAACAAATGAATCAATGAAGTATTTATAGCTGAATTATGTGGAATCCTTTCTGATCAAGGATATCCAGAAGACAACAGATTGGGGGTTGCCCTCTATGTCAAGTTTTTGGAGGCTAACTGCAAACCTTTTTTATTGGAAATATAAGAATAAATGAAACAAAACTAAGGAGTATTTAAATACTCCTTCCTCTGGTAATTTGACCAAATTTTCATGGATTGCATGTGATGGATATTGGGAAAAATTGAATGTTGAAGCTGGAGGTTGTCCTAGGCAGAATATGGATAAGAAACCTAGGAGAGAAGCATCTACATGTTCATCAGTAAAATACCCTCAAAAGCATGACAACATTGTGACAATCTGTCTGGTTCTCTCTGAAAATATGGAATATGAATATGGAGGATTACATTTTGGGGTTTCTACTGATGGAGGAAGGAAGGTCTGGAATATTTGGAATATTTTTGGAAGTCTAGCTTCAAGTAGAGTTCTGTGAGGGTTTTAATGGATAGTGGGACTTCATCGAGCTTGGGTTGGATCTGTAACATCTGATTTATTGATTGTGCAGTGATGGTGAATAAAATATCTTGGCTTGGGGTTACTAGAGCTCTTTCATTAGGAAAATAGCTGATCTGATAGAGTCTAACAAGTTTAGGGAATTGAAAGGTCTATGGGAAGATGTATTTAGGCAGGTTTAAGTCCCAAAGGTGGATATCATCAGCCTGATCAATGAATTTGTCATAGCTCGAGCAATGGAGCTCTAAAAGGTTAAAATCAGTGACTATATCACTGATTTTGAAGTCTTTATCAACAAGAGGGGCATGGTCAACATTTACTACAGGTGGCTGTAGAGGGTTAACATATATTATGCTACGGGAGGCCATTAATTCATTCAATTTGTCAATTTTTGTGCTTAATTAATGGTTTTCGGTGTTTAGGATTACCTAGAAAATGGTTGAATTCTGTTTGCAGAAGTCCAGGTGGTAGCAGAGCTCAATTCTGGTCAGAAATGGATTCAAAGGGGTCGGCAAAGGTTCTTGGACTCTTTTTCACAATTTAAACAGAAAATAGACAACTAACGGTAAAGGGCGGGTTTATTATTTTTAACCTTTGTTTAATTGCAATGGCATGGGGTTTAATTTTCAAACATCGGTGGTGGTTTCATCACGTAGTGAAAAGGTGGTATGGCGGTTATCGCATCACAAAAAGTAGGTTGGTGGTTTTAGGATGGGGGGGGTGTGTGATGGATTGTGGGACTGTCGCGTGGCAAATGGGCGGGGGTGCGGAACACCCATTTCCGCATCTCTCGCCCCCCCCCCCTCTTTTGGTTTTAAGCATTGAACTGTTAGGGGTGTGAAATGCTCTATTGGTTCTTGGATCTAATCGGCAATGATTGGGTGACTGGTAGAAGTGAGGGGTTCGTATAGGTGGGACCGAGAATTATTTATGCGAAGGATTTTTAATATAAGTGTGTCGGGGTAAATATAGTGAAGGGGTAAATGAAATGAAAGTGGGGGAAGTTAAAAATATAGGCTATAATATAATAAGGGAGTTAGGGAAATATATTTAAGCGAGTTTAGAATTATATATATGTGGGGTTGGGAAATGTAATAAAAAGCGGAGGAATATATATAAACTATATGCAGGATGTTAGAAATACGCTAGGAATAGGTTAAAATGATATCGGGGAGGGGTTTTTGCAGTGGGGCCCGATATAATTTTAAACATTTAAAACTTTGGATAAGTGGGCTTTGCATGTTTTAAATGGAAAAGGGGGGTTTAGTGAAGGGAAAGTTAGTTTTTAAAAGGGAAATGAACTTTTAACTAGGGAAAAGGGTTTTAATAAGGGGAAAGGGATATTTTACAAGGGGAAATGGCTTCCAAGAATGGAAATATGGATTTTAGGAAGGGGAAATGTGTTTTAGAAGGATGTTAGTAATATGAGATGATCCAATTGATGCTTTCCATGATTGAAGAAAGTATTATACCTACCCTCCATTTACCCTAACATTTTTACTTCCTTTATTGGGTGCATTTGAGCTTGTTGACCCTTTTATTTTCTTTTAATAAGCAAAATAACTTACTTCTAACCTTATAACTTCCAATGGCTCAGATTAAACTAATGAGCTCATTTTATTCTCTACCTAACTACTGATCTGCCAAGATTAAATGGTTTGGCCAGATCTTTATTCACTAACTATCACTGCATGAAATTTAAAGGCTTGAATGAATCAAGATTAAATTGTTTGATCATCATGAATTGTGGCATTTTAGAGAGGCTGCACACAATTTTATTTGCATAAGTAACTAAACTAAGAGCAGTGGCATTTGAATGTGCAACACTTTCATGATCTATTTTTGTTTCTTTTTGTGGGGTTCATACTTTATATTATTTTTTGATCTTCTTTCGTTTGGTCCTTTGATTTTTCTTTTATGACATACCCTCTTTTCATTTTTTAATATGGGAATCATTTGTAGAAAGCAAAGGTATGTACAATATTACAAGACTTAACATAGTCAATTCAAAATTATGATCTCTATTATTATAGGACCCTAACATAATGTAAGATATATCATGAGATAAATGTCTTGATGTCTATCTTGAATTAATATATATAGAAGTTTAAATATTTAATTTAGCTAGTTAAAGATTTATATTGGTAAAGGGATATTTTTATTACTTATATCAAAGTTAGAATTGATAGTATATTTGGTAAAAAAATTAGAAACAGATTCCCAATCATCTTAAAGTTAATTTGTGAAACTTGGTGTTTTTATTATTTTAACTTCAGTAAATTAAGTGGATTTAATGACAGAAGTTGGACTAGCCCATTTTAAGCATAATTTTTTAAATTCATTGTGAAAAATTAATAGCTCGGCATACTATACTAGTTAAATCTTGAAAGGTGTCAAATTCATTAAGTTTGAGGAAAGCCATCATTATGTTTTCTTGGCACATCAAAATTTATTAAGACTTATGGTGTTATAAAGATGACATTCCAAAAGGTTACAAACCAAAACTTTGTGGATAAGTTAGTTTGAAGATATATCAATGATAGGGTATGTTTACAATGGAGTCTTGAAATAGTGTTTCAAAATGGATGTTTACTTAAAATTGACATATTTTTTTTATCAAAAGGTCTTACAGAGGTGATTCAAGAGTCATTTGAAATGGGAAGGGAGGATACTATATTGTAAAAAGTATTTTGGAAAATTTACAATATTTATTTTTAAGTTAGTGGATTTCAAGTTAAGGCTGGTAACATGACTCCAAGTTATCAAGATTTTAAAAATGACAATGCTAATTACTTTTTATAATAGTGAAGGGATTGATCTTATGGAATGGTTGAATATTGCAAGGGGAAAATTCAAATCCTTATCATTTCAAGTTTTTATTTGGATGGAGAAGCTCTAAAGTGGTTGATGAATCTTCATAGAGACATTAGTATACACTCCACATGGTAATAATTTGAAAAGCTACTCTAAAAAAGATGGATCAATGACTAAAAAAATGAAGGATATGTAGAGAAACGACTAAAAAAATGAAGCATATGTAAAGAATTCAAGATGAATTGATGGAAGCTAAAAAAGATATTGAAAACAAAGAGAATCAATATCCAATTTGTAGAAGGATAGATAGTACAAGGATAATCAATTCTAAAAGTTGCAAGCACTTAATCAAACACTTGTAAATGAGATTTTCAAGTTGAAGAAGGGAAAGTTGAGATAAGGGAAGAATGAAAAGGATAAGTCAAATTAAGAATCAACAAAGAAGATGGAGAAATGAAAACGTTGTGCTTCTTGACAAAATTGAGAATGTGAAAAGGTACCTACAAGAGGAAAAAAAAATATTAATGGTTAAGAATAAATAAATGTTGAAGAAACCTAAATATTAATGAGAAAAAAATAAATGCAAACAATAATAAAATAAAGAAGAAATAAATTGATGTAGCCTATGACCATAAAGTTTCACAAGAAGAAAACATCTTTAAAAAAGAGAGTAAAAGTCTACACCCTTAAGAATTATTAGTGGAAAGGTTTTGAATTTTTCTACTAGCTAGGATTTTTTAGGGTTTTCAACTAGGGTTTATTTTGTATAGCCATCCATGGCTAGTTCCATGTGAGGGGGATCAGCCCCCTCCTTTAGTTAGATTGTCTCGAGAGTCCCAAACTCCTCATCATTTTCATCCTTTTCAAAGCTCAACTGGAGGTAATGGAGATTTTGATCATTCAGATAAACCACTACTTGGAGCATCTGTTGAAAATGAACAATTACTAAGAGGAGGGTTGAATCAATAATTGTGTCTTTTAAATGACAAATTTCAAATTATTTTAACAGCCTTATAACTCTTTCTTTAATCAATTAGTAGATTTATATATGTGTTTAACCTTTTAACCCTTTCTTTAATGTACTGGCATATATATGTGTGTGTTCAACAATTAACCATGAATTCACAAAAAAAAAATACAAGCAACTCATGCAACACATTGAGATACGGGAATAAGTGGAAACCCATAAAGGTAAAAACCACAAATTTCAGTTGTTGTGAGTAAAGGCAAGCACCCTGGCAAGCACCCACTCCCTATTTTACATCAATTTTCTACGGGATTATACCTACATGATGCTTCTACCTTGATTTTCTTCTTCAAGCTACAACTTGATGGGAATCTCCTACTCCCTCTTCTATAGGCTCCAACCTGCTCCTTTTCAGACTACTACCTGAAAGGAGACTACAATCCCTTGATACATAAAAATTTTAATATGCTAGGTTACATGGTCTTTAGTTTTGAATTCTTCTTTTCTCTAGCTATGTTCTATACTCTATCTCTACTCTCTTTACAACTGCTTATCTCCTGCTCTTCCTCCTCAATTATATTTCTCTTCCTCTTTCTCTTTTTACCAAGTTATTCATGAAATTTTTCTTACAACATTCAATTCTCTAGCATCTCTATCATTCAAAAATCCATATTTTTATCTACAAAACTCGCTAATTGTTTGTATTCCATGTAGGAATCTGAAGTAAAATGCTGTCTCTTTGTATTCGAGGACTCTTTGTAGTCTACCTCTTGGAACAACCCCTGGTTGATTTTCCATGTAAATAAAATAAGACCAAGGTCATGGGACACGTATTATAAGATGAATGTTGGGAAAAGCATAGTGATGGGTATCAATAGTAATTAATTAATGGTTATGGAAATTGGCAAAAGCATTAACAAAGGAAAAGTGGTAATAACTGGAATTTTACTTATTTTGGTAAAAATACCACTCTTGGATATTCTGGAGTGATGCTAGGGTTTGACGATCAATTAGGGTTTAGACAGTACTGAGAATCTGACAACGTTGAATAGGAGGAGGGTGTAGCAAATCATAGACAACTGTGAGTAGTTGTATGTCAACATCTTCAGGAGGGGGAGAGATCCCCTCCTACCGGAATGTGACGACAGGGGAATATAATAGAAAACAAACAGGGCCCCAAAGGGGATCCACCCCTAATGTAGGCCCGGTGTTGGGAGGCACAATGACAGGTAAAAACCAGAGGCCAATGTCTACCAAGAGCCATAAAGAAATGCCATTTTATCATTCCTACAAATAAAATGGATGAATATCGAAGTTATATGAAAGGCCATGCATTGATCTGCAAATTCATAGGCATATGGCCAACAGAGAAAGATCTGCTCAAATGGATACAGGTAAAATGGAAACCTAAGGGCCACATAGATCTAAAATTTGGGCCCAGAGGTTTCTTTACTGTAATATTTACAAATCTTATACATAAAGAAAGGATTTTTGAAGGACTTTTGTATTTCTATTATAATGCAGGGTTATTCTTGCGACAATGGGAAGAATGTTATAACCATGACCAAGAACAATTTCTGGCTGCACCGGTTTGGGTATGGCTATTTGCACTACCGGTGGATTTTTGGGACCCTAAAATCTTGGAATATATTTGTAACTCACTTGGTAGCTTTGTTAAAATAGCTGAAATGACTCGACAAGGTAGGTATACCTATTTTTCCCGTATATGTGTTTATATGAATATATCTTAGCCTTTACAAGAATAAATCAAGCTGGAATATGAAGGGGAAGTATGGAATCAACTCCTTGATTACGAACATATTCCATTTCAGTGCTGAAGATGCCATGGATATGACCATATCTAAAAAACCTGCCCTCTCAACAATCTAGACCAGATGGAGGGGAAGAAATCAAATGGAGGCGGAGGGTCACCTAAAAAAGAAGATGGATTTAAGACTGTTATGCGTAAAAATAAGAATAGTAAATGCATGTAATCAAATTAGCAATCCAATGAAACATATGAATGATCAAAACCGATATGAAATATTGCAGGATATTTGGGAAAATTCAAAGGAAGTTGAACAGAATAATGATGAAGGGCAGGGACCACTAACACAAAAAGCATTAAAAGCCAAAAGAAAGGCACCACTGGAATAAACAGATAAGGAAGACCAATTGCAAATGGTGTAGCAATCAGCCATGGAGGTGGACACTAGCAAGGAGGAGTTAAGTACAAAAGAATTAGTGTTAAAAAAAATACTGCAAGAATGGAAGAACTTAGATGACAGATTTATACCAGATGACCAGAAGAGGCTGCATAAAGAAATTTTTGAACAATATTTGACCTCCTAATCTTAGAAATAGATGGAAATAATGGAAAATATGAACTCACAAAAGGCTCCCTCTCAGGAACCTAGCACCCAAGCTAAAGGAGGAAAAAATAGGGGACGAAAGAAGCTACAAGAATCGATACAAATGGTAGGATAAATGTTAGTTAGTTCGAAAAGGGTAATACCATTATCAATGGCATTTCAACAACTACACAAAGTTCCCCAATGAAATTGATCTCTGGAATATAATAGGCCTAAATAGTAAAGGAAAACAGAGATATTTAAAAGAAAGATTAAAGACAGAGAAGCTGCAGGTGATACTTCTTCAGGAAACCAAGGTTTCAAGGCAAATATTAGAAGAAATCCTAAAATTATTGAAACCTCATTATGAAGCAATGGCCATAGATTATGGTAGAAGGTTGGTTCGAGCTTCCTCGCATTCTAACCAGTAGGTTTAGACAAATTGGGACGATGGAAAAAATTCTTATTTCATCAGCTTATGGGCTTCACATTCCAGGAGAAAAAGCAACGCTCCTTCACAACATAAGAACGCTTAAAAATATGCATAACAAGAAGTATTGGTTGTTAGGAGGTGATTTCAATATGATCTCTGGTCTTGCAGATAAAAAAGGAGGTATAAGATGAGAAGAGCCTGAAATAGAACTCTTTAGAGACCTGGTAACTGACCAAAGGTTAGTTGACATCCCCATAGAAAATGGAAAATACACTTAGAATAATAAAAGAGGGGGTGCTCACCAAGTAGCCTCAAGGCTTGAAATATTCTTAGCATCAGAAGCCCTGGTCAGCAATGATGTATTTTATGAGGCCTATATCCTTCTGAGCTTGGGGTCCAATCACTAGCTAATATGTATGGAGGTTGATATGAAGGAATGTAATAAGAAACAACCATTTCGGTTTGAGGAATTTTGGCTAAGGGACCTGTTGTAACTCCTAGAGACAACCTATAGTTGTGATAGACCAGTGCCTAGGACATCTTAGCATAGCAAGGAGCTTATAATATAATGGATAAAGTTGTCAGCTTCAGCTCTCATGCTATCTCCTGAAAACAGGTAAATGAAATAGAATGGGACCAAACCCTCAGAAACTGACACAGAAAAAGAAATACTGCAAAGGCAAGATGCAAAACTCTAATACAAAAGCAACAGACAATTCAGAGACAGTTTATTGCAAAGCGGGCCGATTCAGAAATACTCCACAGACATAAATTATCAGAAGGTGTATGTAGTGAAAGAAATAATGAGAAGATATTAGTCAACATTGAGCTGATGCCCAGATATACAATACCACCATGCATGGGCTTACCGATCTAAGAATCCATACATGATAATAGCATTTTAAAAGCACCCTCCCAAAGCAACTAATATAGCAGAAACACGGTTTAGATGAGTAATGAAACAACATATCATGCATGAGCAATATTTAAAGCGCTTGGCTGATCCAAGTATGGGAATCAACTAGGATGAATCCTCACCAGAAATCAGTGAGCCACTCGCATTCCAAAACATGATACAAGAAAGGTGGGTGAGATGAAATGATATATTAAATAACATATAAAAGAGAGTTACAGACTGTGAAATACCAAAGACCAGAATCCTCTTTGACAGACAGAACTCCTCCTCACTGAGACCCTATGGGCTCTGAGCCTTCATACAAGAGTTTTACAAATTGTATACAAAGAGCCTTTCACTGCATAATTTTCTGATAGAAATCTGGAACCCTTACAAAGCATTTTTTCATGGTTTTTTATAGAAGAAACCAAAACCTAGTAAAAGAGGTGGGTGCTGAACATTTAATTGCATCATTAAGACAAAATGGTGGAGACGTGCATGCCCATACTACTTGACGGCGCTGAAGTGCTGTAAGTACTCTGCTGCCTGTTCTTTGAAATAAATGTGCTAGGTGAAAGCTTCTCCAGGAACATAACATATGGATGAAATCCCATAAATAATCTGTCCTTTCCTGAAGGAAAATTTGGCTGTAAGAAGACTTGGAGGGTATTGTTTTTTGTACATCGTACCCTTTGCCGGCTAAACCCTGAATTAAGATTGAAAATATTCCATATTGGACACTGAATTCATGGATCTTCTACTGATACTCTTTGCCGCAACATTAATATCTTCATCTGCAAAAATCTGCGCTTTGAATAACTCCTGAGGGTTTGATAGATTTTAACTCTGCTTCCTTTAATGAGAGCCGTGTCGTAATAGCTTCCCAAATCCTTTTTCCATAAATTTCGCCTATGAAAAATTGTCCTTTGCCGCGACCTCTATCACAGCGATTGAGACTGTGAATCATAGTAGTTCTTCTCGGTTGTAACCCTGCAAAATCCACAAACATGTTAAGAAAACAAATGCACGGGAGGGTGGATGCAGTGGAGATGACTGTGTAGCATGGCGACGTGATGAAATGGCAGAACATGCAGGGTGGCGACGCAAGCTACAGTGGAACGATGGAGGAGGGACTGGCGATAGCTTCCAACGTAAAACCTTAAAATATGACTTACGAATGGAGAATATGAATGGTGGAGAAAAATGCGTCAAACAAGTAAGAGCTGTGACGCGTGGACGTACGATGGACTAGGTGGGGAGGGTGACGTGGTGGCATGAGGTCAACGACGGGCATGTGACTCAATCAAGGCCGTCCGATCTCTGCGGAGATCGACGACTAAAACAACGCCAGAGGACGCTAAACTGCGGGCCCGGGGCACTGTACATTAGGACTAACACTCGCGCAACTTCGAAAAGCGACCACCATTGGATGGAGGCCCACAGATCTGACGGTTCACGTTCATATCGCTGCGTGACTTTGACCGATCGTTAATGCACGATGGAGGGCGGTATTGAAACCGTACGCTGGGACGCGTGGCAGGCGCTGAATGGAATCGCTGGCCCGTGGAGATTTACCGCCTACCGCCGAAAGGCGGTGCGATATAAACCACTGGTTTTGAACAGTGGATATGAGTGCGGGGACCACCAGG
Organism: Pinus albicaulis; assembly: GCA_034641835.2. Taxonomy (NCBI): domain Eukaryota; kingdom Viridiplantae; phylum Streptophyta; class Pinopsida; order Pinales; family Pinaceae; genus Pinus; species Pinus albicaulis. The sequence continues at coordinate 682,977,740 of CM076570.1, forward strand.
GCGGACGGGTAGCGAACCGTTGATCCATGATTTGATCGGATGGCTCATGACGCGCCCGATACTCTTTGATAAGCGCCCGGTGATTTTGCTCTCGGTTCTGGCTTTCGGTCCCGTGGAAGAAAGGGCAGAGGATTGGCTGAAGGGGCTATGCCATAAATATTTTTAAACGTGCATTTCCAGCCTTTGATATGGTGTTTTGGAGGCAGGAAATGATAACGACAGGCTTGAGAGTGGTTTTCCAAGGCTGCAAGAGGGAGATTCGAGAGCTTTAAGCCAAATTGTCCATGGAATTTTAAGTGAAAGGGATCATGATCAACATCGGCTCCATCTGGGGACGACATGTTCATATTTGGACATGTCGAGAACTCGCAGACCCTCTGATCATCTTGTATGCAGACTCTGCTCTTAAGCACCTTCATTTTTCACTTTATAATTCATCACAACACCCACATTATTCAAACTAAAACAAAAAGGGAACTATCATACAATATAAGACATCAGGCTGCCTGGCCTAAATCAGAACTAAAAGTAGGGCTTGAGAAATTGACCATTTACAGGGGCATCCAGCAAGTCGCCCTGTAAATTCTCCAACCTGAAAGTATTATTGCCCCCCTGTTCCACAATTTTGAAAGGACCAAACCAGAGGGGGTCGAATTTTCCATGTTTACCTTTCTCAGCTCTCCGGATATCCCACCTGAGCACCAAATCACCAATCTGCAGCTTCCTGTCTTTTGCGTGCTGATAAAAAATGTGCTTCATTTTCTCTTGATATTCTATCAATCTCTGATTCACCTGGCCCCGTGTTTCTTCTAATTCCACCAATTGATTGATTCTCCTGATCATATCATCAGGTTCCTCCTGGATCTCTTGCATGAATCGGGCCACTGGTAAAGCCAATTGTACAGGAAAAATTGTTGCTCGTCCATATACCAACTCATAGGGAGATTTCCCGGTTGCCCTTTTGATGGTGATTCTATTAGCCCATAGAGCAAACTTTAATTGGGAGTCCCAATTCTTCTGATTCTTATTGATAGTCTTCTTTAAGGCCCTCACCAGAGTCTTATTTAAGGACTCTGCCAAGCCATTCCCTTGTGGATAGTAAGCTGTAGAGTGACTTAGTGTGATATTATACTACTGGCAGAAATTCATAAACTTTGCAGATTTGAAGGCCCGGGTGTTATCAGTCACTATTCTAGCAGGACAGCCAAACCTGGATATGATATTTTCTTCCATGAATTTTATTATCACTGTATCTGTAGCATTCCTTGCAGGTATGGCTTCCACCCATTTGGTGAAATAATCCGTGGCTGTTAATATCCATTTATGTTGTCCACTAGATGGAGGATGTATTTTACCTATAAAATCAATACCCCATTGTTTGAATGGTTCATCCACATGCACTAGAATCAGGGGAAATGGTGCAGATTTCTGTCTCTCAGCAAACTTTTGACATTTATCACATGCTCTTACCCTGGAAAAAAAATCTCCAAAAAGCTTTGGCCAATAGAAGCCAGCTTTCAGAATTTTATGAGCTGTGGCCCTCCAGCTGTAATGGCCTCCACATATCCCTTCATGGAATTCTGCAATAATGCTCTCTATTTCATTTTCTGTGAGACACAGGAGTAAGACACCTGAGGGATCTCGCTAGTATAGCTGGCCGTTGGTGACTATATATTTATGTGATTTCAATCTCAGCGCTCTGTATTTAGTTTTGTCACAACTTGGGGGGCGGTTGAGTGTGAGGAGATATTCTACTATCTCTTTGTACCACAGACTGGTGAGGTACTTTACATGTGTCTCTGGGGTAGCTACTCCAATTCCATGTCTTTCTTCTTTCTCCTCAGATTCTTCGCCTGCTATAATGGACAAATTTATGCCCATGGCTTGATATTTTGATTCAGATAACATTCTAGCGAGCCCTTGTCCTTTCATCATCTTAGTAGGGCAGATGTCTAAGTCATACTCCTGTATTTTGGAAATCCACCTTCCCCTTTTCCCTTCACTATCCCCCTGAATAAGGATGTCTTTTACAGCAACTGCAGGCACAAATGCGGTGATGTGGGACTGTAAGATATATACACGAAATGCTTTGAGGGACTTCACTAGGGCATATGCTTGCTTTTCCAATATATTGTACTTTAATTCTGCATCATGGAGCACCTGACTGAAAAAGGAAATAGGCTGCTCATAACCCTCCTCATTTTTCTGCAATAAAACTCCTGCTATTGTGTGAGGTGACGCAAAAGAAAAAATCATGAAATATTTATCATAATCTGGTCCAACCAGCACAAGGGCTTCTGCGAAAGCATTCTTTATCCTAGTAAATGCCTCCCGTGATTCTTGTGACCACTTTACCTCATTATTCTTCTTCAGCATATCTGTTATATGCCTAACTATCTCAGCATGGTTAGGGATAAACCTTCTCAAGAAATTTATGCGCCCAAGGAACACTTGTACTTCTTTCTTATTTCTAGGAAAAGCAATACTATTTATAACCTCTACCCTCTTAGGGTCTATCTTCACCCCATTCTTAGTCACGATATGGCCCAAAAGATTTCCCTCTTCTAATGCAAATAAATATTTTTGAGGATTCAGAGAGAGACCATACCTTCTGCATTTCTCAAAAGTTTTCCGCAGATGTTCAATGTGTTCAGCATCGTTCCTGGAAAACACCGTGATATCATCAAGGTAGACTACCAAAAAATTATCCTGCTCCCTAACAAAAGCAATGTCCATAGCCCTCTGAAAAGTGGCCCCTGCATTAATCAACCCAAAAGGCATCCCGACATACATAAATGTACCCCAAGGTGTGGTGAAAGTAGTCTTCTTTTGGTCTTCTGGAAGTACAGCCACTTGATTATAACCAGAGAATCCATCCATCATTAACATTTTGGTAGCTCCCACTACTTTCTGCAAGATGTAATCCATCTTAGGTAATAAATAATTATCCTTTAAGGATGCTCTGTTTAAATTTATAAAATCCACACACAGCCTTATTTCTCCATTCTTCTTGCGTACGGGGACGAGGTTGGCCACCCAATCAGAGTACCTCAGTGGTACAATTATTTTGGCTTTTAGCAGCTTCTTAATTTCTTTCTCAATAGAAGGCAGCAGCAGGGGATTAATTTGTCTGAGCTTCTGCTTATGGGGCTTTGCATCTGTCTTCAGTGGAATTTTGTGTTGCATTATACTGATATCAAAAGTTTTCAAGTCCTGATAGGACCATGCAAACACGTCTTTGTAAGACTGAAATAATTTCTGATATAGCTCTTTATATTCTCCAGGGATCTTCTTGGACAATTTTACAATTTTTGGGTCAGCCTCAGTACCTAAATTCAGGTCTTCAACCTAATTTTCTTCTACCGCTTTGCTTGGCTGCAATGAGACATCATTCTTGTCAAATAATCTTTATAGAGGCACTAACCCTCTAGGTATTATGTTACCCTTTAACTGCAACACTTTATGTCCTGCCACTTTCTCCTCCCAATTTCTTTTTGGAGTATTTTCAGATTCTACCTCTTCTTCATCATCAATCTCCATATTAGAGAATTCTCCTACTGTCTCTAGAAATCTTTTCATCTGTTCTTCATCTTCAAATACCTGCCAGTGCTTGATATTATCCGGGATTGAAGGCCGATAACGCACCTCAACTTTATATCTTAAAAGAGGGTTCTGAGGTGGTCGAAATGTACTAGCAGCCACAGCAAGGGAATCAACCATCCTATTCTATTCTCGGGGCATGAACTGGATATTGAATGCCAAAAAGAAATTCTCTATCATGTCCCAAACTTCATTCCTATAAGCCCTTAGCCTAGGATGTTTGGTCTGACACTGATTCCTGACTTGTCTGACTACTAGTTATGAATCTCCCAGGACCTTTAAACTTTGTATACCCATATTCCTGGTTGTCTGCAATCCTAACAGGAGTGCTTCATATTCTGCCACATTTTTTGTGGCTTCATATTCTAGTTTAAAAGACAGTGGGATCCATTTTCCTGCAGGAGAAATCAGTAACACTCCAGCTCCATTTCCGTCTCTTGAATTTGCTCCATCAAAATGTAGTGTCCATATTCCAGCTTCATGTCCTTTCGAAGGCTGCTCAGTCTTAATCTGGCAAAATGATGGTTCATGGGCATAATATTGATCTTCTTCCAGCATCAAGCATGAAAATTATCCTTCCTTACTGTAGACTGGTGAATTCACAGAATTGTCAGTCTTAGTCACCATCTTGACAAATCTAGTCTCCCTGTATAGTCTCCTCTCTTGGCCGCCAAAAACTGGGATAGTGGCATATGTTAAATCCATCTTAATTGATCCACCAATTTTTGTTCCCCAGGACCTTGATAGAAACATACCAAAACAAGCTGGAATGTCTGCTACCACTATGTCCATTACCACACTTTTTGCTGGGATTTGGGCCAAATTGACTACCAAATCTTTGATCATCCCCAAGCATTTAACTCTTTTGGAATCAAATGAATAAAGGTCTTTATATGGACGTGTGATTTTTAAACCTAGTTGTTCCATGACTGACAGAGGCATAAGATTATGGGAAGCTCCAAAATCCAACATACAGTTATGTAATAGCAGGTCATGGATTACTAGAGACACATAGAAGGGAGGAGTAGAGGGGTCTATCTCCTCAACATGTGGGCCAAAAACTACCATGGGTCTCTCTTCTTGGAGGTTGAGACTATCTGGGATGGTTGGCACTTCTGGAGGGAGCATGAAAGATGTGACTTGAGATTGATATGCTGGCTGTTTCAATAGTTCAGTCAAGGGAACTGGGATTTTGACTTTTTCAAGTTCTTTTTGCAGACTGAAAGCAGGAGGGAACTTTTCTATCACAACCTATTTAGACTCTTTATTATCAACTGGGAGGTGGGCTTCTTTTGACACAGACTCGGTATTAGGAGGAATAACTAGCTTTGAAGAGGAAGGATTTTGATCTTTAGACTGCGAAGGTTTGTTTAGAGGCTGCTTACCTCTGTCTGTAGCTTTCTACATTGAAGCCTCCTTCTGAGTAGGTACTTCCTCCTGGGGCAGCTCTTCTTCTTGCTATTGGGTACGAGTCCTCTTTCTAGAATATCTGAGATCATATCTTCTATTGAAATGGGCTTGCATGAAATCATCGAATTGTTTACAATAATGATCAAAATCTGCTTGATCTTCGTCTTTGATCTTTTCTTCTTCTTGCAATGAGCACCTAGCTTCGTCATTCCCTTGCAAAGGGCATTCTTCCCCATCACTATTTGAAAAGGCAAGATTTTCATCCTCCAGCCTATAGGCGGCATCTTCAGTAGAGTCATCTACTGGACCTTCCAGGTACAATGGGTGTGGCACTTGATCCTGTTGCTCCTTTGCTTCCCTTGGAAATATCCGCAAGGGTGATTTCCTATACTGAGGATTGTATCCTCTGTTTGGAGCATTCTGAAAATTTCTGAAGGTTGAATTCTTGGCTTCCAGTTCCAACTTGACCATTTTCTTAATTAATTTACTCATTTCTTCCATTTTGTCTGAGTCTCTGTCCTGACTAGAAGTAGACACCTCTTCCTCGCCCCTTCTTCTGCTATCTTGTTCTGATCTTCATTTTGACTTTCCAGTGGAGGCAAAGTTTGCTTCCAACTCTAGTGCATCTGCCTGAGCATCATCCAGAGTAGCAGGCTTTCTTTCTCTGAGGGAGAAACCAAATTTTGAATCAAAGGCTACTACAAAAACAACTTTAGCAGCAGTTTGATGAGGTTTCATATCAGAAGGGAGGTTCAAATATAGTTTATTAAACCTCTTGATAAATTCTGACACTCCTTCATTGTGTCTTTTCTTCAGTGTATTGAACTCAATAAGGCAATTTCCATGATCTTTCTTTTTCCCCCACTTTCTGAGAAAAGTGTCTTCCATGTTATCCCAAGTGGTAATAGAACGGCCAGCCAATGTCTTAAACCATTTTCGAGCTTCACCATCCAGAGATTGCAAAAATAGTCTTAAGACCACATCTAAATTTTCAACATTAAAATTCTCTGCAAAGGAGCAGAAAGTCTCGAGATGTTTTTGAGCATCAATTTCATTCTCTCCATTGAATCTGGGCAAGACCTTTAGATAGTCTTGGGGCATATCATTCAGCACTTGGGGTAATGCCAGGGGAGCATATTTATTCATCAAGAAAGCAGGAACATTAGCCATTGGAGGAGGTGGAAGTAGTGCGATAGTTTGATGAGTCAGAGGAGGAAGAGTAGGAAGTGGAGTATGAACAATAATAGGAATATACTCAACTGCAGCTTGAGGGGTTGAGGGAAACAAAGGTCTATGAACAACAGATACTTCGGTTACTTCCTTAACCTCTTCAACCTTAGGAGTAGGATGAAGACTGTTTTTATTTCTGATACCCTCTCTGGGTGGACTGTCTGAGTAATAATAATCAGTATCTCCTACAGTGGAGTCTGGAATTTGCAACTGAGAATCTTGAGAGGAGGAGGAAGGAAAATATTCTATAGGCACTTCAGGAATTTGGGAACGAGCTGATTTCCTTTCCCTCCAATTTATTCTACGTATAATCTGTTCAGGGTCAGATACTGAAGGTGACTTTGGTTTAGACGAATCTGACCTCAGGTGTGGCTTATGGAGAGCCAGGACTGCAAATAGATATATCAAATAAAAAATGTGGAGTCGCCAAAGTGAGGGATTTACAACTCTCAACTCTCTATGCTCACCTACCTAGAGAGTGAATAAGATTTTTTCGAGGCCGAGGGATTATAATTTTCAAATTGGCCTCCCCGCAACTACAAGACTGTGAAGATGTTGCAATAACTCCAGAGACACTTAGAGTTGTAGATACACTATGGCTCAGGACATCTTAATAGCACATTTATAATATAATGGATGAAGTTGTCGCCCGGTTCTCATGCTATCTCCCGAAACAAATGAAATAGAATGGGACCAAACCCTCGGGAAAACACGTGAGAAACAAATACCTCAAAGGAAAGATGCACCTAATACAAAAAGCAAATGCATAATTCGTAGATAGTTTACCGTGTGCTGCTCTATCTCGTAATACTCCACAGACATAAATTATCAGAAGGTGTATGTAGTGAAAGAAATAATGAGAAGATATTAGTCGGCATGGAGCTGATACCCAGATATACAATACCACCATGCATGGGCTTACCGATCTAAGAATCCATACATGATAATAGCATTTTAAAAGCACCCTCCCAAAGAAACTAATACAGCAGAAATACAGTTTAGATGAGTAATGAAATAACATATCATGCATGAGCCATATTTAAAGCTTTTGATTGACCCAAGTATGGGCATCAACTAGGATGAATCCTTACCAGGAGTCAGTGAGCCACTTGCATTCCAAAACATGATACAAGAAAGGTGGGTGAGATGAAATGATATATTAAATAACATATAAAAGAGAGTTACAGATTGTGAAATACCAAAGACCATAATCCTCTTTGACAGACAGAACTCCTCCTCACTGAGACCCTGTGGACTCTGAACCTTCATACAAGAGTTTTACAAATTGTATACAAAAAATCCTTTCACTGCATAATTTTCTGATAGAAATCTGGAACCCCTACAAAGCATTTCTTCATGGTTTTTATAGAAGAAACCAAAACCTAGTAAAAGAGGTAGGTGATGAACATTTAATTGCATCATTAAAACAAAATGGTGAAAAAGTGCTCGCCCACACTGCTTGATGGCGTTGTAGTGCTGAATGTACTCTGTGGCTTGCTATCTGAAGTGAATGTACTGGATGAAGATCTCTTTGGGGACACGGCATAGAGTAAAACTCCATAAACATTATGTCCTTTCCTGAAGGAAAAATCAGCTAAAATAAAACCTGGAGGGTATTGATTTTTGTGTATCGTACCCTCTGCATTCCCAATCCTGAATTAAGCTTTAAAATCCCCGGTACCGAACACTGAATTCCTCAACCATCTATTGATCTTCCTCTGCTGCTCCATAAATGTTTTCATTTGTGAAATTGGCTCCTCGAATATCTCTGCGGGGTTTGATAGATTTTACCCTTGTTTCTTTTAATAGCAGTCATGTCGCAGCAGCTACCCAAGCTTTCTTCATAAATTTGGCCACTGAATAATGGTTCTTTGAAGCGGCCTCGGCTTCTTAAATGGAGGCGGTGGGTAAATACCATATCTCCATCGTTTTAAACCTGCAAAACCCACAAACTTGTTAAATAAAACCACGCTATGGGGATGGAGGATGTGGTAAGGTTAAGGGAAGTGATTGTGCAGACATGGAAAAACAGTGAATTGACGCAGGGTGGTGGAAAAATACATTGAAACAATGGAGGATGAACTGGCGATAGTTTTCAACGTAAAACCTTAAGATATGACTTATGAATGAAGAATATGAAAGGTGGAGAAAAATGCGATAAACACGTGAGAGCTGTGACACGTGGACGTACGATGGACTAGGTGGGGAGGGTGACGTGGTGGCATGGGGTCAACGACGGGCATGTGACTCAATCAGGGCCTTCCGATCTCGGCGGAGATCGACGGCTAAAACAATGCCAGAGGACGCTAAATTGCGGGCCCGGGGCACTGTACATTAGGACTAACACTCGCGCAACTTCGGAAAGCGACCACCGTCGGATGGAGGCCCATAGATCTAACGGTTCACGTTCATATCACTGCATGACTTTGACCGATCGTTAATGTGCGATGGAGGGAGGTATTGAAACCGTACGCTGGGATGCGTGGCAGGCACTGAATGGAATCGTTGGCCTGTGGAGATTTTCCGCCTATCGCTGAAAGGCGGTGCGATATAAACCGCTGGTTTTGAACAGTGGATACGAGCACGGGGACCACCAAGGCGAACGGGTAGCGAACCGTTGATCCATGATTTGATCGGATGGCTTAGGACATTCCCGATACTCTTTGATAAGCACCCGGTGCTTTTGCTCTCGGTTCTGGCTTTCGGTCCCGTGGAAGAAAGGGCGGAGGCTTGGCTGAAGGGGCTATGTCATAAATATTTTTAAACGTGCATTTCCAGCCTTTGATATGGTGTTTTGGAGGCAGGAAATGATAACGACAGGCTTGAGAATGGTTTTCCAAGGCTGCAAGAGGGAGATTCGAGAGCTTTAAGCCAAATTGCCAATGGAATTTTAAGTGAAAGGGATCATGATCAACATTTTCCATTACTAAGACCCAAATAATTAGGCCCTTCCTCAACAACATTTGGCTCAACTATGCCTTGTACTCAACTATGCCTTGTACATGTTTTCCTTTAACCCTTTACATTCATAGCACATTTTCATCCAAAATTTGGACCTTATTCCTCTAGTGTGTCTCTGAAAAGCACATACACATTCATTTTGATTAAAATAGTTCGGTCGAACTAATTTCTATAAATAAATTGCCCGCGAAGTTGTTTTGTTTACCGGTTTCATTATTCCAGCGAATTTCTGTCACTGTCGCTGTTGTTCGCGCGTTTTCGCTCCTCCCATCTGCGCTGTTGCTCCTCCCGTCCACGCTGTTGCTCCTTTCGTCGGTGCTGTTGCTACTTTCATCGGGTATGTTCGACCTTACCGTTTTCAAATTTTTCACATGTATTTGAAAAATTCTTCACTGGGATATACTGCCTCTTATGTATTTGATTATTCTTCACTATTTTCAAACTCTTTACACTTCCTTAGACTATCCGCAATCTGCATACTTCATTTAGAAAATTTAATCTCAACAGAAAACATGAAACTGATGTAGAAAAGATGTGAAACTGAAATTGCATAGGCCCAAAGTAAGAGTGAATATATGATCTAACATTGTATAAAAAGATTACCTGTGCTGGGAGTGGCCTTTTACAACTCCGGAAAGAATTTGGTTCCACATTCATTCCTCCAGCAGACGCTGCCTTGTAGATACCATACATATGTCTAAGGTTAAAATCATACAAGAAGAGCTCCATTCCGGGCTTCACCTTTTATACAAGCTCCTTTTTGGTTGGTGGCAACCCAAACACTTTGTATCGGAAACACTCTTGCTTTGTTTGAGAATTATACATAAAAATCAAGCCGGAAAACTTATCTTTGTCACTGCCATCTTCATTGTTTGCTTCCTTGCCGCCTTGTTTTTTCTTCTTATTTTGATCAACCTTTGACACAACAGGGTCAGATAAACCCTTGGGTTTGTTCTCAGTCTCTATTTTAACAGTATTATCCACAACATTAACCTTTGACACAGCAGGGTCAGATAAACCCTTGGGTTCGTTCTCTATCTCTATTTTAATAGTCTTATCAACAACATTAGTTGGTGCTGCATCCTGCAACATATAGCCACAGATTTGTTTCAGGCATTTGTAATCTTCCTTAGACTATCTGCAATTTGCTTCAAAATATACGCAATCTGCTTCATACTATGCTATCTGCAATCTGCTTCAAAGATGACCGAACAATAGATCCACACTATTTTCAAACTCTTTAAACTTCACACTGAAAGCCCATCAACATATTCGTACTGAATCTTACAAGAATCTGTAAACTTTTTTCAGAGATTTCTGAGTTATTCCTTATCAAAAGAGCCATAGACAAGGTATATAAATATAGATATAATTACTTCCTTTTAGGCCAACCAACACTTTGCCATGTAGGCTGATTTGTAACACATCATAATAGTTCGATTTTTCAACGTTGATGTAGAGCTTAAATAAACCATTGGTTCATGTTTTCTTTGACTAGGTCTAGGTTTTTGACTGAATCTATATGGACATTTCTGTCTAGTTAAATACCCTTCTGTTTGCAAGATTGATTTATCTTTTAAGATTTTGCATTTGTGTGTTGTATGTATCAAAGATTTCTATTCCCAGTTTTTCTATGCACATCAATTCAACTGCACAAACAATTAAATCTAATTTAATATTATTGTTTGCTAGAATTTAGTTTATGTTTTAAAAATGTGCAGTGTTGTATGTAGCAAAATATTCTACAATGTGACCTTTCTTATGGAAATGAGTAATAAACAATTTCAACTTATTTTCAACATAATTATCCTTGTCCAATGGGCCTTTGACTTTTTGCCTAATTTATTTAGAAAGTTTCATGTGCATGGATATCTTCTTTCAACATCTATAAACATTATGATTATTCAAACCAGAAAAGGAACATGCAAGTTATTTTCCAAATCTTATGTGAATATTTACCATGTTTATCATAATCAAAAGCAATTTGATTAGAGGAAAATTTATACCTTGAACATTCACCGTTGTCGCCTTCTTGAGGATGTGAATTTGATGAGGTAGTGGCTCTCCTCTGAATACTAGCAATGAATTCAATAACTCTAGAGCTTTCAACATCCTCTTCTTTTACATTCTCATTAGCTGCATGATTATTAAAATCTTCTTGCAAAGTGGGTGTCAAACTTTTTCATTCATCATGAACACAAACTTCACAAGCTTGAGGTAATGAACGCGAAATAAAATTCCTTCTTGGAACAGCTTCATGTGCCTCCTTGGCTTTGGAGCATTCTCCATGTTTTCCATAACCAAGACCCAAATAATTAGGCCCTTCCTAAAGAACATTTGGCTCAACTATGCCTTGTACTCAACTATGCCTTGTACATTCTTTCCTTTAAAACCCTTTACTTTCATAGCACATTTTCATCAAAAATTTGGACCTTATTCCTCTAGTATGTCTCTCAAAACCACGTACACATTCATTTTGAGAGGAAATTGAAGACAGAAACCAATAGCTAATTCTTCTAACTAACCTTGACTAAAATGAGCTAAATTGTACTTTGATACCAACTTGATTTGAATATGGACAAAATAGTTTTGTTGGGCTATCTCCCTCATTAGTTAAATAAAAATGTGTTTAGGATCGTCTAAAGTTAGCCAATTGGGAAGGGATTTATGTGTCAAGATTTAAGTGTATTTTGTGAGAAATTTATGAGTTAATTAGCTTTTAAAAACTCATGTTTACAACATTTATAAAATGCAAAATTTTTATTTCTATGAAAATCTTTTCCCTCAATCTAGATTCCGATCATTGGACATGTAAGAGGAAGAAAGAGGGAATTCACTTTTCAAATTCTAGACCTTGTCTAAACCAAAATAAACTAGAGGTTTTGTTTTCAAATACATTCACTTATTTGGAAAAGTTCTAGCTACCAAAAGTCCATATGCCAATCTACCTCCCAAGAAATCCATTTATTACACCACTGGTTAGTTTTTAGTCTTCCTATATTCTTTATCAACCTCTTCTAGTGATTCTTGAAAGGTGGATACTTAAATCCTTCCTAAAAATTTGAGCTCTAAAACGAGAAGACATACAAGGTCATTTTAAGTCATTCTTCTATCCAATTATAAAAACCAAGTGAATATTTCTACATATTGATTTCTGTCCCATTAACTGTACAATATATGTGGAGTTTCCTCGCCCTAAGCGAGATGTTTAAAAAACGTCACCAAAAGATGTAGCCTCTTCAAGGTATCATATCCTCTCATCAAGGTCAAGAATCTATTCACCAAAAATGTCCTATGGAAATGATGGTTTAAGAAACAAAACTAGACAAAAACCTTCAGTGAGAACAACAAAATCTAAAACCTCTTCAAGGTCTTCAATCTGCTCGTAAAGTTAAATTGTGTCTTGATCAAGTCCAACAACAAAGAAACATTCAGTGACAAAACCAAAATCTACAACTTCTTCAACATCTTCTAAACCATCTTCAAAGTCAATATTGTGTGCATCAAATTCCTGAGCAAGGTAATCAATGGAGTCATCAAAACTACTATATCAAACTTCAATGCCAAAAATAAGTCAAAATAATTCAATTTCTCCTCCAAAACCTTCTTCTCTAAGCAAATCTAGCGTGATGTCGTCGAGAAATTCAGTAATTCCATGAGGAAATTCTATCAAAGTTAAAACAAATCCTTTCCATCCATATTTAATGCCTACTTTTTCAGGTGGAACACCTCCAAATTTAAGAACCACAATGCCATAAAATATGTAACTTTACCTAATAGGTGTAGACCTAGAACCCCCAACTTTGCGTGACATGTACAATTGAAGATCTATATGGTAAGCAGTGTGAGAAGAGAGTCATGGTCACTGAGTTGAGCAAGAGAAATATTTTGGTATGACAACCTTACTTGTGATAGGTCTAGCTAGAAGACTACCAAATTACATGGTAATGGCATTCAAAATGTGAAAATTCCCATTTCACTTGGAAATAATATGGTAGAGAAAGGTGTAGATGAAAGGAGATATCCATCTATGGTAAAGAAATCAAATAGTTCTATCAATTCCACCTTACAACTCTAAGAGACATTGAATTAAATTTCATCTCAAGATAGGGCTTTGTGAGGACACTCTCAAAGCCAACCTTCGTTATGGCTTTGAAACACATGGTAAGTATCAAGACTTAGCAACCTTATTTGCATACTTTTTTCTAGCATGGACCTTAATGTCATAGCCTTCTTCTACCTAAAATGAATGAAAATTTCCTTGCAATTTGGCTTGCGACATTCATAATTCATGCTCATGGAACATGATTGTGTTGCAATTGTGATAACATCTGTTGTATGCAGAAGATAATAAAAAATGATCGAAAATGACATTTTTACTCTGTTTTTTTGAAGATTTAAGGAAAATTACACCAAGTAGCTTCCAACCTCATATGACCATCATGTCAAACTCATCTCAGGATATTGTCCAAGTAAGAGCCACTTAAGCAAGCAATCTAGCATACATGACTCCAATTTCTATTAGCAGCAATGACAATTCTAAGTATGGTGCAAACATTGCTCCAGATCCTCAATGGGGCATGTTTGATGACAATAATTTGGGAAGTGAGAGAGGGAGATGGTAGGTGAAAAAATTCAAGGAATCCATGGGAAATTGAAAAATATATAACTAATAAGGTGGAATACATTTGTAACCTAAGAGAGAAACCTGTTAGGAAATGGGTGAAGTTGGTATTACACACCCAATTGGATAACCTCGAGGAGAAAACATTTCTCCCACTTTATTTGTTAGCATAACCTAGTAAGTGTTATTCACTAGCATGTATTTTGTAAAGGCCTTGACCTAGTTCCCATTCAACTCCATCCATCAGGTTGTAGAGGATTCCAAGCCTAATTTCATGAAAAGTAAGTTGGGGATGATCACATTGACCTGCTTGATGACATGTCTATGAAGATTAACCACCTTGAACTATTTTTTTGCGTAGGGAAAGAGACACATTCCCATGTCTGAGCATGAAAACGTTATTTGATATTGTTAATGCCTCTAGTGTTTACTTCTACAAGTTCTATAGGCAGAGTCTGTAAAGGGCCAGGTAGCCTCTGGATCTCATCTTTTATGAAATGTGACATATCTAGTAAATTCCCCTACAGTCAATCTCTGGAATGGATCTAAATAGAAGTTCTTCATTTTAATATCCATAAAACACAACAAATTTAAGGTAAACTATGTAAATGTGTCATTTCTCCCACAAACTAAAGTGTATAAGTGGTAAATTTTATACCAAGTGTTCTCCCACCATGTAAAGCGCAATTTGGTGAACTTATCATTTTTATAATTTATTTTTCGATTAAATTTAGTTTCACATATAATCAATTATTGCTTTGAAAGTTGTGTTCTACATAATTTGTGTACACTAAATTACAAATTGATTTTTTGAAATCTATTTTGTGTAAATGTCAACCAATAGATATATATCATGGAGGAGGAACGACGAAGATCAGCCAAATCCCATATGGAGGTTTAGGGATCGGGGGATGTTCACGGTATTTAAATATATAATCTTAAATCTCCATACATGTGTGTACATATGGAATTGATTTTTTGTTAACTTTGTGAGTTAAATTATTTTTTAATAAGTTTCATATTTTAATTTTTAGGAGGTAAGAGGAGAAGGGTTTCTACTCCATCCATGGAGCATGGCCATGGTTCAATCGGTCGAGGTATGAGTGGTAGCAGGTTGCATGAAGGGGGTGATATTTATTCCCCCGAAGGCTAATCAACGACTGCTGGTTCTCAACAGGGTCATTTTGGGTCTGGTTCTCAGCACCGTCATTCTAGGTCTAGTTCTCAGCAGGGTCATGTTGGGGAAGATGTTAACCAACAACATCAAGGTTGCCATCAATTTCAATATTTTTTCATTAAATTTGTACAAATTTTTTTACACGTGTTTTTTATAATATACAAAATTATATATATATTGATGCAGAGGCCGAAAATGTTCGAACTAGTGGTCAAAATAGATGTAGGGCAACCTGCTACATTCAAGAAGAAGGCTGTCAACCCAGCACAACTTATCCATCTGAGATTACTGATATACCATGGGAAACCAACATGGCGGAATCCACCTTACAAAGCTGTGAAAGAATTCATGTAAAATTGCAAAGAGATCTTATGGCTTTGTCTCTACCTGCTGAGAGTCGACAAAGCCTTGAAATAGTTACACATTCATTGGGTGAAATGGTAAATGTGTACAAAAATCTTGGGCCAACGATTGATTCATTTGTAGAAATGATGAGAAAGATAAAAGAAACAGTGATGGGTCCCGATAAATGGGAGGACGTAAAAAAATAAGTTACAAAAGAAGTGGCCAAGTCAATGTTTAATTACAAGGAAGGGCTAAAAAGAAAAACGTTGAAGGTGCAGTATTTCAAGCACCCAAACATAGCTCGTTATTTGTATGATAGGCACCTTGCGGCCTATGGAAGGCTTCCATGGAACGATGAGGTTCCTGTTTATTTTGCACAAATGTTTTATGCATAATTTCTTTTGGGTATGAAACCCAATTACAATGATCTTCCTTTAGAATTTTTTGGCCCGAGGAAAGGTCAGTTATATGACCGTAAGGCCGCTAAGCGAGATGTGGATTTTCCTCGCCCTGAGCCACCATTGGTGAGTCGACCGTTTCGAGTCGAAACTTTGCAATCAGATATGGATGCGACTTCTCAAATAAGTCGAGAAGCAAGGGATGTTATGATCAAGAATGTTCATAGCGGATTGGGTGGAGTCGATCTTTCTTTAAATCGACAAAGAGCATGTGAAAATGCACGTGCCAATTTTCTTTATTGTACAGATGAGGAGATTGAAAACATGAATGTTGAATATCTTTGAACATATGCAAAAAATTGTCGCAATGGTTTGCAAGACTTAATTTTTCATGAGGAAGAGGGCATCGGAACGGTATGTGTTAGTGATCTTAGGGTTTGAAAATATTTTTACATATACATGTGTACAATTTGTAATAAATACATGTGTATGTACATGTATAAATTTATTTGTATGTGTACGTTAATCTAACAAAAATGTATGATTATATGTTAAAACACCATTTGCAGTTCTCAGGCATGATGCGTGACGAAAATGTTAATATCACGTTCGGGACCTCTGGTTCAAACAATGCAGATGGGTCTGACCATCAAGATATGTTGGCAAATGTTAGTGTTTTTTAAGTGACTCTAAAATAAATAATTGTTTCCACACATGTACATGTATGTATATATATAATTTGATAAAATGTTTTAACAGGTATCGATTTTGTTTGATGTTTTTGGGATGGCGGTACCTTCTTCTTCCTTGGGAGATGTACCTTCTACTTCCTTGGGAGATGAGCCACAAGTATGGACAATTTTTCACAAGTTTAAAATATATATATATATATTCTACCTCAAAAAGTTCCATTAAAAATTGAGATATATATATATATATAGAGAGAGAGAGAGATCTATATTTTGTGTTATTTAAAATTTTTTGAATTTAGGTTCCTATAGAAGATTTCTTTAATCCGCGAACTCTAGCGATGGAGATAGGAACATCCACAACATTTGAACAAGTTGTATTTAGTTCCTTTTTTTAATATTATTGAAAATAAGTTTATATATGTACACGTGCATTTTCATTTGAAAGTTTTTAATTTATATAAATTATTTATATTTATATTTATATTTATATTTATATTTAACTGTACATGTATATTGTACAATTTATCGCTGCAGATGTTCCTATGGGAGAACTTGTTCATCAAATGGAAAGGAAACCTTATGAGGTATTGCATGATTTTTTTGTTATATTTTGTTTTTTACATGAAGTTCTAGATATATATATTCTCATTCATTTTTAAAAAATCAAATTTTAATGTTCAAGTACATGTGCATTGTGTATGTAGGTTTCCCATTCACATGATAGGGCGCAGACTGAGACCCTTGTAGGGAAGACGCTAGATCCGTCTCCATTTGATCGACATGATTTACAGTAGATTTGATTTCAAAATTTAGATGGTCTTAAAATTTGTTAAACTTGATATAGTTTGATACTTGTGAGATTTACAATTTTTTGACATATTTTATTACATTATTAATATAATTTGTTTTATTTAATTTTTGGATGGTTTTAGTACTTTTGGCATGTGAATGTGAAGTAATGTTATCATCTATAAATTAATGTTGTCATCTGAACTACATTTGGCATGTTATGTAATGACATGTGTTATAATTTGTTTTGTTTTTAAAATTTAAGTTTTGGATGCTTGGAGTACATTTGGCATGTGAAGTAATGTTGTGATCTATATTTTTTTGTTAAATTAAGAGTTAAAAGTTTTGGATGGTTTCAATCTACATTTGGCATGTGATATTTAATGTTAGATGTTTTTGTTGGATAGTTGAATTATAATTGGCATGGCATGTGAAATTTTTAAAACTCAAGTTTTGGATGGTTTCAATCTACATTTTGCATGTGATATTTAATGAAATTTAAATGTTTAATGTTTTAATGTTGCACAATATATAATCAAAAGGTTTTTAAAACTTAAAGTTTTGGATGGTTTCAATATACATTTGGCACATGTGGTATATAATGTTAAATGTTTCTATTGGATCTAGTTGAACTATAATTGGCATGGCATGTGAAGTAACAATCTATATATAATTTAAAGTTTTTTAAACTCAAGTTTTGAACGGTTTCAATCTAAATTTCACATGTGATGTTTAATGTTTTAATTTTGCACGATATATTATCAAAAAAATTTAAAATTTTAAAGTTTTCGATGGTTTCAATCTACATTTGGCACATGTGGTATATAATGTTAAATGTTTCTATTGGATATTTGTTCACTATAATTGGCATGGCATGTCAAGTAATGTTGCACAAATCCCTTTTGGATGGTTGAAGTACATTTGGAATTTTAAGATTGCTTTTGATCTCTCCATGTAGTTTTGTTTGAATGAAAAAATTTCCAATAGGAAGAACATAGCTTTTCAATGCAACTAACCATGTATCAATTGAGCTCTAATTGAAAAAAAGTTTAAAGAAGTAGATATATGTACAAATTATCCCTTTAATTTTGATTGGAAATATAAGTCTAGTACATATATATGTTTGTTTAATTTGGGTCAATTTCATTAACGCACTCAAATAGGTAGCCTTGTTGATTTATTTACATTGCTGAAACTTAAATTACCAAAAAATCCAACTAGTTTTTCATCAATGCACATATAAAAACTACTTGGAACAATTAATTGTGCATTCTCGAACATATCTATCCAAGACAAGTAACATTTTTCATCAATGCGCATTTAACATATCCGACCATTGGACAAGCAGATTTTTTACTAGATTTTCAATCAGGATTAGAGATGTGGGTCAAATCCCACCAAAAGTCGGAGAAGTGCTCCTATTCTCTTGTCTGAAAGGAATTTTCGTACAAAACTATACTGCAGATGATTTATTTACATTGTGTCCTTACTTTTACCAGAAAATCCAACTAGTTTTTCATCAATGCACATAGTAAAACTGGAACAATTAATTTAATTCTAGAACATCTATATATATATATATATATATATATATATATATATATATATAACATTTTTCATCAATGCACATGTATAGAAAAACTACTTTCAGTTGATACTAGAGCACGTGCTTGTACCTAAGCAATTTGTACATGTGCAAACACTTGCACAAATAACATAAGTAGCTCAATTTTTAGTTGAGTACTGGAAGTTCTAAAACATATTTAATCCAAAGATAATAAATTGTTGGACAATTCACTCAAAAAAATTCTAATGGAATTCCATCCTCAATAATCCGTTTATGATCGGATTTTGACATTTTCCATCTCTTAATTTTCGATATTTTCTTTGATTGAACTTCTATCAACTTTATGCGTGCTGCACACACCAAGTGACTATATTGACAACTTATGGAATTAGGTTCATAGTCTTTAAAGTAAACAAAGTCTTCACTTTGATGAGTTTATCTAAAAAAATAACCTTTCAGTATAATAGACCCTCTGTCATATTGAAATCCGTGATCATTATAGTTTTGTAATAATTTCATTTTTCGTTCAGTGCAACGCATCAAATAATACTTCAGATTTTCATCGTTGTCAATAGGTGCAATTACAGCAAAAACATCACGTGCACAATAAAATAAATTTAACAAAATTATGGATATTTAAATTTATTTCTAGATCTTTAAATCATTAGAAAGTAATTCAAATGTTACCTTCTCTAACAAGATCAGAAACTTGATCACCATCAGATGATATTGTAGTTTCCTCTGATTGCATTTCTTCAAACATTGCAACAGACATTTTTCCCTTTGTATTTAGCTCTGTATGTTTCCAATCGTTCACATACATTTTGTTTTCACAAACGTCATTGGATTTTGTGTTTTCTATGCAAACATCACAAAAGCAAGAATATTTTCTTTTATCCAATGCAAACACATTTCTGGACGAATTTGTTTGAATTGAATGAAATTTTTCAGTCCCTTTTATCGCTTCAACTATTTCCAATTGATCTATCTATGTCTTCAATTCCAATATGCCGTAAAAACCTTTATATGGAAAATTAGAAAAATAATTTGTAAATATGATATCAAAATACAATCAAAGATAATCACACGAGCAAATGTACAATGTTTGAAATTAGATTTCCAATATAAATTAAATTGAATGTACCTTCATTCTTTTGATGGGTTTCTCTATGGCTTAGAGCAACCGATGCACCATTTAACAAATTCTTCAGCCGTTCACAAGTCGGTTTGGCAAGAGTGGTTCATTTGATATCTTCGAAGTGCTCGTTTTATGCATGCTCCTGCACCGTCATGTTCTCCTTTTTCCATGGCCACCTCCAAAGAAATTCCAACAATGTTTAATGTGCTGGTTTTCTTATGAAGACAACACAACCAAAAGAATGATCGTGCGCATTTGAATTGGATCCGCACATCCGTCGACCATATCCAATGTTCGTTGAATGTTATTCCATGATTTTTCAATGAATCATAAATTTTTCCAAAACAATGTTGTACAAAACATGTATCATGTGTACGATCGTCACCGATATAAAAGTGATATTCTTTAATGATATGTCGATTTTCACTGCTCTTTCTATATGATCGACATTTTGTTCTAAGTATGTCTATATAGAATATGGACGAGCATGGAGACTTGGTCGTAATGATAGTATTCACTTTGAATTTATTTTTGTGGAACAAATGTGTAGTTTTCTGCAAATCAATCACTCGATAAAAATGGTCCTCGGTGGAAAACTTCACAAGATTTTTTGAATTGCAAGTCTTGCCATCGAAATTTATAGCTGCTGTATTTGTAAATTTTTGCCTCAAAATTTCTCAAAAAGTCTATCGAAAAATTTCGTCTTCTAGTAATTCGATTCTTTTAACACTATTTGCACCTTGAATCGATGTATCGATATTCATATCTTTTTCCATTTCACTTTCATGTTGGACAACGTATTGATCATTTATATCATCACGATATTTTTTTTGAAATTTAGTCAAATTTTCAAGCAATCATCGCATTTTTTACCACCAACAAATTTCTTTTTGTAAAATAGTTCATCGCTTTCTCTTTCACATAGAATTTGAGATATGAAATCACGGATATTGGAAGGAGGAGGTGAATCCTTCCATAATATTCTACCGAAAATCAAGGAATGTGTCAATATAACTCAAATTCTACATGATAACGACAACAACAAGTGTCGCGTACGGTGATAGGTTTTACATACCATGGTTTTCATGAACAAAGCACCGGAGTGAAACATGAATTGACGATTCTCTTCTTTGAACTTGCTGAATAACTCTATCCGAGTAGTTTCCAAGAAATATTTTTCATGTTCTTCGCATCGATTTCATGCTATTCTTCTTGCATCACATGCCTTGCGCTGGAGAAACACACTAATTATTCTTCCAATATTCATATATTATTTTTTTAACATTTTCTCCAAGTCTATCTTTGTATGGTTGCCTACAAATACTCTCCAACAAGCGAGTTCATCATTTACATCATTGCACTCGAAATTTCGATGTTTGTAAAGTTTTTCGCGAGGTTCCCATTTCGTGCCATAGATGTTACCAAACGATTCTCTTGAGTACTGATGAAACCATTGCCATCTATATTCCTCTACTTACAATTGAAACATCTTTCTCTCTCTAGATCTCTTAATTGACCTTATAGCACTAATCTTTTTATCACATCTTCCTTCATATCTTTCGTTGATTTTTGAATACCCAATAGTGTCGTAGAAGCTTCTTTTAATTTCCTTAATGATGTGAGACCTTTCAAAATTTGAGCCCGAACCTGTCACCGCTTCATTTAAGAAATACTTTTAAAAAAATACATGCTAACACGATATCGTATAACATGGTCGTGTTTTTTATCTCCATATGTGTGAGTGTCAACATTTTCTAACATCTCATTATCGATAGTGATTTCATCTGCATATTCAAAAATAGTACATATTCAATAAATAACTAAATTAATAAATATATCTATAATTTCAAATATTTTTCAAATTAGTTCATCAAATAAAAATTAAGCTTCACATTTTACATTAGGAAAATTTTAAATATATCAATAGATCATAATATTTACATTTACATACTTGCTCAATTTCGCTTGAGGTTTCCATTTTCTTCTTCAATATTTTGATGAATATCTCCGTCACATTAAACAAAATATTTTTCAAATTAGTTCATCAAATAAAAAATTGCTTCACATTTTACATTAGAAAATTTTAAATATATGAATAGATCATAATATTTACATTTACATACCGCTTCAATTTCGCCTGAGGTTGATTTTTCCTCTTCAATATTTTCGAGGAATATCTCTCTGTTCACATTAAACAAAATATTTTTCAAATTAGTTCATAAAATAAAAAATTGCTTCATATTTTACATTAGGGAAATTTTAAATATATCAATAGATCATAATATTTACATTTACATACCTTCTTCAATTTATGCTTGAGGTTGATTTTTCTTTCTTCAATATTTTCGAGGAATATTTCTCGTCACTTACATTAAAAAAATATTTTTCAAATTAGTTCATTAAATAAAAATTAAGCTTCACATTTTACATTAGGAAAATTTTTAAATATATCAATAGATCATAATATTTACATTTACATACCGCTCAATTTCTCGCTTTTGAGGTTGATTTTTCCTCTTCAATATTCGAGAGGGCTTCTAACTTTCGAGATTGTCTCGCCTCTTCTCTACGCCTCCTCGTGGTCTCTTTTTCGATCATATTTTCTCGCAGACAAGTTCTTCCATTTCCCATGATAATAGGGTATTAAAGTTCAAAAAATTTCCTTCAAAAACTTAAACAATAACTCGATTACAAAAAATATCACAAAAGATTTAATTTAAAAAAAATCGCTTAAATTTTTCAAAAAAATACATACTCCAATTCAAAAAAGACTTACTTTAAAAAATTGAGAGAAAAATGTCTTATAAAAATGAAACGAAGCTCAAAAGATTTACTTCAACTCAAAAACACGTACATACCTCCAAGAAATTTTTAAGTTCAAAACAATTTTTTGCAAAAATCAAAGCCGCCTCCAAGAAATGTCTTCCAAAAAAATTCTTTAAACCCAAAACAGCTTTTTTGTAAAATCGCTTGTTTCCAAGAAATGCTCTTAAATCAAAACTTTGAAGAAAAGTTTTTAAACCCAAACCAAGATCTTTGTAAAATGAGATGAAATGTGCGAAAATTAGACAATTTCGCGCAATTTATATTACCGCGAAATTTGTTTTTTAGTAGGCTTCGCAAAACTTTCCAACCGACGGAAAGTTATACAATAGTTTGGCCAAATTTTTGATTAAAAGTTCGTCTAACTATTAACTCATTAGATTTAATGAGCCATTGACGCAAAACATAGTCTCTGGCCGAATCGTTAATCAGTTCTAGCTGAAATAATGCGTCACCGCTACGCAAAAACTGTGCCTCCGAATACTTTTCCGCAACTTTGGACCGATTAAACTCCATGAAAGGTTGTTAATTAATTTTTCGGAACCAAGACAAGCATTTTCAGAATTGAATCTTACTTTCAGGAAATATAACTTTCATGGAATTTCATAAACGTTACTATTTTTAATTATTTTTCTAATAAAATGGGTGTAAACAATTTCAGGTTCATCATGGATTCAAGGAAATCAAAATTTTGTATCTCCCAAAATACATTGTAAAAAAAACTAAAAAATTATGGGGGCATTACATTGGTCCGTCATTCTAATGGGTAGCTTTTAGATTTTTAGTTTATAACTTATATGTTAAGAAATTTCTTGGCGCTTAAACATATCCAAAATACGCAAAGCCGTATCGGGACCGCCAAAAATTTCTAGTAATTATGATATGCATCCATTGGATTTGTAAATATGAAGAAACCAAAGTAGACTCTGTCTAGATTGTTGTAACACATTTTTTTTTCTCAAAAACACAAATTTTCAATGAATACAACATTGTGTCATAACATGACTTCTTATGAATCCTTTGATTGTTAAGAAACACACACTCAAAGAAACGCTAAGTTGACATATCAAATCTGCATAAAAAAATTTCAAAAAATAAGTAATAGAAAGCTAACAAAATTTCTCCCAACTTCTTTTTTTATCGCAAAATGAAATTCTACACAGAAAATTGTTATAGTTTGCAAAAAGTTGAAGAACCGAAAAAAATGAATTTTTTTTCTCAAAAAAGGGAAAAAAGTGTAACCCAACTTCACATTTTCACCCATATGGTGATCGACCTGATGTTTAGAATGAGCAGGGAGATCATCCAAATAGGGTTGCATGATGTGTTTAATATAATTAAAAGTGTAATCCATTATATGTTGAAATGTGTCCCCAATGTTCTTGAAGCCGAATGGGAGCTTACAATAGGAAAAATTACCTCGAGTAAAACAAAATGCAGTCTTAGGTTGGTCCACTGGGATAATGTTGACTTGACTATAGCCGGATAATCCATCCATGAATGAATAAATCTCATAGCTAATACAATCATCAACAATCTAGTCAATAAAGAGGGTTGGATATTTATCCTTGGGACAAGCATGATTCACATCCTGGTAAATGACACATACTCGGATCGTGCATTATTTCTTCATGAAAGAGACAACGTTTGATACCTAATCAATTAAGGAAATGAGGTATTTGAAACCATCCTGAAGAAGCTTTTCAACGTCAGCCTTAATCTTGATAGCCTTCTTGCGATGGATCGGACGGAGGAACTGCTGGACAGGTTTGGCATCAGGATACATCTTAATCTCATACACTATTATGTTTGGGTCGATGCCTGACATTTCCTCATAATTCCAGGAAAATTTATCTTGAAACTTGTGAAATGGGGCTCTATAAATATCAATCTCAGATGGAGAACAAAATTCTCCAATGTACATATTTTCAACAACACCTGGTTTTATAGAGATATCAAGAGGTATTATCTCTTCGATATTCAAAAGGTTCTTTTTGTATTCACCCTCATGAATAATGACGGAATTCATAAAAGCTTCGATAAAATTAGGAAAATATACATCACTAGGATTATCCTCAATGGAATCTAGTAAGGAGGACCGATGGTGATGTTCGTTCCATGGCCCATCAATTGCCATAATTATCTCCATGATGCTTTTATCAGTAGATAATATGCAATAAAATGGATCAGAAGGTGTGTAATAATCCATTGATTGATCTGCCCAATTAATCGAATATAACATATAAGTTTAACAAGATGAATAGATGGCTTCGTAATCTAGCTCAACAGGGTTAGTGGCATTTGGTCTCCAAAACCATGGATGTTGGTTTCATCAAGAGAAATCCATGGATCAGCCAGGATAGTAGGTGATGATATCGTGTTGATATAAGACATTGAAGATGAGCTATCGAGAAGGACAGGAGGAAGGAGAAAAATGGTTCCCATAAGCGATGAATCCTTCAAAATTCCAACTCCAAATTTCTGATAAGAGTGAAGGGTTTTCCATACAATAGGGACACTTCCAGTAACATGAGAATTAGAGGCGAAAAGGGTTAATTGATCTATGGCTACAAGGTTTCCTTTATGAGGAAATTTGATCATACATAATTAGGTTTAAACGACAAAAACCATTGAATAAACCCATGAACATCCCAGTGGAAGATTATAATTGAGAGGTTTTTCAATAACTTAAAATTCCATAGAGACAATTTTTCCCCCAATTCTACTTGGACAGAATTCAAAATCCCACAAGGTTTGTCTCTTCTTCCATCGAAGGCTTTTAATCTGGTGCTCGATTGACTCAGTTGAAGCAAACCAAACACCTTCTAGAAAGACATGGACATAATGCACATCAGGTCTACCTCATCCATAATAGAAAGGTGAACGTTCTTACCATGGATGACAACCTAGATTATAAAGGATAATTTAGCTGGAAGCCGAGGGATATAGTTTTCATGACAAAAAACTACTAGATTATAATTTGATGGATCCACACATCCAATAGTTGAAAAAAAGGCCTTATTTTGGGTGGGGTCATTTTGAAACACCTCAATAGTTGACATATTTGATGGATATTGAGCTAAGTCTTCAACTATGTTACAATTTTGGGTATCTCTTGAATGAGGGTTGAATAACACTCTTCAAAGGTTTGAGATTCAATTCCGTAGGAACCATAGGTGAAGTAGGAAGAGATGAAGGTGATTTTGAACTGGTAGGTTGATTATTATCCTTACCATTTGGTGGATTCGGATTACAATATTCCTTATTCAAATGACCACCATAAAATTGGATTTCAACTTTGAGGATGAACGCATCAATACTATGTTAGAGGAAGAAGGGTACCGAGAAACCATGTGGGCCTCCTAATTGGGAAATGGGTCTATCAACACAGTAGGAGAAGAGGAAGATTTAAGAAAATGATTCACTTCAGCATTGTGTGGAAAATCATGTGTAAAGTGTCCCTCATTGAAAATTAAGCATGGGTAACAAGGCTTTCAATTCTCATCGAAATACTGATTTGTTTGTTTATCTTGCAGTGAAGGATATTTATTGTTCTTACATTTTCCTTTCTTCTTTCTTCCAAGTTTCTATGGACACTTTTCCTTTGTTGTGAAACCAACTCCAAAAATAGAAGAAAAGAGAGGTCAACACCTTATAAATAAGCCACTTGAAGGGGAAAACCTCCAATACATTACATAAATGAAAATTTATTGGATGATACAAATGAAAAAACCTCCTTTCTATATATAGGATTCCATGGGGCCACAATGTAATCCTAGCCAACCTAACAATAATAATTTAAGGGAACAATAATAAAAATATGGGGGTTACAACGGTACAACAATAACAATAAGGGGGTTACACTAACAACAATAAGGGGCTTACACTAACAACAATAAGGGACTATACTAGTAATATAGGGACCTAATTACATGCTCCTCTCCTTCAAAAAGGTGTTGTCCTCAACGCTTGAGTAGCTCCGGGTGCTTTTGTATAAAATTCTCATCCTCCCATGTAGCATCTTCAGTGGGTGTTATTCCATTTGATGAGATACTCTGAAATTGATCGATTTCGTAGTTGTCAAGTTCTTGTTTCCATGACTGCTCCAGGTTCCAATATGGTTTTTCCTTCCTCATCAAGTTTTGGAAATATTGTTTGAACTGGAAGTTTTTCCTCTATAACCCTTTTTAAGCATGAAGCATGGAAAGTTGGATGCACTCGCAAAGAAGCAGGAATCTCCAATTTGTACACCATAGTACCAATCTTTTGAAAAACCTTGTAAGGACCATAGTACTTTGGCGATAATTTATTATCCTTCTTAGCTTGCTTGAGGGACATCTTTTTATATGGTTGTAGTCGTAAAATTACCCAGTCTCCCACATAAAAAATTCTCTCACTCCAATGTTGATTTTCCCATTGTTTCATTCGATTTTGTGCCAAATTTAGGTTATCGTTTAAGAGTTGGAGAACTTGTTATTGATGCTCGATGTGATCCTCCACTGCTTGAACCCTAGCATTTTCCCTTAAAGAAGATGTGATGGATGGTGGATGATATCCATAAAGTGCCATAAATGGGGTCATTTTTGCTATAGTATGGAAGGAAGTGTTATACCACCAGTCAGTGAGAGGTAACCACTTGACCCATTATGCTTGCTTATCAGATACAAAACAACAAGGATATCCTTCCAAACATTTATTCACTATCTCAGTTTCACCATCGGATTCAGGATGATAAGATGAGATATGAGCTAGTTGAGTACCTAAACAAGAAAATAATTCCGTCCAAAAATTTCCTGTAAAAATGGGATCTCTGTCACTTACAATAATCTTCGGGTTGCCATGTAGCTTTTGAATTGTTTCCATAAACACAGTAGAAATTGTACTTGCTTTAAATGGATGAGATAATGCACAAAAGTGTGCATACTTGGTAATTCTATCAACTACCACCATGATGACACTCCATCCTTCGGAATTAGGTAAACCTGTGATAAAATCCATTGAAATATCCTCCCAATGTTGACTTCTAATGGATAAAGGTTGTAGAAGACCTAGGGTCTTAATTGTCTCAACTTTATTTTGCTGGCAAGCCAAACATTCAGCCACAAACTTTTGAATATAAGATTTAAGGCCATCCCAAAAAATTATTTCTTGAACCTGTGGTAAGTTTTTAAAAATCCCAAGTTTCCTCCTAAAGTATAAGTTTGCAATTCCAAAAGAATATCTTGTTTTAGTTGGGAATTCTTGCAAATATATAAGCGATCTTTGTACCATAAGGAATAATTTTTCCAACTAAATGTATCAGATGTACTAGGATCTTGCTGCAACTTTTGAATGAGATTCCACACTTCTTCTTCCTTCTTCCATACATCCCTTGGTTCTGTTATCCAATCAGGTTGGATAATTGAAATGGCATAAAGAAATGCTTCCAACTCTTCATCCTTTCTTGAGAGTGCATCTGTAACAACATTTAGCTTCCCTTTTTTGTAGATGATTTCAAAGTCATGACCCAACATCTTTGTGACCCATTTTTGCTGCTCTTCTGAAGATAGTCTTTCTTCCAAAAAGTATTTAACACTATCATGATCATTTTTTACCTTGAAGTGTCTTCCCATTAGGTAAGGTCTCCATTTCTTTAGTGCGGGTATTATTGCCAACATTTCCTTCTCATAAATAGCCTTTTGTAAATGCTTTCCTTTGATTGAATGAATTTCAAAAGAAATGGGTCTTCCTTCTTACATTAAAACAACACCAATTCCATTTCCTGAGGCATCACATGCCACAATAAAGGTTTTTGTCAAGTCTGGCATAGCTAAGACTGGTGCTAGGCACATTGCCTCTTTAAGATGTTCAAAGGCATTAATTGCTTTAGGAGTCCATGAAAATGCATCTTTCTTCAATAGTGTTGTTAGAGGTGTTTCTATTCTCCCATAATTATTAATAAACTTGCGATAATACCCTTTTAACCTGAGAAATCTACGCAACTGCTTTATGGTTGTGGGGACTTTCCATTCCTTAATGGCTTTAATTTTGTTAAGGTCTACCTTAACACCCTCGTGAGATACAATATGACCCAGATATTCCACCTCTTGTACTCCAAAGAAACATTTGGATGTTTTTGCATATAATTGTTTCTCCTCCAATAGTTTGAGCACCCTCCCAACATGTTGCACATGATCCTTCCAAAACCTGTTGTATATTAGTATATCACCAAAAATACTAGCACAAATTTTCTAGGAAGGGTTTGAAAATGGAATTCATCAATCCTTGAAATGTATAAGGTGCATTGGTAAGGCCAAAAGGCATGATCAAAAATTCATAATGACCCTCATGAGTTTGAAATGCTATTTTCGGAATATCGTCAGTCTTGATTCTATTTTGATGATATCCTGAATGAAGATCCAACGTGGTAAAATAAATTTCTCCATGTAATTCATCCAATAATTCATCAATCATAGGAATGGGAAATTTATCTTTAATAGTGAGCTTATTGAGCTCCCTATAATCTGGACACATGCACCATGATCCATCTTTCTTGTGCACCAATACTACTGGATCAGAGAAAGAACTTTGACTAGGTTGAATTATACCAGCCTCTAGCATTTCTGCAATCATACGTTCAATTTCGCTCTTTTGGACATAAGGATATCTGAAAGGCATGATGTTTGGAGGAAAAATTCCTAGAATCAAATGAATAGGATGATCATGATCAAAAATATGTGGGAGCCCTTTGGGAGTATCAAACACCTTGGAATGATTGTCCAAGATTTTTTGGAGATGTGGAGAAATAGATGATTTTGAAGTTGGAACTTCTAGTGAGCATAATTGTGCAATTATGCCCCATTGTTCTTTCTTTAGAAGATTTTTCATGACATTAGAGCCTATTATATTACCTAGCTTCCCTACGATACCCCGTAATTCGATTTCCTTTCCTTCCAAAAAAAAAATTCAAGAAAATTTCTTGAAAATTAAAAGCTACCGTCCCCAAAGATTGTAACCATTGTACTCCTAGTACAACATCAGCACTTCTCATTGGGATGGAAAGAATTGGACTATTCAATACATATTCCCCCATGGCTAGCATGATATTATGTCATTTTCCAGTGAAATTTATAGTTCCTCCATTTGCAATGATCACTTCACATTCTGGTGTTGGCTATAGGAAACAATTCAATTCCTTGGCTACCTTACAATGAATAAAATTATGGGTATTACCCGAATCAATCAACACTATTACCTTTTTATTCTTGATATGTCCTTCTATCTTGAGAGTTTGAGGAGTGGTAATTCCTGCCAATGCATTACATGATATGGTCGGACTCATTTCTTCTTCTTCTAGGGTTTCTTCATGGTGTATATCCTCTACTTTTGAAGTTTCTTCTTCATTTTCTTCCTCCTCTTCACAAAATAATTTCTTCTCAGCGCACTTATGACCTTTAGTGTATTTTCTATCACAATTGTAGCAAATCCATTTTTCTCTTTTTTCTTCCAATTTTTGTGGTTTAAACCTTGTAGGTTGTGGAAGTCTAGGAGTAGCAACACTTCCATCTTTATAGATGTGAGTGGTAGGCTTCCTTGTCACCATAATTTTACATTCAATTTTTCTTGCCAACCTGAATGCCTTCTCCAATGAATCAGGTTCCCAAATGCCAACTGCATGTTGGATGTTATCCTTTAAAGTCCCTATGAAGACATCAATCCTGTGTTGCTCTGGAATATCAGTTACCCTTATATTCAATTTTTGGAAGTCCTCAATGTGCTCTGCCACTGAACCCTTTTGTTTGAGATTTATTAATTGGTTAAAGAAGGTGTTTCTCTTTGTATCCTCATAATGTGCTATCATTTTCTCCGTAAAAATTGACCAATTGACAATTGTTTTACGGGAGCAAAGCCATCGATACCATACAAATGCATTTTTTTCTAAATGTAAAGTTGAAATGCATACCGTTTGTGTGTTTTGCACATTATTGAAATCAAAATATTGCTCCATCTGTAGTATCCATGTTACGGGATCCTTGCCATCAAACTTCCTCATATCCCTCTTTGGAATATGGTGGTCCTTCAATCCAACATTAGAATTTATGAAATCACGACTAACATGTATTTTTTTCTCATCATGAGTTTCCTCTACTATCTTTTTCCCATTAGGAATCATTTCTTGTATCAACTTTGTCAAACCTTCCATGTCTACTTTTAGATCATTCTTCATGTTTTCCATGCTGTCTTTCATTTTTTCTTCCATGTCCTCCATCTTATATTCCACGCCATCCATCTTAGCTTCCACGCCTTTCTTCAAACCATCCATATTTTTTTTCAAACCATCCATCTTCGCTTCCACACCTTTGTTCAAAATTTCCATTTCATTTTTTGCTGCTCTTTGTGAGAGCGAAATTTGGTGCAGTTGCTCATGTAATTTTCATAGGTCATGTTGCAATTATTCATCTTCATGAGTCATAGTAGATTATTGTGAGGGATTAATGGGTGTTGAATTCTTTTTAGGAGGCATTTTAGAACCCAATACTGAAATATATGCTCAATAGTCCCTTAGAATCACTTCAAACGTATTTTTTACACAAGAATCACCTTTTTCTTTCTTTTCAGGAGCTTGATATTGAAACTGAATTATCTCTGTGATTTAATATCTTCAGTATCTAAAATTTGGCCCTGAGGTAGCCCTCTGAATCCTCTTTAAAATTCCACAAGTCTGACCTAATTTGGATTTTTCAAGGAAAATTTATGTCCAATCTCCCATAGTGACCTAATTATGGAATAGTTCAGTAGAGAGAACTTGTACAACTTGACACGTGTCATTGTTTTCTCCTTCGGCTCTAAAATTGATAGAAAATAGACTACAGTTCGTGTACCTGTAGCCAAATTTACAACATTTCAATCTGATGCTCAGAGAGAGAGTTATGAAGATTTTCCCATTATCACCTCTTTGCGATGAAATTTGGGAGCCTGAAAAAGCCCTAACTTCCACAGACCATATCTCTGAAAATATTGTGAACCAAGCTCTGAAATTTTGCAACAATGTTTCTTATGATTTCTACTTTGCGTCCTAAACATTTCAACTTCTCGAACTTTGTCAAAATATAGTTATAGCGAAAATTCCATGATGACCTGTTTGAAGCAGCGAAACCCTAGAATCCAAATCTCTGATACCAAATGTTTTGAAACCAACTCCAAAAGTAGAAGAAAAGAGAGATAAACACCTTATAAATAAGCCACTTCAAGGGGGCCACCTCCAATACATTATATAAATGAATAATTCTTGGATGATACAAATGACAAAAACTCCTTTCTATATATAGGAGTCCATGAGGCCATAATGTAATCCTAGCCGACCTGATAATAATAATTGAAGGGCACAATAATAAAAATATCGTGGTTACATGGGTACAAAAATAACAATAAGGGGGTTACACTAACAACAATAAGGGACTATACTAGTAATATAGGGACCTAGCAACCTTATTAGATGAGATGGAATTTATCTCGGAAGAAAAAGTTGCAAGATGATGAATTTGAGGGTTTTAAGCACATGCAATAAGAGAAACACCATATGGTTTACTCACCGAATGCAAACTGGAAGAACCAATCACACCGACAGTAGCATGAGATTATTTACAGTAAGGAAGACGAACAACATTTAAAGTTCTGAGAGTGTTCGATATCTTATCATAGAGCATGCCCAATTTGGTATAAACAAGGTCCAAATATTTTTTATGCTTAAAAACTTGCTCTTCGGTCACAAATACACCTTTAGCCACCTCTTTTGTTACGGGTGACAACAGAGATCTTGTGAAACATTCCATGAATAATTGATTGGGAACATAAGTCTTTACCAATTGGCAATGATGCCTCCACTCATGAATGTGATGTGAGATGTGAGTGGAATCTGATTGTTTGTGATTGGTCAATAGTTATGTTTAAGTTTCATATGTGATGGGTAACTAGAAATGTGTGAGGAAGGTGGTGGTTAAAGTGCTAAAATCATGGAAAGAAGCTTTAGGTAAATCAATATACCATTTAGTTGCAGTTTCTGTAAGCATTCGTTGGAAGAGTCAAAGTTCAATGGAATCATCATTAATGGAGTTTGAAGAACACCATCGATGATAAGTCATAATGTGCATCGACGAGTCTTATCATATATTTCCATTGAATTTTAGGATATCGGAAGGCAATTTAGTGGGAATAATCGTCCAGCATGGAGAATGAGAGATTGGGTAATTAGTGAGTTGAGTTAAGTCTGGAAATTTGGGAGAAGCCACGAAAGGAAATCGTCGATTAAATTTTGGAGGAGGATTCCCTAGATATGAAAGAATATCTTGAGAACCAAGCACTTGCATTCCTGGATAAGGGGGGTTCTGATAATAAGGAGCCTGGGTACCAAGATAGGTAGGATTTTAATAACTAGTATATAAGTGACCTTCCTTCAAAGCCCTAGGATGATGATAAAGCGATTGGAATGGTTGTGTTTGTATTTTTTTTCCTTTAAAAGGAACTTGAGAAATACCTTGATCTGGACCATACTTTTTCCCGATAAGATTTTTCATTGTCCCATTATAAGGTGGATTCGGTAGGGATTGTGACATACTATGAATAATATCTCCTATCGAAACTTAAGGAGTACACTATTCTTGTAATATTCCAAATAGGAAAAGACAGTAATACAAAGAAAATAAAAACAATAATGCTAGAACATCAAAAAACCATGAATAAAACCAGAATTAGCTGAGCCATTTTATTAATAAGGAGGTGGAATACAAGTAAAACAGTGCTCAAGAATGATAGCACTCAAGCAAACAAAGGTGGCTAGAATGACCCTCAAATTCCCCCATTGATAACACTATGTAATTGTTGCTCTGCTGGAGACCCTCACTGAGCTTCCCCTACTGGAAATGTTGGAAATGATGCTACTGGCTGGAAAGGGTTGCGTAGATGCGGTTTTTCAAGTGCTCGGAAAATTTCAAGATTTGGACACCGGCCTCTACTCACAAAACCTATAAGAATCCAGAAAGGATTTCTGGATTGGAAGACCCCAAAAAATCATCCTCCTAGGGCATGAAAACACACTATTGTTGGGTATGCAGTGATATGAGTTGAAATGAAAAATAAATGCTACAACAACTCCTCCGTACCTCAAATGTTGAAGGGATTATCCCCTCATTAGATTCCAAGTGGAAATTCTATGTAATCTCACCCTCCTCTGGATCTCTCTACAGGTACATGGCGTAAGTCACTAGGTGACTGCACTGCTCAAGAGGGCTACAAATGGCCAACTTCTGAAATACTAAAATATGCTCACAAGATAGAAGGACTCCTCTCCTGAGAGGGTGCTCGAAGTCCCCCGAGGACAAGGTTGGGATTTCCTCTCGGAGACACTCTCGTGTTAAACAACACTGCATACTTGGCTAAACAGCTCAAGCGTGCTCAAGTCATAAACAACAAGAAAATAATAATAATCTAGATTTCTCTCTATGGCTGCCCTGACCTCTTTCTTATACTTCTAGAACCCTCACACCCCTGGGCCCACATCATAACTACACTGCTCTCTTGTTCCATGTCCTCCTCCTTGACTACATTTTTC
This sequence comes from Pinus albicaulis, assembly GCA_034641835.2. Taxonomy (NCBI): domain Eukaryota; kingdom Viridiplantae; phylum Streptophyta; class Pinopsida; order Pinales; family Pinaceae; genus Pinus; species Pinus albicaulis. The sequence continues at coordinate 683,012,081 of CM076570.1, forward strand.
ACATGATCTCTTGGCCCCCTCCACTACTGCATTGTTCCACTTTAACACTAGTGAAGTTGTTTTATTCTACTAAATGGATTTATGGGTCCCTCTAACCTCTTACTTATCTAATAATTAAGGAATATTATAATTAGCTTAAAGGTAAATTAGGAATATTACAATCATGCCCGCAAAAACGTTGATTGTCCTCAAGCAACTCCAAAGATGTGGGTCACCCCGTTGACCCGATGCAACTGAGACCCAATGCCCAGATCCCATACAAACCCTTTAGTATAGCAATGCCCCTCTGTAAAACTATCTAGAACAGACCCCTCAATGTTGGGATACCAAACATATCTCTCACCATACCTATCATCAATCAATCCTCCCCGATCCCAACGCCACCATGGTGAGTCATCACCCAAGGTCCCTAGCTCAGACTACAGACTATATTTGGGTATAAGATCTGCCTCATGAGGTGAATACTGCCAACATGCATCAATGCTCCATGGCTCCTATTGTGCCGTGGCCCTAAATGTATAAGTTGCCCCAAAAACTGCATGCCAAATCCTTACCTCTCTCTAATCCAATCCCTGACTCAATCCAATGTTGATCATGCTCTCCTGAAGCTGCGATGGAATGCTAAAGAGTTGTCGACATGTGCCCCACTACCAATTGTAGACTGTAGACCTATAATTTCTATAGGTCCGTGATCGGATATGCACATGACTAAGAAGATTGTACCATCAATATGATACCAACTCATGATCTCTCGCCAGTCTATCCTGGTCAAAGAATCCAATGTGGTGATATATGCATATGGAACATGTCTGAAGTGTCGTTGCAAAATCACACTCAAATCATGCTACTTTTCCCCGCGTGTCAACGAGAAATGCCTCAAAGGGAAGGCCCCTCTCTCTATAATAGGCTCAAGTGGGCAAGGTGTATTACAAGCTCCATCCATGTACTCTTCGAGAGTCCTCCTCCCTGAAAGTACTTCAGTCCTGCTAACTCTATATGTATCTACCAGCACCTCATCAAAGGGTCAGCCCCGAGATGGAGGCACCAGCATCTCCGACAGCTCCTCCTTAATTACTGACCCCAAGGTTAGACGCATGTCTCGCACTGGCTCACTATGAGCCTCCATATGGCTCTCCCCCAAAAGAATATTATGCATGATGTGAATAGACTCCTCCTCAACTATCCCATGCTCTAACATATGATGCTCAGGCTAAATCATCAAAAGTGACTCATCATCCTGAATATCTCTCATCGAATCCTCTGACTCCTCACCCTGCATGCCGGAAGACAAATCTGACCTACGATCATCTAGCTGACTAGCCTACATACTAATGAATTCCCCCACTCTATCAGTGACTCGCTAAAGTCCAATGAAAAATCTACATGATCCCTCCATGTAGTATGCAGTTCACCCCTAAATGTTATTGAGTTGTGTAGAGTTGTACTACTTGGGTCCCCTGCTAATATAGTAGTGGTGCCACCATGTTCAAGCTGCACCACTATGAATATGAGATACCTCCAATCAAGTGTAGACTGTATCCATTTCTCATGGGTCTTCTGGTGAAAAATATGCATATGAGAAGTTCATCTTTCCCGAGGATCCCCATGATGTTGATATATACTTTTCCAGTGTCGATCACGACACTGAGGAGCAACATGATAAGTCTGCCTCGCCATGTAGTGGAAACATCAATGCTCCCCCTCATGTCAAACCCAAAGTGGATTGGATCATTGTCCACTCTGTCCCTTTTCATCTTAAAGTGGAGTGATCCACCTACCCAACAGATCCTTGGAACCCCTAACCATACTGGGACCTCCCAACTCCATCTCCTCTCAGGATGTCTCTGCATAGTGCTGCTACCTACTAGAACCCATTTAAACCTCAACTTTAACTCCTATATGTATCCCTTAGATGGACTCCAAGTATCAGAAGTCTATCCACGCATGCATACCTTCCCTCCTCCTGCCAGACCTTGTAGTAAACTCCATTGTCCCAACTCCTGATGATATATCTGGACACTACTTTGAGTCTCGGTACCCTCCTGTAGATGAAGTCTACCATCCACCGTCCCTCAAATGTGAGCTGATAACACCCTCGTAGCCCTATCTCTGCAAAACGTGGTGTCTCCAGATGCCCAACAATATCCTCATCAATCCTAAGTGAATTTCATCCTAGGGTACACCTAATTCCCTTGTCCATAAGTCCGCTTGGAGGCAATGCTCCAAGTGCCTACTATGTCATATCATGGCTCATTGCATACCACCAAGTGTCTCCACACTCTTCGTGATGCCACTATATGCTGGAACCTGCCCTCGTATACCACTTGATACTGCTAGTTATGGCTATACCATCATGTATTGTGTAGTATCTTGCATGGGCCAAAATATCTACCACTATGTTAGTAAACCCCCCATGAGGTAGGTTGCATCTCCCCATTTGTGCAAAAGGGTCGGAGTGACCCGACTAATCACATGCCAATGATAATGACATCACTCCTCTGATCCTCCATAGCTCAAGTGTACCATATACCCATGAGATAGCACCGTCTCTATGTACTGCCATGTCTGCTAGCCCGTCGATTCCACCTCCTCCAACCTACTCCTACCAAGGTAGGCTAATCACCCCATGACTCCATGCCTAGTCGATATGTTGAGATAAATCCTCAAAAGGGTGTACCATCCTATCAAACCATCGTGTAACTAGGGATATTTAGGGCTCTGATATAGATCTAAAAATGTGTGTGTGCTTAAACATTAGACCCATCACACAATGGCTACAATCACCTACCGACTCTATCATGTGATGGGAAATCCCACCTGGATCCCAACAGTAATATGACCCTCGTGTCCCTCTAGTAATCCATGGAATCCATTTCAATGTGGCCATGGATGCATCCAACTGCGTAGCCTATTCCATGGGGTACCATCTCAATACCTCTCACCATCCAAAATTGAGAAAAGAATTAAATGCAAGAATCCCCACACATAGAATAATCCCTCCATCCTACGAGTGCTACACCCTGTCTCTGTATGCTTGAAGTGTGGTGCTCCGACAATCCATTGTGCCTTCTAATTGCACCATTAGGGAATCCAACCTTTCCCCAATGTCAATAAACTTTGTCATTGACTTGGCACAAACCACTCTCATGCCCTCCACCTCCTTGTTCTGCCATAGGATAGCCTCCCGTATTGATGTGGCCTTCTCCTTCAAAGATAGAAGGTTGGCCCGAAACTGATGGCACTACTGTGTGCGACCTTCGCCCAATACTACCATATCTCCTAGCATCTCATGAAGTACTAGCCCAAAGGATGACTTCACACCCTCCTCCATAGACATTACAGCATGAAAGGCATGCTCACTAGTCAGTTGCATGTGATTTTCATCCAATAATGTTGTCATAAACCTAGAGGCCTATGTACCTATCGGCTCCTCAGCAACAGTGGAGTTGTCTCCTGACACCTCAGCAACCTATGATGTGTTACTATCATTCGATAAATTGGTCATAACCCCAGATACCCCATCAATGGATACCTGAACAATGGGTGGTGTCTCACCAATGAGTGTATGCTCAACTGTCTCCTCCCAAGCCTTTTCCATACTCTTTGATGACCCATCAAAAGTAGGTAGAAAAATTCTACCCATGGTACGATGTAGGTCATTACCCTACGTGTACCATCCTCCTCTATTATAGTTGTGAGCTATTCGGTTATCCTTAATCTGGAAAAATTTCTTGGAAGTTAGATGATCTCTAAAATCCTTGGTATGAGATTGGTACTCCATAAAATAATCACCTTATTGATCTACATTCATCTCTTGAGGTCCTCTTTCTTATGCCCCCAGTACTAAGAAAGAGGGCATGGTGGGACACTGTGAGAATTGCAGCACCACTGGTTGCTCAGTCTAATGGTGATAAGTACCTGAACTTTCTCCATTCTGAAACCCCTGTGGGATTTCCCTTTCTATTTTTATCTCCCTTATTACTCTAGTGAGATCTTGCACTAATCTAAGGAGGCGTTTTCCACACTCCTTCTTATAACCTTCTACTTCCATTGGGGATTTTCTTTATCCTCCTCCACTGGAACACAATTTTCTTTTCCATATGTGAACCCTGAAACAAGTCGAATCTGGTATTGCAATTGGAAGATTATGGAAAACGACCACCATAACAAATATAAATAAATCATCTCCACAAAACCTTTTGTTTCTATCAATCAAGAACAAATTTGGAAACCCTTCCCATATAGAAATTGATTTTTTCTATTCTTCACAAAACCCATGTCTCAAATTTTCGAGATTCATAATCATTTTCCCAAAACATCCATCGCAAAACAGTCACTTTTTATCCCAGTGGATTTATGGGTTTTCTATTTTTGTATCTCTCAGAGAACCTTTCGTTTCCCTCAATCCAGACCGAATTTGGAAAACCTGCTCCAAAGGGAACTGAATTGGTTAGTTCTGCAAAAAACCCATTTCTTGGATTTTCGAGATTCATCTTCATTGACCCGAAATAGCCAACACAAAATCGTCACTTTTTATCCCAGTGAATTTCTGTGTTCTCTGTTTTTGTATCTCCCTGTGTGGTCAGTGATGTATTCTCTATCTTTAGGTGTCATATATTGGTTGCTCCACGGGATGATCAAATTCTATGAGCTCTGGTACCACTGTAATATTCTAAACATGAAAAGATAATAATACAAATAAAATAAAAACAATAATGCCGAAACATCAAAACACCATGAATAAAACTAGAACTAACTAAGCCATTTTATTAATAAGGATGTGGAATACAAGTACAATCGTGCTCAAGAATGATAACACTCAAGCCAACAAAGAAGGATAGAATGACCCTTAAATTCCCCCACTAAGAACAATGCGTAACTGTTGCTCTACTGGAGACCCTCACTAAGCTGCCCGTGTTGGAAATGTTGGAAATGTTGTTGCTCGCTAAAAAGGGGTGTGTATATGAGGCTGTTCTGGTGCTCGAAAAATGTCAAGATTTGTACACCAATATCTACTCACAAAACCTAGAAAAACCCAGAAAGGATTTCCAAATTGGCAGACCCTAGAAAATCACCCTCCTCGAGCTTGAAAATGCACTATTATTAGGTATGCGGTGATATCAGTTGAATTGAAAAATAAAATTCTGCAACAACTCCTCTCTATCTCAATTTTTGAAGGGATGATCCCCTCAATAGATTCCAAGCGACAATGCTATGGAATCTCACCCTCCTCTCGATCTCTTTACTACTGCACGGCGTAAGTCACTCAGTGATTGCACTGCTCAAGAGGGTTGTAAATGGCCAAATGCAGGAATACTCAAATCTACTCACAAGATAGAAGGACTCCTCTCCTGAGAGGGCACTCAAAGTCCCTCGAGGACAAGGTTGGATCTCCGCTTGGAGACACCCATGTGCTAAACAACACTGCAGACTCGACTAAACAGCTCAAGCGTGCTCAAGTCATAAACGATAAAAAAAAAATAATAATCGAGAATGCTCTTTACCTACCCTCACCTCTTTCTTATTGTGGAACCCTGACACCTCTGGGCCCACATAATAACTGCACTGCTCTCTTGGTCCATATCCTCCTCCTTGACTACGTTGTTCACATGATCTCTTGGCTCCCTCCACTACTGCGTTGTTCCACTTTCATACTAGTGAAGTGGTTTTATTCCACTAAAGGGATTTTTGGGTCCCTCTACCCTCTTATTCATCTATTAATGAAGGAATACAATATTTAATATTCTAATTAGCTAAAAGCTAAATTAGGAATATTACAATCCAAGAGGTTGCGATTTTTAGGTACCTTGTACTGTAAAGGTAAGTAGGCCGACTTGGGAAGTATGACATACCGTTGGAAAATATTGTGATGAAACGACAACCTATAAGGGTTGCCTCACATGTATTCGAGCTTGTTGGGGTGCTCACAGATGGATAGGAATTTGAGAATATGGTGCAAGTTTAGGATTCAACAATCAATCCAAATATGAACTAGGTTGAATAGGAAAAGTAGGTTTCCAAACACTAGTAGCCATTCCAGGATAAGGAGGACTATAATGAGGTTGATTACCAATTTGAGGTATACCAATAATAGGTTTCTCATTGCCAAAGGAGGAGGGGATGATGGAGGCAAGTTCGATTTCCATAGAGGGTACCCAACATAAAGAGAGTTAGGTTGTTGAACGTGACCTTTCCCATTAACATCAGGGCAAACCTGTTGCTCAACCATAGGTGTAAATAGAGGAGAAGGATGAGAATACTATGGCACTCATAAGAGAAGTACCAGATGATATTCCCGAATCGGATGACATGGGAGAGGTCCAAGCTCTAGAATCCACACAAGAAAAAGCACCAGATAAAGACTAATAGCCAGGTGGGAGAGACATGCCACCATATAGATGTGTTTTTCATGAAGTTGCAAACATAGACGTGTAAGCGACATTTGATGTCTTGACCATAACGATGGACAAGGGCTGAGAGGTTGGATCACTTCCAATCATGGTTAACAATCACAATGAAAATTTCCATGAGAGATTTGCTGGTAAGTCCAAAGAATCAGGAAAAGGATTTTGTGTTGGAGTTTGAAAAGAAAGAGGATTGACTTCAAAAAAATTAAGTCCTTCCCAATGAACATGAGTAAAAATAAAATATTCTTCTTATTGTATCTCATCAATAATCACACTTCCATATGGAAGAGTTTTACCATTATGTCCAAGATATATAGGTTCTGTATGAGACAAAGGAAGAGAAGAGGAAGGTCCTGAAGTAATAGGTAAAGATGAATGAGGCTCCTCAGGATCAACAACCTCCAGAATAAAAGTATCTGACTTAGGAAGGTTAGGTTCAAAAATCTCAGGAAACAAAGTTTCAGGGACTTCTGTTTCGATTTTGTGAGTGTCACCGTCAAGACTAGATGTAATCTCAAGATCAGAACTCAAAAGGATAGATGATTATAGCAGATCAATATCAAGAGGAGGGTGAGAAGTGGTGTTGGATGTTCCCGATTCAGTAGTTTGCATCTTCTTATGCTTCTGAAGATGACCAGGAGTAGCCTCACATGGAAGAGGAGGCTTATTTTTCATTCTACGCAAATGAGAGGGTGGATGATTTTTTTCTTCCGCATTGGAAAATAAATTTTATTAACACAAAAAATAGATATATAAAAAAGAGGGTAATGTAGGCATAAAGGATTACCAAGCAACCATGAACTGAAATATACACCTTTGCGAACCAAGGAATTAACATACGACAACCAATCTCCCAAAATGTTGTGTTTGGTGTATCACGGTATACAAGGTGAAAGACTCGGTTACCTATGGGTGGATAGCACCCTATAAGGGACTCCCAAAATATACTCGAAAGTATGTGGGAGTGGATTCTGTAGTAGTGTTTTCTAATGTGTAACTATTCTATTAGAGTGTTCCCTTATACTTTACGTGCACGGATCACAATCCAATATACCAAAAGGTATGCAGAGAGCGATCCTATACACTGGCATACGTGAAACGGGATATCAGCCAATGCTAGAAATCAATGAAAACTCCTACATTTAACAATATTATAACATATATGTAGCGTAGCCCTATATGTGTTCGCATTATTGTTACAAATTATCCTTAGGTTGATTCAATAAATTTTACTATTTATCTTTGATTAATTTTCAGTTTTGTGCTCACCATGAATGTCACCTGAATATCCTCAAATGAAAATCTAACATGAGAAAATGGAAATATTTCTCTTTCAATGAAAATAAATCTAAGGAAAGGAAGAAAAAATCATTGTGCACCATAAAACATGCAACAAAAAATATGGAAGATGCAATTTCCCTTTCAATATGACTATTCCTATATCAATGCACATACAAAACCCTAAATTCCAAATGCAATTTTTTTTTCAACGTACTTAATTTTCAAAATGAGGAAAACAAAGATGCCAATGTTTAATCACTTATTCAAATTAAATTTTCAGAATGAGGAATAGAAAAAAAAAATCATCCAAGCGATCGATGACCAAATGAGATCAGTTTGTAGGAAACCAAAATATAAGAACAAAAAAAATACAATTCTTACCAAAGGGAATCAAAGAAAAATGAAAACCAAATGGAGCCTTAAGAGAGACCACAAGAAACTCAAGACTCAGGGAATGTTAGCTGGAAGTATATTGATCAAAGAGACACTTAGAAACAGAGTCAAATTTTGTGCAAAAAAAGATGGTCAATAGTGGTGCAGAAGAGGCACCAGTGATTTGCAACGATGGTACAAAGTCAGCCTAGGTGAGGTGAAATGCCCTTTCAGAGGTGTTGGGGGAGTGTTGGTCTAGGGATGGAAGATTCTGACACAGAAATTGCAAAAAAGGCTCAATGAAATCACTTCCTATGTCTTTTCATGACTGATCAAATAATAAAAGGCCTATGAAAGAGGTAATTAAACATAATGGACAAGGAAAACCAGCAAGGGAACACACGAATCCCCAGTGGAGTCACCAATTTGTTATGCGGGATTTACAATTGCGGACAAAAGTATCTCCCCTAGATTCAATGGAAAACATAGAACAATAGAGTAACAAGGAACCCAATGCTTTCCTTAAATTAAATAGATGATGTAATGAAGCCTACGTGGAATCGGTTTCACACGGTGCTCCTTCTTTAGCTTGAATGCTCCAATTCTAGCTCTGATTTCCAAAATTAGAACCTGCACAGTCAGATAACATAAGCCAAGAAAATAAAAGATCTATGTAGTATCATCTAAGTACTTTACTAAATAAATCAACATGGTATTGAAATATATGAAATAACAACATCACATATAGGAAAATAAAGAACTCTTTGCATTGATATAAATGGAAGGAGATTACAACCAAAAATAGTTCTTGATCTTGTAGAAAATATACTCCAAGTTGTCTTATCCATTCCTTGTCACAATATGCACCTCCAATCACCCTAAGTGCATGGAATAATACTTATTCACCTCAAACTCATAATGGTATAATCACTCTCCAAAGCCCAACGCCTTGCATTTGGAAGGCTCTAAGTATATAGAGGAGTGGGGTAAGTGGGGAGTTCTTATCCATTTACCAATCTAAGGTTTTAGATCCAAATTTGATGGAAGGATGGGATTAAAGGATAAGGGATGGAAACTCCAATTAAGGATGAGATAGGATCTAAAAGTTTAATATTATGTAAATGGTTGTAACAAATTATAGAAGCTTCTAGAAGACAAATATTCCAGAAATTATCTCTTTTTCCCAAATTTCTAGAACAAATGTAAGTGCAAAGGGGAGAAACATGTAGGAGATAAACACTAGCCACAGTGGAGCAACATGTTGGTGAATGCTATCTAGAGGAATTCAAGGGAGCGATGGTCCTAAACCTAATGAGCTGGTTTCAGGAAAAACTTTTGGGAAATGAAGGAGGTACATGTAGGGATTTGTGCAATGATGTTGACAACGTGAAATAGGATTTTGATTGATCCCATTAGGAGGCATAATGAATGAATGTGACAAACTGTCCTATAACACAAACATATAATTCAATCTTTCTAGAAACTACCATAGTTCCATCTATTTCACATCCCACATACATTGTTTCCTCTAGGCCAACCAATTCCAACTTAATGCCACTTACCTTCTCGCTGAAACATCCTATATGTGAACTATTATTAATGTTTTCATGTGTCTTCTACACTTTTTCTATAATGTATCTATAATAGTAACTTGCATCTATTTCAATGGCATCACCATTATATATTTCACCATGTCCATTTACAACCATAAAACCATATGACATTATCCAATAACAACTTAAGCTTTGGGGATTACAAAATTACTATTATCCTCATTCTATAGCATGGGAATGCACATTAGAAATTGATGTGTATTCCTTCTACGAAATTGTTTTAAATATTAAATGCAAAAAAATTACAAAACAATTTCGCTCACTATAACTTTTAAATTTCTTCTCTTGATGTCATGTATTTATAATATGCAGTGACTTTGGCTTGAGCATTATAAACTTGTTCATAGACATATACAAACCTATACCTCAAAGCTTCTCAATCAACTCATAGGACAACCTGATCCCCTGCTCTCACCTTCTGTGTGAGCTATGGCTTGCAAGAGTCCAACACCACCATCCTACCTTGACGTTTTAGCATCAAAATTACACCACAATACTTCGTTTAGATTTTAGCATCAAACTTACACAAAAAAAACCACCATTTACAAGTAATATTGCACATGGTAGCAAAAACATGAGTGCCTATGCACCGAACATTGCAGTGCAGAGTTCATCCAAGTATAATGTGCCTTCTTAGTAATTTCTCATGTTTAGTTCTTTTCGAATGTACACAATGATGAGGGAAATCAATAGAAGTTCACTTGCTAACAAACCCCCAACAACTTCAAGAGTTCAGTCGTTGACACCATCTCAACATCCATCTCTACAAGAGAATTCCTCTTAAAAATCATCTCACTTACCATAGGGGTTTCAACATCCATTCTTTGTTACACCCTACCACATGGCCAAGTTTCTTGATTTTTTTCATTTTCTCAATTTTTGGTTAGCTTTCATGAATATAAGGTGCATAACTAATTTCCACCCTTTTATTAGAAATTATATTTTTTCCATTCTCCTTACTTATTTATCTTCAAACCATAACTAGACCACTTGACCTAATCTTAAACTTAAAACCCTAAAAAAATTTACAATATAGAAAAACCCTAAAATAGACCTTGCAAACCCTAGGTGTCATCTCTTTATCTATCCCTTGCCAACATTTAAACCTAATTACTCCTAAAATAAGCGACATGTAGCCTTTTGTTATAGTGATTCTACCAATAAACTACAATTTTTAACTACTAAAGTTCATGTTTGTTTTTTCTTAATCCATCATGCTCTTCCCAAATACTCCAAGTATGGATTTATGCCCATAAGCCTTTCCTTTTACCCTTTGAAATCCATGGAACTTGGATTATTTTTGAAAACACAAACATATATGCAAAAAGATAAAATATTTAATTGTACGAATGTTACTTATGAGTAAAAAAATACTCTCCTAGTTGATTCATCCAATTTGTGCTTGAAATGAAGGTTAGACATGCATTTTTGTGAAGCAGTCCAAAATTGCCTTTCTTCACTAAAATTTACACCCAATCTTCATTTATTGGAAAATACAATTGATTAAAATTGTATATTATTTATTCAATTATTTTATACATTTTTTCATTGTTATTTCTTTACTTTGAGTTTAAATATTTATACCTTGAATTTCATACAATATTCTAAGTTTTTCTTCAACTTGCCTTATGTGAAAGTTGTTTACAAGTGGGAAACAAAGTTATGTAGGATATTTGTTAGACATGATGCAAGCTCATATCATAAGGTTAGTAATTTTCCAATAGTGTCTCATTTAAAATTTCATCACCAAGAGTGTATTGGTTTGGCCTAGGAATGCATATTTATTTCTGCTGTGATCATTGGCAGATATAATCAATTTCTATTCTGACATACTTGGATTTCAGTGTATAGCATTTCCTTTATGAGAATGAGTATGTTATGTTGCATAAAATGGTTTCATATTTAGGTTTGAATGATCGTTATTGTATTATTAATTAAGTACAGGTCTTGGTGTGCATTTATTTGAAGCACACAAACCTTCACTTTAACCCTACAAAATAGATCCAATTGGGCATATTCTTACACAACATAAATTTCTATTTGCAAAATTAATGTTAATTATGAGTAAAAAAGTTCTCTCCAAGTTGAATCATTCAATTTGGAATTGAATTGAAGGTTAGGTGTGTCCTTTTGTGAAGTAGGCCAAAATTTCCTTCCTTCACTAAAATTTACGCCCAGGGTCCATTTATCGGCCAATCTGATTGATTCAAATTGTAGATTTTTTATTTAATGATTTTACACACTTTTAAATTTTTATATATTTACTTTGAGCTTAATATTTATATTTCATATTTCATACAACATTATAAGTTTTGCTTCAACTTGCATTATGTGAAGGTTGTGTAGAAGTGGGAAACATAGTTATGCAAGATATTTTTCAGACATGATCCATGGTCATATCCTCAGGTTAAGAATTTTTTAGTCATGTCCCATTTCACATTTCATTACCAAGAGTGTAATTGGTTTGGTTTTGGAGTTCATAAATGTTTCGAATATGAACATTGGAAAATATGATCAATTGTTAGTTCTGCAGAACTAGATTTTAGTGTATAAAATTTCCTTTATGAAAATGACTATGCTATGTTGCATAAAATGGTTTTATTTTTAGGTTGGAAATATCAATATTGCATAGTCAACTCAGTAGAGTTAATGGACTGCATTTTTTTGAGGCACACAAACCTTGAGTTTAACACTACAAAATCGATCCAATTTGGCATATTTTTTCACAACAAAAAATTCTATGTGCCAAATTAATATTAATTATGAGTAAATAATCACTCTCCAAGTTGCATCATTCAATTTTTCCTTAAAATAAAGGTTGGGCATGGACTTTTGTGAAGCAGGCCAAATTTGTATTCCTTCACTAAAATGCATGCCCAAGATTCATTTACTGCCCAATCTGATTGATTTAAATTGTAGATTGCTTATTTATTTATTTTTCAAACTCTTTCATTGTTATAGCTTTTATTTGAGATTAAATATTTACACTTCATATTTTATGCAACATTATAAAAAAAATTTCGACTTTCCTTATGTGAAAGTTGTGTATAAGTGGGAAACATTGTTATGTAGGAAATTTTTCAAGATTCAAGGTCATATTTAATGTTAGAAATTGTACAATCATGTCCCATTTCAGATTTCATTACCAAGAGCGTAATTGGTTTTTCTCGGGAGTGCATATTTTTTCTGACTCTAATCATATTCCAATATGATCAATTATTATTCCAAGAGACTTGGAATTCAATGTCTAAGATTTCCTTTATAAAAATTACTATGCTATATTGCATAAAATGGATTTATGTTTATGTTGGAATGATCATTATTGAACAATCGATTAATTACAGGTCTTGGTTTGCTTTTATTTGAGGCACATAAATCTTGACTTTAACCCTACACAATCTATCCTATTTAGCATGTTTTTGTACAACAAGAAAAATTGTGGAAAAAAATAATGTTAATTATGAGTAAAAAAATACGCTCAAAGTTGAATCATTCAATTTCGTTCTGAAATGAAGGTTGGACGTGCATTTTTGTGAAGAAAGCCAAAATTGTCTTGCTTCACTAAAATGGATGACCATGCTTCATTTATAGGCCTACCTGATCAGTTCAAATTGTAGATTGTTTATTTAATAATTTTACGCACTTTTTCATTATTATATATTTACTCATACAACATTCTATGTTTTTCTTCAACTTTCCGCATGTGAAAGTTGTGTATAAGTGGGAAACATAATTATGTAGGATATTTGTGAGACATGAAGTAAGGTTATATCCTTACATTAAGAATTATCCAATAATGTCCCATTTCAAATTTTATTACCAAGAGTGTAATTTTTTTGGCTTGGGAGTCCATATTTTTTCCAACTATGATCATTACGAGATATGATCAATTGTTATTCTGACCCTTGGATTTTAGTGTATACCATTTCCTTTATGAAAATGACTATGCTATGCTTCATAAAATGGTATTATATATATATTTTGGAATGATAATTATTACACAATCAATTAATTAGAAGTCTTGGTGTGATTTTATTTCAGGCACACAAACCTTTACTTCAATTCCTCAAATTTTCCTGGAAATGAAGGTTATGCATGCATTTTTGTGAAATAGGCTAAAATTTCCTTGCTTCACTAAAATGCACGTCCATACTTCATTTATTGGGGAATTTAATTGATCCAAATTGTAAATTGTTTATTTAATTATTTTACACACTTTTGGATTATTATATGTTTACTTTCACCGTTAAACAATTCTACTTCATATTTCATACAATAGTCCATGTTTTTCTTCAACTTGCATTGTGTGAAATTTGGGTGTACGTTTTTCTTCAACTTTTTGTTGGCTAGAATATTTGTCCTTTTAATTCAGAGTAATAATTCCAAATCTTCCTTATAATTTTTAATCGGCGTAGGTTTTTTTATTGCAAGGCCATTATGCAAAATATATGCAAAGGAAAATTATGATAAATGCTAATGAATCTCTAACCCAATCATTATAATAACATTGTCAACATTTCAACGCTTTTGTTGTGACACTCCCAAACCCTGTTCACACTCTCAAGAAATAAAAACACAATGCAGAATAGAACTACTTTCTCACACTACCACTCTTATTTAGAAAAAAAAAAGGTCCTCCTCAAAGCCATTCTCTCAACAAATGTTGAAAATCACATTCAAATTAAATGAGCACACCATTAAACTATGAAAAGAATTAAATAATTGTCAAACTAACAAAGGAACTGATCCGAGACCTATGATGTTACATAATACAAAGGTTAGGATTCTGCAATCATTAAAGAATCAATAAGACTACTATAATAGTAACAACAATCACACATGAATTATAAATGAGAGGAAATAAATCAAACAACTATTGTACCTTCCTAACTAGTGATCCGTACTAAGAAAGAGGGCCCTTCCTTACTGACAAAGGCTGGTGCACTACAAAACACATAAGATAGTCAACAAAAAGGTATGGCGCTATTCACAAATTTACAAATGTTTATTAGAATTGTTGAATGTTTGAAATCATTGGAATGAAATCTTAGATGTAAATTAATTGAATTTGTATTCTCGTATATATGTGCACTTTTATATGATTTAATATCATTATGGTCTCATTCTTATGTTGTAATATTAGAAATATAATAGAAATATTAACTATTACATAAAATAAATAATAATGTTTCAATTTAAATGCTTTTTTTGTAGAACACAAGTCTTCCAGAAGATCCAGTTGATATTGAAATTGATCCAGATTATGTTCTGGTTCGAACATTCGAGACGAAGGTGATGTGGTAGATGGAGAGGACACTGAGGAAAACTATAGTGATGATGATCATTATGTTGATGATCATGATAGACATGATGATTATTATGATGATGATAAATCAACTGGTATTAGCGAGTTACATTGACAATATAGACTCCATCATGGATCATTGTTGATAAATCATTATGATGCCTCTCTTCATTTTTATTATCATATGTATCATTTTCAACTTCAGTACCATATTGAGTTGTATCATTTTCACCTGTAGTACCATATTGAGTTGTATCATTTTGACTTATATAATTTTGACATGCATTATCTAGGCCTGAATTATGTGTATCAAGTCACAGACCCAGAACTTTGTTTATTAAAAATATAAAAATACAACTTATAGTTAAATAAAAATAATATCTTCTTATTTTATTCCAATGTTTTGGTGTGGTTTTTAAATATAAGAAACTTGGAAGAGATCTCCTCTATAAATCTCTATAATGTGAATATAGGCTCTCATTATGTGTAGCTATTCATGACCAACTATTTTGTTTATTAATAATATACAAATATTGATTTTGGTTAAAAAAATGTTGTTAGTTTGTACATATGTCCATTTCCCTTAAAATTATTTAAAAGTGGCATGCTATAAAATATTTCAAATGAAATATGAATTACTCTATAATCATATAATTTATTTAGGAGACATGATATACTAAACTAATTTAATTGAAATAAAGAATATTAAATTAATAAATGGAGCCTATAAAGTAAGCATCATGAGTTGTTAAAATAGAAGTGGAATGTGGTTGTAAAATTCAACATTAAATTGGAAACCATACTTGGAGTTATTACTGGCTCTAAATAAGAAGCTAAATTGGTTGCTTAATAGGAAGTAAAATTGGAGGCTAATTTAGTAGCTAATACCATGACTAAAAGGAAGAAAAATCTAGACCTAAAAATGAAGCAAATCCAGGTGCTAGAAAAAAATAAAACCATTGATCCATGCATGGGGGCTTCACTAAATGAACCTCTAACATATCACGTGCGATCATAACATATTAAACAATACCCTTAATTTGAGTACATATTGGAAAATAACTCTAAAAATCACATGTTTTAACCCCCTACCAATATAAACTCAATACACCTTCTCAATTAAAAATTCCCCTACTTTCACTATATATTTTTTCCCGCAGAAAAAATCGGTAACCTTTTATTTATAAAAATGAAAAGTTACACATAGCATATGCATTGAAGCATTTTCAGAAGTTGCCCATTGGGCTCATGTGCTTTTGCACACAATGCGACGTAGCGAGGCTACCTTGCATTCAGAAAGAATGAAAGAAAAAGAAAGAGAAAAGGGAAGAGAGAAAGAGGCAGAAAAACTGGGAGCTTCTAGATAGTGGGAAATGCGTCCCACAAATCACGTTTTTCTCCCTTTCTTCTTCTCAACCTTGCGCCATTCTCCCTGAGATGGCTCACAAGTGGCAAGGAAAATATGATTTTCTGCATGTTGGGTTCCTGTGTCCTTGTCCGAATCTGATGTTTCTGATGTATGGTGTCTTTTAATTCCTCCGCTGCCTGAGTCCACAACATTCCTGTCGGATTGTTTCGTCCGAAGGTGCGGATCTGTGATAACAGTTGTGTCCTCTGTTTGCGCCTCAGGTTCTTGTGTAGCTTGTTTTCTTTCTGGTGGAGCTGGTTCCTCTTCTTCTTCTGGCTCATCCTCCTCTCAGTCAGGAGGGGGAAACTGCCAACCTTTCCTCTGCTTCTTGTTCGGTTTCTTTTTGTTGTTTGCTTTCTTAATCTCTAGGAAAGTATTTTGAAGATGTCCTGTCATCCTACAGTTCCTGCATCTGAAGGAAGTGTTCTCATAATCAAGTGATTGCAGCCAATTTTGTTGCTTATATATCAACGTGATGTTCTCCGGTAATCCTTTTCTTAGATCCACTTCTATGCAGATCCAAGCAAAGGTGAAGATTCTATTTTCTAGCCTTTCCATGTCATTTTTAATATACCGCCCCAGACTATTCCCGATGCTCTCTAGAACCTGTTCGTTCCAGAAGTGAAGAGGCAGGTTGTGAAGTCTCACCCATACTGGTAATCTGAAAACTGTCATGATGTTGGGATCAAAATCTGGAAACCATGGGGTGATAAACAGCCCCGTGGACCCCCAAAACCAAGGCCCTGCTCTGATTATAATATCTCTTTCCTCCGAGGTTTGGAATTTAAAAATAAAGAACCCCTTGGAACAGAGATGTATTTCACATTCCAGAGACCATTGGGTGAAAATCCAATGAAAAAGATCCATGGGTTTAGGCCAGAAACAGTTGAAGCAACATATTAATGCCTGGGCTTCGTATGTCTTTATGTGCTCCTCTGTTGTTGTACTATTAATTTTGAGTGTTGGGGTTTGATCCTGTTGTTCTACTATGTAGGGCCTTGGAGCATTTCCAATCTATTTTGGGGAGGAGCCTGCTGCTTTTTTCCCCTGTAGGATATTTTTGTAGGAGGGCCCTCCATTTGTTTGCTGTTGACTATTTGGAGTTTTCCCTTTCTCTCCCCCTCTGGGATTTGGCATGCTCTGGGTTACAGCACCTCCTCGCAGGCGTAAATTTAGGGTAATTGGCATCTCTGCTTTTATGGTATAATCCTTTAAGAGCTTGCAGTCCTAGAGAGAGCTGTACCCATTAACCAGATGTTGCATTGGTACAGGGTACCCCAACAGGCCCCATAATTTGTGCTTGAGATGGAGAATAGAGGTGTCATCATTTACCCAAACTAAATGAGACTTACCTACAGGCAGTCTGATAAATATTTGAAAAGGAGGCAGGTTCAGCAGAGAAGGGTTCTTACCTATTGGCTGCTCAGAGAACGATTTGGATGAGGGTGCTCCCTACTTATGTCAATCCCTCATTGTATCTGCCTCCCCATTCTTCTGATCCGGCAGAGAGTTCTTGCAGATCTGGCGTTCCTGAGCGCAACTGTTATTTTTGTTGGGTTTGATTTCAGCCCTGACACACCCCATGGGCGCAAAGAAGACCTGGTATTTCTGCATTCGATCCAGTTTGACAGGGTATGGCTCGTGAAGTTGCAAGGGCGCATTTTCGCTGAAGTGGCCAGGTCTTTGTGGCTCTTGTTCCCGATTTGCCTTTGAGAGCGATGCAGGACTATCTATGGGCCCAACTTCGACCGTCCAGGCACAGTCACCAGGATCGGACCCCGTAGGGTGTGCATGCATGCATGGCAGTGGCGATGGCGGTAGTGTGTTTCCAGTGCCTTTGGGGCCAAGATGCAGCACAAATGTGGCCAGCGGATGAAAGGCAGGAATCTTAGCAGCGTCTATCTTTGTGCTGAGATCGTTTCTGTAACTGTGAACTTAGAGCGAGCAGGAGTCGAGGTGGCCAGTGGCTAGGTCCAAGCAAGAGGCGATGGCTGCAAAGGGAGCTGTGTCGAGAGCCGAATCTGCGAAAACCTTGACGGCCGCGGCGAAGTTCAGTGAAAGCTAGCGCGATCCATTATTTCCCCTACCTTTACAACTTGCATCCACTTTCACTATATATTGTAGTTATCCATTTTTTCATTAATATTTTTTATACCCCTTTATATTTTTTCATTAACTTTGAGTTCCATTTTTTATATATTCCAATAAAAATACCCTTTAACCACTATATATCTCCCAATATATTATGTTATTATTTCCTCATTATATATCCCCAAATATGAACCCACATGCTATGGTATTTCTCTTGCACTGAAGCCCTCGTGGATCCATGTCGATATTGGTGGCCACCCTCCTATTCTACTTGGGGCCCCACCATTATTTATTTTAGTTTTTTAGTTTCCTTAATTGTAGCACAATTTACTATTTTTCACGGTTTTTTTGGGCCCTGAACTTCCGGAGCCGTTTTAAGGCCCTAAACGACGTTTTTTCGGAGAACTAGGACCAACATGGGTCATTGACTAATGTTCATGACTTGAAAGTCATATTAATCGAATAGATATTTCTAATGACATATTGTGCACATAAAACGAAGACCGTATTCCAAATTTATGACCCCAGGAAGTTGATGTACCAATTTACCCAAACGGGGCCAATAGTTTTGGCTCTTCATCTCCTAAGGTTAGGTTTTTGGATGTTTAGGTTTTTAAATTATTTCCCAATAATAAATATGCATTCAATACTCATTGTAACATAGATTAGAGGCATGTGAACTCCACATTTCTTCTCAAAGATAAGCTACCATCGCCCAAGCTAGTTTATTTCCATTCTATTTTTAAGCTTATTTCAGCTTTTTGATATTAATGAAATGAAGTATATTTTCTGTTTCATATATGTGTTTATTTCTTTTTATGTATTTTCTTGTGTTCCTGGATAAATCCAGACCAGTGGAATAAGAGATTTTTTCTCTTTCTCAATCTTTCTTTTCATGTCCCCAACAAGATCGGGGTGTAAGGAGTTAGGGATCGATCTGGTTGAACCTTTAAAAGATCAATCGAACAAACCTTGACGGCCTCCCATGGTGGAGGAAAAGAAAGATGAGGGAGAAAGAGATCCTATCAGAATTATACTCGAGGATGCCCTTGAGAAATAGAGGAATGTGATGATGGATAACTTTTCCCAGATTCTTCAATGGCTACCCACCAATGACACATCTTCATCCAACAACCACTATGGATGCACCACTCCTTTTAAGGTACAAGTTAACTTCGAAATTCCATATTTGAGGGCCAAATAGATGCAAATGTCATAGATATATGGATGAATATATTAGAAGGATATTTTTTGGTTAATGACTTTTCCAATCAGGAAAATATTACTTTTTCACTCCTCAAAGCCACCCCCCATGTCAACGACTGCTGGGAAACCTACTATGTGCAAAAGGACGAGGGGGAATCCTCCATGTTCTCAGCCACACCCACATGGAATTCTTTCTAAGATGCTATCAAGGAGCAATATTACCCCATGGGGAGATATGAGGACAAGTACATAAAATGGACTATGTTGTTGAAGCAAGAGGATCAAGATGTGCATGAGCTCATGAATCTGTTCCATACCCTGACCACAAAGATGGGTATCAAATATTCAGAGAAGCATTTGGTGCTAAAGTACCATATTTTTATCCACATATACATTCAGCAAGAAATGGAGTTCTTATACATCTCCTTTATTGGTGTAGCATACCAGTATGCTACCAAGATTGAGCAGGAATTCAAGCAGAAGAACAGAGACATTGGATTTGAAAATAAGAAGCAAGGGAAAGGCGCCCCCAAATCGAAAAACAACGGAAAATGCCAAGGTAGGGCGACCTAGGAAAACCTGTCGAAGCTGCAAGCAAATAAAAACACCACCACAACAAAGAAGGACATAGGGAAGTGGTGTGAGTTACATAAGACTTCCACTCACAACACAAGTGAGTGTTGGGCCAAGCAGTCACTAGTGGCTGAGTTGAAGCCTTATGAATCAGATGCATTTTGCAACTCTGATTCATAACCCAACCTAGGGAATGACAAATGGAAGCATATTATCAATTGAGAGCCTAGTGCTACCATTTCCACCACCGATATCTAGAAGTAAGAACCCAAAGATCCACAGGAGGGGGAGCACCTCTTCCATTCCCAGATGTGGGTGAAGGGTTCCCCATTGCAGTTAATTGTCAAAAGCGGGAGCCAAAATAACCTCATTTTAGCAGAGGTTGTGAAGCAGTTGGGCCTACCGATCACAACACACCCAATATCATACAACATCAAGTGGATTCACGAAGGATAGGATCTCTGCATCAACGAGTAGTTTCCCCGTCCCTAAAACATCAAGCCCTTCACAGATGAGGTATTATGTGATGTTTCTCCTCTTGAAGTCTGTGATGTATTATTAGGTGAACCATACCTTTGGAAGCAACATGTTGTGTATGAGTCTCGACCTTGCACTGCTATTGTTACTTTGGGTAACAAGTTGTACAGGATACCGAAGGTAGGACAACCTACCACCATCTCTTTGATCACTGCCAAGCAATGCAGTAAGCTCATTTCCCAAACCTAGAATTAGGGGAATTTTGAGGTCCAAAATGGGCCTCTTAAGGAAATTATAAAATAATAGTGGAAATAATAAAATAATATTTGACTACATCATCAAAGTTTAGAGGAAAAAAAGAAAAAACTACTTTTTCAACTCATATTTTGAACTTGTCTCCCTAAGGTTTTAATCAAATTTCGAGCAGGAATACTCGTTGGATGCAAAATTTAATTCCTCATCCAAGGAGTACCCATGTTTCATACTTTTTATGGACCCTGCTACATGAAAAATGAGAAATACATGAAAAACGTGATCGCAATCACGTTTTTTCATGTATTTCTCATTACTCATGTAGCAGGGTCAGTCAAAAGTATGCAACATGGGTACTCCCTGGATGAGAAATTAAATTTTTCATCCAACGAGTAATCCTGCTTGAAATTTGAGTAAACCCTTAAGGAGATAAGTTGAAAATACGAGTTGAAAAAGTTGTTTTATTATTTTATTATTTTTTAATTTTTTTACTTTTTTACTCCAAAAATGGTGAATCATCCCCCATGGTTGACATCATCATATTGAATCCTATTGGTTCTCATAAAGTCTATTTTGGTTGTACATTTTTCTTAGGAGGACCATTTTAGACCTCAAAATTTCCCTAATGAAATTTCTTTTCCTTATGATCCCCCCTTGGGGCAAGAAGAATATTGTGGCCATGACCTCCATATAGGGCTCCTCCACACAACAACAACAAATAGAAAAGGTCACGGAGGAGTACAGGTACATCTGCACCTCACCCACAGGGGTGCCTCTACACTTTCAGGTAAAGCACTCGATCGATCTGACCCTGGGTTCACCACTACCCAACAAACCAATATATTGGTACTCTATTATGAAGAATGAAAAAATCAAGAGGAAAATTTAGGAGTTGTTGCATAAAGGTCACATCTGGCCAATTCCATCACCCTATGGGAGCCCGATTGTGTTGGTGCAGAAGAAGGATGGGACATGGAGACTCTGTATTGACTATTGGTCATTGAACAAGATCATTGTCTGGAATAAGTATCTGATCCCATGGATTGATGACCTTCTAGACCAACTTGAGGGGGTTAAATATTTCAGCAAGATTGACTTAAATTCTGAGTATCACCATGTACGAATTGAACCCCCTGATGTATG
Source organism: Pinus albicaulis (assembly GCA_034641835.2). NCBI lineage: Eukaryota > Viridiplantae > Streptophyta > Pinopsida > Pinales > Pinaceae > Pinus > Pinus albicaulis. The sequence continues at coordinate 683,034,209 of CM076570.1, forward strand.
GAACACTAACTTCAAAGTAAAGGAGGGAATTTGTGAATGGTTGGTAATGCCTTTGGGGTTGACGAATGCTCTGGGAACCTTCATGAGGCTGATGGAAGACATCTCGCAACCATTCACAAACTCATTCCTGGTGGTGTATTTATATGACATCCTGATCTTCAACCAAAGTTGGGAAGAGCACCTCCACCTCATTCAGCAGGTCCTCCAAACACTGCGACAACACAAGTTGTGTGCCAATTTGGAGAAATGAACTTTTGGAATTACTAAGGTTCAATATCTGGGATAGATTATTCATGAGATGGGGGTTCACGTTGAACCATCAAATATCCAGGTCTTTCAGGATTGGCCAATTCCAACTCCTTTGACAGAGCTCCACAAAGTTTTGGGTGTTTCTAATTTCTACCGCTGGTTTGTGTTGGGGTTCTCTCATATCACTTGGCCTTTGTGTCAAGTCACCAATGGTGGAGCGAAATAAAATTTATTTTGGTTTGAATCTCAACAGAAGGTGTTCATAGAGTTCAACCATCACCTCTCCTCTCTATCAATTCTCACGTTACCATATTTGTAGCAACTGTTTGAGATCAAGACAGATGCCTCTAGCTATTATATTGGGATAGTGCTTATTCAGTAGGGGTATCCAATGGCATATCATAGTGAGACACTTTCAGATACAGTCCAAAATTATCCCACCTATGACAAAGTGATGTATTCCATTGTACAAGCCTTCCGACAATGGAAGAATTACATTTTTGGGAAGGAAACGATCATCCACACATATCAATGACCGTTTTAGTTCATACAGACATAAGGAAACTTGCAAAACGATCACCATATGAAATGGTCCACATACCTGCAATAGTTCCATTTGAAAATCAAGTAAAATAAGGGTGCCACAAGTAATTTTGCAGACTGCCTCAACCGACCACCGATCATGGCACTAACCACTCTGCTCGACTCTTATGGGCACAAGACTTTGGGTTGGCCACATATCTACAAAAGTGATCCAAAAATTGGCAATGCATACCAGATGCTCCTGGAGAGTAAGAAAGTTCCAAATTTTCACCTCCATGATGCACTTTTATGCCACCTGGGACACCTCTTTGTTCCTTCAAGCGATCATGTCAAAACGATTTTTAAAGAGCACTATATTCGGGTCACTAGACATTTCAGGGTCGAGAAAATACTTGCAATACTACAAAAGTGTTTCTATTTGTCAAACCTTCAACACGATGTTAGGAAGTATATCAGATTCTGCAATGCATGTGCCATTTCTAAACTGACCATCAAGAAGCAAGCCCTATATGCTCCACTTCCTACCCCTAGTTTATTATGGGAATCCATCTCCATGGATTACATGTCAGGCCTTCCTTCTACCAAGCATGGAAATGAGTGTGTTTTTGTGCTTATTGACAGCTTCTCTAAGATGGCCATTATAGCAGTCTGCAAGAAGAATATCACAGCATAAGCCACTACTAAACTATTATTTGGGTGAGTGTGGGTACACTTTTGGATCCCAAAATACATTATCTCAAATAGGGACATCATGTTTCTTATTAAATTTTGGTCAAGTCTTTGGTCAGTGATGGACACCAAGCTCAGTAAGTCCACAACTTTCCACACAAACAAATGGCCAAACAGAGGTCATCAATAGGATGACCATACACATTTTGTGCATGTTCAACTCAAAGAATCCATCCACATGGGATGAAAGCCTCCCCTACCTCTAGCATAATTATAACTAGGCTCTCCATAGCTAAACTAGAATCAACCCCTTTCAGGTGGGCTTGGGATACCAACCACTATGTCCCATTGATATGGTAATACAATTTGTGGCTAATCAGGTAGATTAGGCTCATGTCTAGTGTGAGGTCGACAAAGTGAAAAACTTCACTGAGAAAATTTAGCATATATTCCAGTATGTCCATGACATATTGGACAGATCCAATGCTAAGTATAAGCAATGACATGATCAACATCGAGTGCCACACAAATTCTACATTCCCAACAAAATTTGCCTACATTTTCATAAGCATCTCCTCTATTGAACCCACCGCAATTTTCGCCCGCTTCGATATGGGGCATACACCATCATCAAAGTTTTCGGGGACACTGCCTTTGAGATTAGTATTCTAATATTCCTTGGTTTGCAACTAGCGTTGAATGTGGAGCAACTTCAGCCAAATATTAAAGATGAGATTAATCTGAAAGACATTTATCTATATTTGATATTAATGAAATGAAGTATATTTTCTGTTGCATATCTGCATTTATGTTTATTTCTGTATTTTCTTGCATTCCTACAAAAGTATGGGCCAACCATGATGCTAACAACAAATCAATTCCAGAAGAAAAAACAGAAGCAAAAACACAAGCCAAACTTGAAGAACACTAGAACCAATCTTGGAAGAAAAACTTGGTTTTTCCTAGAAAGAAAAAATAAATAAAAATTGTAGGTAACAAACCAAGAAGTAATAATAACAGCAATATTAGCATCCCAACTAGGAGTCACCTGAGTGCAAGAAACAAAAAATGAAAACAAACTCAACAATATATTAAGGAATGTCTCATAAAATGATGTACAATCTGTACATATATAAATACATAAAGAAATCACTGAATCAGTTCTTAGGGTTTCTTGGAATCCAATAACCAATTTCCTAACACAGACTAACCTGAGTATCAGTTTTCTGATATTTCCCCCTTATTTCGAAGGGATATAACAAAGTATAAGAATGAGAGCTTAGAATGTATAAATGCATCTCGCCCAAGAGTTGAATGTCTCTTAGAAATGGTTTTTAAGGATGTCCAAAAACCCAATATGTGAGAACTCAACGTCTCCACCAACACTAACTCAGTAACATACATAGCAGTTCTTAGAACAACAAAAAATGTTCTTTTAAGATGACCACGAACTATGTAACTATCACAATAGTTCATCTAACAATTCTGAATATGGAAGTGCTCACTCACAAACAACTCAATCCATTAAAGTCTCATAGCTTTGGCTCTAAGTGGTACAGGTTGTGGCTCAAGATGTGGATCACTGACTTACGCTCGCTTGACATATCGAACTCGAACCTATAGCAAACCACCAAAAAATTCCCCCCTTGTCGGATATATGGTTAGAAGTATTCTTCATCACTGCAAGCTTCGTCAACACTCTTGAACAAACCCTGCGGTATGATTTATAGATCTTCTTGGTTGCTTTCTTCCATTCCCAATAAGTAATCCATATAAAACTAGCTTCTCTCTTATAGTACTCTTCTTTTTGGAACATTTTTTTGACTGTTGAGTTCACTTTCCACAATGCTCGCAGATCAAAACATCGATCTTTCATAGGTCCAACTCTGTTACACTATTGGAATCTATCAAAATTTTGTGGAACAAAACCATCCAGAAATGTTACTCTTTGAAATTTTATGGGTTTAGAAAAATCTCGATTGTGAAAATATATATCTAAAATATCCTTGTTATAGCCCAAACGAGTTCTATGATTATTATGCATCATCTCTTCCCATGGTCTTATAACAAGTTCCACATCAAAACTTCTAACTACATCCAAATTTTCACCTGAAAGCACTTCATTTCTCTAGTCATTCTCTAACTAATGATCAGGCTAAAAAAATGTGTTGTTCTAAAAAATAATAGATTTAGAATTATTCTTTTGTAAGTCATGTAGTTCATCTCGCTGAAACTGGGACTCTAGCTCCAAGAATTCAATTTTCCGTTTATCATTTTGCAAACATGATTGGATGTCAGAGATCATGTATTTTGTGACTTGGACATTGCTATGGATAGTAGATAGCATTAAATTTCTTAATAAATGTAGTAAACCATTTATTTTGGCCATTTTCTCTAGTGCAATATCAAAGTAAACTTGCAATCAAATCAGGAAAAAAGGGTGTCGGCTACCACCAAAAATACACCCAATAAAAACAAATTTAAAATGATTTAATTGGATGTCAATATCAAATTAAACTAGCAATCAACTCAGAAAAAAGGGTTGTTGGCTACCACCAAAAATGCACCCAATACAAACAAATTTACAATGATTTAATCGGGTGTTAGGTTCAACTGATCATGCACCCATAAAAAATACATGTCATAACATGTAACATGCAACTTCAAAAATTTCTTCATGTAGCGTCAAGTCTACCAGGAACAACAATACCAATGAATCAAGAAAAATATATGCATTGAAAATTCTATACTTCAACCCAATTTTGAATATGTCAATTTTCCTATCCCTCCAATAAAATGCTCTTAAAATATAATGTCAAAATTCTTATGAAAAAATTATTCATGCTAAAAATAAACTAACTCCAACCAATTTTCTACCTTTTCATAATCACTTGAATTAAAAAAGATAAACTCCAAAAAAGGACTTTGTATTCAATTAGTATGTGCAATCATATCAATGAATTATTGCATTAAAAACTTCCAAAAAAATACCTTGACATTCTCGCTCAGTTGGAGCAACAACCCTCAAGAAAACCCCCTAGGGATAATGCTAAAAAAACCCCTTTACAACACACCCTTGTATTTAATTTTAGTCTTCAAATAAAGTCTTCCTTCATGGTTTAAAGTTCAAGTAAATAATCCGAGCCTTTGTAAATTCTTAATCCGTGCAGAACCTTAAAATTGATGTACTCCAAGCCTAAATAATTTCAAATTAAATTATTTACTCTTACGCTAAAAAAATGTACCCTATGTGATACTTCATCTATTTAAACAAACCTTTGCATTTGGAATTTCAAACACATTCTCCATATCATACTCGGGCTTTAATGGTGGGATGGGTACTAGATACTCATTTTCGTTACTCATTGTTTCTTGGCCTCTATCATAAAGAGGGTATATTACACCCAACTACTCAACATCCCTCAAGTGGTTCTTTGGTTTTTCTTTTCTTGCTTCAATCCAAGTGGAAAAGTGTAGACCTTGCCTTCAATGCATAAAAAAAAACTGAGTTCACACTACCAACAATGTGTCTCCGATCACAATTTTCCATCGATTTGTACTCAAATCGCAGGGGCAGGGAGTGCGGGGAAAGTAAAAAGAATAACTTCCCTTTATATTACAATGAATATTTCAAGAATTTCATTGAAATAATTTCATGCACAAGTCAAACTGCCATCTTCTCTTACTCTCCACGAAAAACCTTCCAACTAATTTTACTAGCAATGAAACTTCATTAATGGCCCATTCTCATCTAATCGACCAAACATAAAATCCACCACCAAAAGAGGAAAAACATTCAAAAACTGTGGATTTTCAAAAGAAATGGAAACGTCCAAGCCCAATAGCATGATGCACGTCAAGTTAAGTTGTATTTTCCATCTCTAATATGTTTGAAGAGAGACAGTAACAAAAATTCTTCACGTTCAGCCCCCAGTCCTCTACTTCTTCATGCTCTGGCTTCGATATAGCATAGATGGTCTCAATTGGTGACAAAGCCTGAAGACAAGGCTTCTGTCCTTGATTCTTAAATATATTTTTTTATAAAAAACTGACTACTTATGTTTAAATCGGGAGCAGAATCAATCCCCAAGATGCCTCTAATACAAACACTTACTTCAGGAAAAACAATGTTCCCCAATAGAATCATGTAAGAATCCCTTACTAAAATAACCGAAAGACTAAATATATCCTTCGATCGATTACACATTGACATGGAACTAGACAATAGAAAGGGAAATTTAGAATGGAAAACATTGAAAATAGACACTTTGACAAATGGGTCTAGCCAGTCAACAAGCTTATCCCAAAACCGCTTAGCATTTACGATTGCATCATTCAATGACTGAACAACTCTGCGACAATAATTTTCACTTAATTAAAAAAAATTGTATAATTTTTTCCTTGAATCGACACAGGCCTGTTAAGATATTTCATTTTTGGAGGAACAGTAGACATAAAACAAAGTTCAGTGTATTAATGGTTACACAAGAAGGAATAAACTCCAATCGTAACTTGAAATTATAATTTAGATTTAAATATACGAAAGCATTTAAATAATTCTTCGGTATCTTTAAATTCAACATTCTAATATAAAATATTCTCATACAAACCCTATTATATGCATTGGATTTATGACTTATGATTGAGAAGGATCTCAAGACAGATTGGCTTTATTTTCTCTAGGGACAACGACAACAACATTATCCAGCATCGACGTAAACCTCACATCATAGTGGTGGCTAAAATTTGGAGGCCACGAAACTTGAAACTCTAATGAAATTCGAACTCCAGACCTCCACATAAACACCATGCTTCTGAATAGCATTGTCCAATAATTTTTAAATAGTGTTTTCCAAGAGCGGAGTGACCTCAACAACATTGTACCCACAATAACAACAAAATATAACTTTCAACATATGTTTCTTTCTTTGTCCCTTCGATTCTCTAGCGCTCTTTATCTCCTCATTATCATATATATGGTGGACGAAAGCAAGGGTACCTTCTGATTCAAATAAAAAACTTATTGGCCTATCCCTCCTCACAATAACAACAAGAAGCGTGCACACCAATGCTTTACAAGAATTCCATAAAACCATGGTTCATTTTTATTAGACAGAGCATAGTAACTAAGTTCTCGCTCTGAATCAATAGAGACTATCACCCACTCTGATACCACTGTAAGACACATAAAATGGAAAAAAACTCAACAATATATTAATGCATGTCTCACAAACTGATGTACAATATGTACATATATAAATACATAAAGAAACCGTTGAATCAGTTCAAGGTTTTTCTTGGACTCTAATAACCAATTCCCTAACAGAAACTAACCCGAGGAATAGTTGTCTAACACTGCGAAGAAAAAAAAAAATCAGGTAGCCAAAAAAAAAGTAATTATTAAAAAAAAACTTTGTGTTTCCTGAGAATAAAAAATAGAAGCAATTCACTTAGTAAACAAATAAGTAATAATGGAAGCAATGCTAGAAGCCAAACTTGACATTCCCAAAGAAGCAAACAAAGAAATAATTTATTTAACAAACTAAGAAGAAATAATGGAAGTAATATTAGAAGAAACAAAAGACACTATAATGGAGTCTATATTAGAAGATAAAGAAAATGTCATAATGAAAGAAAATCTAGATGCAACAAGTAGTATTATATTAGAATAAAAACTTGACGTTATTGTGGAAACACGACTTGGTGTTAATTAGGAATTCACAAAAGAAGTTATTTTCAATTCCATACCTGAAGATAAATAGGAATCACAATTGGGAGCACAAATAGAAGTGCAAATGGAAGCAATAGTAAAAGAAACAGTGGGAGAAACAACTCTAGTGATATTCCCGATAATAAGCCCGACCCTCTTCCTGGCACAAATCAAGGCAGTTATCTGAATATGCCTTCTTACAATGGATATCGTGTCGTCGCTTCAAGCCAATTTGTGCTCCTAGAAACATTATATTCCAACTCTGTTTGCAATGATAATAGCCTGTTATATTTTAGTGAGAGTCACCATTCAATTAGCATGTAGGAATGGTAATAGCCAATGGTTTCACCATATGTTACAAGTGTTGAACAGATTCGAAGTGAAAAATTGGATAATTGGTGAGTTACTCCAAGTGAAAATATATTTAGGATGATGTTGATGCAATATGCTTTCCGAAATCAGTAGATAGCTACATCAATATAGCTAGCTCATTTAACTTTTTCCAAGAGAAATTTGTCAACATGAGAACATCTAAGTAATCATTATGAATACCTCCCTAGCGAAGAGGAAGTGTTGAATTTTTTGGTTGTGGTTGGTCTTCATAATTGATATTTTAGCCCTTCAAATATATGTAACGATAAATAGAATACATGTTATTCATGTCAGTTTCAAAGGAAAATAATTCTAATTTTAAATGTTTGACTCCATGATGATCAAGCTGACTCTCCATCAAGTAAATTCGGCCCCAATTGAAGTAGCACTCATTCAATTATCAAGAACACTATAAAATAGGAACTCCACCTCATCCTCCTAACACACAATTAAGATTACTCATTATATATTATTTTGTTTATTTTTTTGAAGGAGAGAGTGAACATAAATTGCACATGAGTAACAAGAATCATGCATGAGTCACAGGAAGTTATGAGCCTAAGCATTGCAACACGAATGTTGAAACTACCGAGGCTACTAATTTTAATTATCATCCTGGGGTTCATGCAAACTTAAGAGGCATCAGAACTATATGTGCAACATAAAATGTGTCCTTATTTTGTCGACCTTGATGTAATGGAGGGAATTTAATGAAATCAAATCCTAAACTGATTTCATAAATGGAAGTATTTCTTTGAAAAAAATAATCCTAGGAAAGAACAACAATTTGTAATTGAAATCCTAAGAGCATGAATTCAAATAAAAAAAGCTAATATAACTTCTGAAAATGAATGTCCTAAGTGGTGTTTATTATTCCTAAATCATGTATTTATATCCTAGGGGTCATGATTCAATCCTAAGAGACAAAAAACAACCTTTGGGAGAAAATATGGTCGAGTTTACACATGCTACAAGAGTGCTACAAGCAACTCTGGTTTTGCTACAGGAAACTCTGTTTTGGAAATAACTCATCGAATGACTAAGTAAATCAAATGAAAATGGTATGGGAAATTTTTTTTTATTAAGTATGATGTCTTACGTCTCCATTCCAAGTGGAATCATTCCAAAATACCCCTGTTGTTACACAGTAATTTTTCACCGTCCACGAAATCCCCCGTCCGCACATTGGATGGCTTGTTACGCGTGACTGTGGCCGGTGACATGACACAGAAACCACTTTCATGGCATCGCCCTTGACAAGGAAAATCATTCCTCTGAAGACAGTTTTCTGTGAAAAGCCCTAAAAATAGACCTTTTGGCCTTGACGTGGCTAGCCAGTTCAGCCCTCGTGCCAATGGGGGAAATCCACCAAAGATGGCGCGCAAACTGGCGCTCTGTCCCAATGTATTACTCGTGCCAAGCTTTATAAGGATTTTTTTTAAAAAATAAATGGAAGAAGTTTGATTCCAACCAACTCCTGAACGAGTCTCTAAAATGAGTTGGGAGGTTTGGCTCCGGATCTCCATGTAGGGGAAGTGGTTTTCCACCTATCATGGAAGCTTCCTTGAGGATAGGGCCAATCCCACCATTGTATGGATCCCAACTCCCCTTCCACCATCTATATAAGCTTGCCATTTTCCCTTTGGAACTCTCACCCGATTTTCTTAACTTCCACTTGATTGGTTCTTAGATTACATTAGAATCATCTTGTGTTTGAGAATTCTCTTGCATAGATCACATTTGCATAATTAGAATTCTCATTTTCAGAATATGAATGAAAAATGTGCATAGATTACATTTGCATACTTTTCATGTGAATTGTGCATAGATTACAATTGCATAGTTTACATTCTAAAAAATCAATCTTAGATTTAGATCAGTTTTCTTTGATTTGAATTTAGATGTTTTTATGCTTGTTTTAAAAAAAAACACAAAAATAAAAAATTGTTTTGGGATTGATTTGCATTAGTTTTTCTTGATAAAATTAGTGCATTAGAGAATTTGTTATATTTTCTCTTATTTATCAATCTTTGCATTGTTGGAAGTGGATGGAAACTCTCTCCTTACTTTAGGTAGGATTCATCGAATTGAAAAGATTACATTATCATATTCAATTGCATTCAGTTTTGGTTCGGGTCATAACACCATTGGTTTCATATCCATTTACCCTTTTGAGTAATAACAACCTAAATAACACAGCGCTTAATTAAAATTCATCTAGTAATTTTTACATTTTTAGGGCTCTTTCCACCAATATAGCTTAGGCTAGTGTCTTGGAATAGGTTTTAGCTAACTCTCCAAGACAGTAAAACAAACAAGTAGTCGATCTTGCGGTAGGAAAAATTCCAATTGTTGCATGTATGCTCTGGGAAGCTCCTCCTAAAGGAGTCAAGCATGAGATCATATCTGAACCAGTGAGGTAATCAATCCTTCCTCATTGGGAACAATAGAAGATATACACGTATTAACAATGGTAAACCTCGGATAGACCATTGTCGAGGAGCCTGGGGTCACTTGTCGGTAAACCTTGGATTATGTCAAGGAGCCTTCAAGGGGATTGAGCTTTGTTACTCTGCCCTTGCGTGTGTATCGGATCGTAGACTGTTCCCCCAGGTATATTTGTTTCTATTGGTAACCTTAGTGGCCATAATCTATAGGATTCTTTCCTAAGGTGATGGTGGAGGGAAGATCCCACTGTACCTGGAGCAGACGTCGACTAGACTCACTTGGACTCTCTGGGGGGTTCTCTTCACTCGAGATGGTTTTGTGAAGAAACTTGTGCCAGTCTGTTTCATTAAGCAGGTTGTCGGGGTAACTGTTCCAACCGCCTTTTCTGTATTAAATTCTACGATGTTGGATTTCATCACCAACTAGTGTTTTTAGTATGGGAAGTTACTGTTTGTGTGTGGTTTGACTCTTAGATTTGATAGCATGTGTTAATTTGTTTGTTTTTACTTTTAGAGACCATAGGTGTGAATTGTGAATTTTAATTGTTAGGTGTGAATTGTTAATTGTTAATTTTAGTTTTAATTTGTTAATAAAATTCACTGAAGTTGAATATAATGGCAACTGTTCCGGAATTTACCAACCAAGGAATCCCTCTTAACGAGAATCCTAGTACTTTTCCTTGCTTTGGAAATGTTGGTCCTCCTTATATGGCTACTTTGTCATTACTTGGATTTACAATAGGTTTACTGATATGGTTATTTTCAACTTCGTTGGCCCCGAATACTCCAATTGTTCCACCTCAACCAGATGCTTCACCTCAACAGAGTTCACCATCTCAACATCACCAACCTTCTGTTGACCCTTTACCTTCTTCGCCTAATATTTCTTCCTCCATTTCTTCCTCTTCACTTGGTAAAAGCCTTGACGCTAGTAACCAGGTGGCTAAGAAGAAGAAGAAAGGGAAGAAGAATAAGAAGAAGCAAGATAAGAAAGAAGTCAACCAACCAACCATGGCTGTAAGTGTTAGTTGTGTTGAGGAAACCTCCAACATGCATCGTAAACCCAAATACCCTTGCGGGCTTTGTAAGGGTGACCACTTCCTTATCAATTGTCCTGGTATTCCTAAGGTCTTGGAAGTATGGTCAGAAAAATCTCATCAACTTTCCATTGATCCATCAACCAGTGATAGTCAGGTTCCTGGGAAAAAGGGTAAAGTTAGGTTTCCTTGTAAGTTATGCAAAGGGAGTCATCAAACTCACATTTGCCCTCACATGGATGAAGCCTCAAAATTGTTGGAAAACCTTACTGTTCCACGGCAAGAATTTCCAACTGGTTGACGGAGTGATTGATCTAGTTTCAAGTATAGTCGATCCCACTCTTCCATTGGAGAGTGAAACTCATATCACTCAGGTTGATGATCCATTAGTTGATCAAGTGGTCGATTCGATTTCACATTTGGTCGATCCCATTCTCCCTGTAGAGAGTGAACTTCATACCGCTCAGGTTCTTCTGCCATTCACTGGATTCTTCCCCATCTTGGAGGGTCATTTCATGTTGTTCTCTGAAGGAACCCCTCCCAAATCTTTGGTCTTTTCCTTTGATTGGAATAGGCCGATAGACATATCATCTTCCTTCCTCGATCCCTTTCCAAATCATTGTGAAGTTTGGTGGTAGGGACATACACAGTACACAGGTAGAATGAAGGTGCTTCGATTTAAGTATTTATCCTCAAGCTGTGGAAAGCTTGGAGTTCCCTCAGCTTGTGCCTATTACGCGAAATCTAAATACGAAAACTTTTAAGAACCATTAGTGAACCTTTAGGGATCCTTCCTAAATTATCTATTACTTTGGAAGGTAAAACTGTCTGTATTGATCTTATGGTAGTTTGAGGCCCCTTGGATTTCAATTTACTCCTTGGGCAAGACTATGTCTATGCAATGAAAGCTGTCGTATAGACACTCTTTCGCGTGATGTCTTTCCCTCTGTGCGAATATTGTATTTGTAGATCGGTTTTTCATTCGCTAGTCTTGATTCGACTACCGTTATCGAGACACTCTTAAATGTTCTGATTCTAAAGTGGTACTCTACACTTACGGGTTAATTATGTGGCAACTAGTCCCATATTTTCAATTACCGATGGAAAGCGAGCCTCTCACTTGTTTGCTCGACTTCCTATGACTTAGATCCGGTTATTGACATGGAAAACTCTATGGGATTATGACATCAGCGTCATTTTCCTTATCCTTTTTGAGTCCCTTTGACATGTGTTCCTTCCGAGAACTATTCTTCATGATGAAGACCTCTTGGAAGCCATGATCAAAGTGTGTCCATTGAGCATGTTTCTTCCGGTTGGAGCCATGATCGATGAGTTGTGAAGAGTTCCTTGTCTTGTGTCCAACCTCGTTAAAATGAATCGGTGAGTGAGGAAAGTTCCTTATGCGTGTCAACCTCGTTAAAAAATGAATCAGTGAGTGTGAGGAGAGTTCCTTGTACTGTGTCAACCTCATTAAAAAATGAATCAGTGAGTGAGGAGAGTTCCTTGTACTGTGTCAACCTCGTTAAAAAATGAATCAGTGAGTGTGAGGAGAGTTCCTTGTACTGTGTCAACCTCGTTAAAAAATGAATCAGTGAGGGTGAGGATAGTTCCTTTTACTGTGTCAACCTCGTAAAAAAATGAATCAGTGTGTTTGAGGATGGTTCTTTTCCTGTGTCAACCTCATTAAAAAATGAATCAGTTAGTCGAGAGCATGGTTCCTTTTCTTGTGTCAAGCTCGTTTAAAAAATGAAACAAGCTCTGGTGAGGAGAGTTCCTTGTACTGTGTTAACCTCGTTAAAAAATGAAACAGGTGTCTGGAGCAGAGTTCTTGTCTTGTGTCAAGCTCCTTAAAAAATGAAACATGTAGGTAGATTGTAGAGAGTAGATTGGTAGATTAGAATAAATAGTTTATGAGGACAGTTCTTTTACTGTGTCAACCTCGTTAAAAAATGAATAAGTAGTCTGAGGATAGTTCCTGTTACTGAGTCAACCTCATTAAAAAAATGAATCAGGTATGAGGACAGTTCTTTTCCTGTGTCAACCTCGTTAAAAAATGAATCAGTTGGTCAGAGGATAGTTCCTGTTACTGAGTCAACCTCGTTAAAACATGAATCAGGTATGAGGACAGTTCTTTTCCTGTGTCAACCTCATTAAAAAATGAATCAGTAGGTTATGTAGGTAGATTAGAAATAAGTAGTTTCTGAGGATAGTTCGTTTGACTGTGTCAACCTCGTTAAAAAATGAAACACGTTGCCATGAGCATAGTTTTTCTTTGTGTCAAGCTCGTTAAAAAATGAAACAAATCCTCCCCTAATTGAGTCGAGTCTTTGAATAGACCTCGTAAATGTTAAGTAATATATTTAGGTTAGTTTTTAGGTCAGGTCTTTCATATGATCTCGTAAATGAACCTTCATTCCATCCAGCTATTTATTACTAGTGTACTTAGTTGAATGAAATGAAGCTGGGGGGGCATGCACTCTAGCAGTTACGCTTAGGGGGCATCAAGCACAGTTTTCTCTTTGTTTCAAGCTTGTGCAAAAATGAAACCACTTTGAAGCATAGTTTTTCTCTGTTTCAAGCTTTTGTAAAAATGAAACCTATCTTGAGTCAATTTCGGTTATTTTCAAGACTCGTTAAACTCATGAAAATCCCGAGATTATTTTGCTATTTTTCATTCTCGTAAAACACATGAAAATGCCGAGTTCTTTCCGTCTTTTCCTGCTCGTAAATTAAATTGAAAGTCGGCCATATGAGTACATTTTTATCCCTTTTTCGAACTCGTTAAAACTTACGAAAAAGTGAAAACCATGAGTACATTTTTATCCCTTTTTCGAACTCGTTAAAACTTACTGAAAAAGCGAAACCATGGAGTTCTCTTTTAAGCCCTTTTCAGACTCTCTAAACATGAAAAGATTGCCGAGTACTTGATTGTTCGAACTCGTTAAAGTAAATTAATAATCGTCCCTTCAGTATAAGTTTACCCCTTTTACGGATTGAAATGGACTATTTACGAAAAAGGTATATGTTGACTAATTACAGTCAATAGAGTTCTCTCTCGCATTATTTTATCCTTTTTCGGGCTCGAGAGACTAAATTTACGAAAAAGTACACCCATGGAGTTTTCTTAAGTTTTTTCTTCTGACTCTCTAAAATTGAAAAACACCGAGTTTCTCCTATACTGGACTCATTAAAATTTAACAGTAAAGGACCTGTTCAATTTTAAACAGGAACGAACCACTCCTTCTTAGGGTTCGAATCTTAAACTAAGTTGGACTCATCCGAAGGATGAGCTTATAAACAAGCAAATTTTATCCTCCTCAAGCTTGTCAAAAATAAAGAGGTACTTGCCAGAAATGGTGGGGGAAAAGAGAGAAAAACGAACCTGTTTGTTACATTTTGATTATTCAGAAAATCGTTAACCACTCTTGAACACGACACTTTTTGTCCACCTGGGTTGGGAAATCCTTTGCCTAATAGTTAATCAAACCATATTGAAAGTCTTCAGCCGGTTTCTGGGTATTAGCTTTGGGTCAATTGTTACCAAGCCATCTGCAGTGTCGTTATGTGTTCAAGAGGACAGTTCAAGTAAACCATTCATTTGCGAAATATCTGTCATCCATTTTGACCATCCCTGAGTCAGTCCTTGCCAATATATTTTCAAAACTTGATCTATGATTTCGTGTTGTGGGCTTTCCTACGACGGATCACTTTCTATCGACGACAGCTCATTATCTAGGAAGTTGATCCAGAAATCGTCAGTACCTTGAAATCTGCATGCCTCAATGGCAGGTTTCTCGCCTTCGACGACAGGTTGCATCATCGACCTTCGATCGAATGATTCCGTGACATGTTCGACTTCAGCTCATTCATTCACATTTCATGGATTATACTGGGTACTTTGAGAGCCATTGACATTACTGGTGGTTTCTCTCACACTTGTTAACAGTTCACATCATTGACTGGTAATCAAGTGGTTTCTACCATGTTCGACTTCAACACATTTATTCACATGGATAGAATCGTACTAGTTCGAGATGCGGAAATCAAGACCCTGGATCTAGTTTCCACCATCCAGGCTGTGAGGAATTTTGTTATCATTTATACAGTGGAATATTTATAAACAGATGGCTGCGTCCATACTGTGTCGACATATGCCTATACTGTGATGTATTCAAAATCATTCTTGCATCAGAACAATTTAGAGTTAGTTTCTAGTTAGTTTTGATCTGAGTATGGGAATTCCTACCTCAGCGATGATATGATTACATATATATATATATATTGCATTGAATGTTTTTACAGGTTCCGACTGGGGTGTCCACAGGATGATCCTTGAAATGATAAAGTACTTCACTCTTCATATATGACAGACTTCATCTTCATCTATTCCAGACTTCGCACTTTAGGGGGCAATTTGTTACACTAAAAAATGTCACCTTGACATTCTGCTGACTGTATGAGCTCATTAAACACTCATACATGCCTCCTTTGCAAGTCTTACAACCTTTGTTCCTCATTCCAAGCCCTAAAAATAGAGGAAAAACCCTTAAAACTCAAAAAAGCCTTGGGTACGCAGTTAATATGAAGCCTACCTGCGTTTTTAGCTAGGGTACGTAGGTAATGTGAAGAGAAAATACGTTCTAGAACGCATTTTTCCAGTGTAATGCCTGCGGTACCCCTGTAAATTCAAAAAAGCGCGAAAGAAAACTGAAAAAGTTGAATTTTGTCAATTCTGGAAGGTTCTAGATGAGATTTTTTGGGGATGAGTACGCTTTAGTAAGGTGCATGTATCCCACACCTTAAGGAACTAATCCCTTGATGTGAGGAGCCTATCCCTTTGAAGGAGGATTCTATCCCTTTAAAGGTGGAATCCTAACCTCCTCATCTGCTCTATAAAAGGAGGCATTGGGTAGCCTTTTGGGTGAAGTTCAAGAAGTTAAGTTAAGTTTTGATGGAGATTTTGGAGATTGAGGATTAGAGTTCAAGCTTTATGTGTGATTGAGCTGAAGTGCTGTTGAGATTTAGACTTCTTTCTGCTGAGCTTTTGAGAGGAAAGATCACATACCTCTTTATGTTTCTGGAGGAAGAGTGCAAGACTTATCAAAGTAGAGGAGATTCCTGCTTCGGACCCCAGGAAGGCCTTTCGAACATCAAGGCAAAGGTTGTAAGGTTCTTCTGTATATTTAAGATTAATACAATCAAGTTCTGTTTTTCTCAATAAATTGTTGTTCGATTGTTTATTTCAATAAGCTTTCGTTTGATCGTTTATTTCATAGATTCCTTGATCACTATGATAGGTATGTTTTATGATTATTTGTTATACAGGTGCTATTGATATTTTCTTGTTTGTGATTGCAGATCAACGAAAGATGATACTTTCTTGTGACAAAAGGGCCCTTGTTGCGACAAAGGATTATTGATGCAACGGAAGCACTGCGACCGCAAATAAGCATTTGGATCTAAGGTAGGATCGACACCTTCATAAAATTTAACGAATATACTTAGAGAAAGACAAACTTATTTGTTCGTTTATTGCTAGATTGTCTTCTGACACTAGGGATATCGGTCTTGTCCGCAAGAACGATTTATCCGGCCAACACGACCCGACCCGACCTGCATGAACATCGAAGGCACTAGGGAGAAAAGGGAAACATGGTCGCACAAAAGTGCACAAGGCACACTAGCGGTCACAACTTAACATTTTTTTAGCGGCCTCCCTCACACAATCCAACCCGAATGTGTTTCATGTGGCGCCCTCACATGGCACGACGTGACCCACCCAAATGAAGGCATGAGGGAGCAAACAAAAAATGGATCGAACAAACATGCACAAGGAACATGAGCGGTCACAACTTAGCATTTTTTATACAGCCACCATCACACGACCCGACCCCACCCGACCCGCCCAAACATGTTTCCTTGGGTGCCTTCACATGACCCGAGCCAACTCGACCCACCCAAACACATTTCCCTGGGCGCCCTCACATGACCCAACGTGACCCGCCCCAACCTGCCCAAACGTGTTTCCTTGGGTGCGCTCACACATCACGACCCTACCTAACCCGCCCGAACATGTTTCCTTAAGTTCCCTTATATTATCCGACCTAACCCACATGAAAGTGTTTCCTTGGGTGCCCTCACACGACCCGACCCAACTCAACCCAACCCACCCGAATGCGTTTCCTAGGGCGCCCTCACACGACATGGCCTAACCCAACCCGCTCGAACGTGTTTCCTTCGACAACCTCACACAACATGACCCGACCAGACCCACCCTAGACATGTTTCCTTGGGCGCCCTCAAACGACCCAACCCAGACGCGTTCATTGGGTGCCCTCACATGACCCGACACGCTTGAATGTGTTTCCTTGGGCACCCTCACATTATGGCACAACCCGACCTAACCCGACCCAAACTTGTTTCTTTGGGCGCCATCACACGACTCGACTCGACCCGACCCACCCGAACGTCAAAGGCACAAGAGAGAAAATGGAAAATGGGTCACATGAATGTGCACAAGGCACATGGGTGGTTGTAACGTAGCATTTTTTATATGGCCTCCCTCACACAATCCTACCTGAACACGTTTCCTGTGGCACCCTCACACGGCATGACCCGACCCGCCCGAACAAAGGCACGAGGGAGAAAATGGAAAACAAATCACACAAACGTGCACAAGGAACATGGGCTGTCACAACTTAGCATTTTTTATATGGCCACCCTCACATGACACGACCCGACCCGCTCGAACTCCTTTCCCTGAGCTCCCTCACATGACACGACTTAACCCGACCCGCCCCGGCACAGTTGAACATATTTCCTTGGGCACCCTCACATGACCCGACTTGACCCGACCTGCCTGAATGCATTTTCCTGGGCACCCTCACACGACATGACCCAGCCCGACCCGACCCGCCCGAACGCGTTTCCTTGGGCGTCCTCACACGACACGAACTAACCCGACCCGCCCGAACATGTTTCCTTGGGAAACCTCACACGACACGACCTGACCAAACCCAACCCGAACGTGTTTCCTTGGGCAGTGTCACTATTCCGATGATGTAGCTATTCCGATTCTTTTTGGGTAGTGTCGCAAGAGAGATGCTTTTTGGGTAGTGTCAATATTCCGACGATGTCGCTATTCCGACGCTTTTTAGGTAGTGTCATTGTTATCACAAAATCTGACCCTTATAGGCTGTTGATCAAGTAGACTCTGAGTAACTCTTTCAAACCAAACTTTTGGCTGAGGCTTATCCTCCTCAACCTAAGAGGCTCTCTCCATAGGTTTAAGATTTTTAATTAATGATTAGATGGCTAACTCTAGAAATAAAAATGGACAAAAATGTATAACTGGTTGAATTACAGATTAGCAAAACATCTATTAGGCCATGGAGTCAAATTAGTCTTCAAAAAAACATCATAATCAACTAAACATGGAAGTCAAGGCACTTGGAGTTTACGTTTATAAGTGAAACAATAAGACAGTGAATAAAAACAGTCTACAATCATGTGAAGGAAGTTAGAGCATTATCCAATGAATTCTAAGTAACACATGCTCATACCACTACAAATAGGTAATTGAAAAATACCATAGAGATATCAAACACATAAACCCCTTGTGAATCTTGAGCAGTAAAACAAATCTTTGTATTAAGTTGAAACAACACACAGTCTGCTACAATAACACAACTTATTTTGCTAATAAAAATGCCAACACTGATGAATTCGACCTAATGATTCATATACAGCCTTTACAATATTGGATTCCATGATCCACCACTAGGAGAATTCGAATTCCCATACATGACACCTAATATAACCATAAAACAGACTTTTAATTACAAAATGACAAGTAAACAGTCTTTGAAGAGTCCTAATCCAAATAGGAGTGAAACTC
Source organism: Pinus albicaulis (assembly GCA_034641835.2). Taxonomy (NCBI): domain Eukaryota; kingdom Viridiplantae; phylum Streptophyta; class Pinopsida; order Pinales; family Pinaceae; genus Pinus; species Pinus albicaulis. The sequence continues at coordinate 683,053,133 of CM076570.1, forward strand.
CTAAATATGCTTGCAACAAACTTATCTAAACTTTAATACTTCCTTTTCCAGCTGCAATCCCAAGAGGTTGAATTTGGATGATGCCTCCAACTTTGATGTATTCATGCTGATCATGAAAAAAATTGCCCTAAAAATCAGGAGACAGATTTCCTGTTTTTTAGCCCTTATCTTCCATGTTTATCTTCAAGCAACTTGTTTACATTGATGACTATTTTATATGTGTCACATGTGCTATTATACCATTGAAACTTCAATCTTCCACTTGTGCAAAAATAAATATTCGAAAAAGTGTAAAAGGAGATGAAATATGACTATGCTACAAAAATAGCCTGTTTTCGTAGCGCAGTTTTTATATCACTGTAAAAGTTGACCAGCGGAAATTTTAAGGATGGAAGTTTATCTTAAAGTTTAGAAACCTTGGTGAATCTTACTAGTCCCTAGTATCCAAATTTTAAAATGTTTGATGATAATTTTGTGAAAACGTTCAGATTTCTAATTATTTTATATTAGACAATATGTAATATTGGCGATTTTTAAGGTAACATAATTTAATATTATAAAATTTGGGCGAATTCATTTTTTTGGAAATTGGTGAATCTTTTTTTTGGAAAAAGCATGGAATATTTTCCCAACTGTGAATATTAGCCCCTAAAATTTTCCATGTGTAAAACACTTCTTTTAACCATTCTTTCTTCTGCTTTTCAATCTGATTCTTCATTTGTGATCTTGATCTTTCCACCAGCAACACCAAAATTTTAAAACCAACAGTCCTTACCTCCCAAATACATGCATAAAATGTCAAAAATTCACCTTCAACAGTTTTGTAGCGTGCTACGAAACTGCTATGTCTGCTCCCTTTAACACAATTTTTCCAAAAATTTACAGTTTTGAGGATATTTAAAATCTTTCAAGGATTGATATCAACATAAAATAGATTTAAAAGATGTTTTCCTTCAAAAATGATCTTTTTCTTCATGACAAAATTGTTTCAAGGATTTATCATTTATTGCCCTGTTTCATTGTTGATGTAGCTTCTCTTCAGATTTTTTCAACTGTTTTTCTAGGTCTTCAATCTGCCTCCTCGGTTTCCAGTTGGTAGCCCTTAACTGAACATTCATCATTCTCACAAATCTACCCTCTTTAATTGCAGGAACAGTCCAAGTAAAGTACTGAGCTTCACTGCTTATTGTTTCTGGTTTGGAACCCTTTTCAAGTTCCCATAGAGCCTTTCTCCTCTTGAAATTTGTCTTTTCAACAGCATGCCTTCTTTCTCTCTTCCTTAGTCTAGCAATTTCATAATTAGCTGATTTCAAGCTTTCTTCCATTTCTTCATAACTGGTTTTTTCTGTCTGAGTGTAAAATACCATGTTTTTGTCTCCTTCAGGTATTGGTGATGAAATATCTATAAAATCTTCCTGAACAGTGGAAGCTTCCTCTGTTTTCCCTAACTCAATATTGAACTCTTGCATCTTTTTAGATTGCCTTGTTAAATGCTTTCTGGGCTTGAACACAAATGCTGCAACCTCACCCTCAAATTCTAGTTTCTTAGAAGATTTCATCTACTTAGGTTTTCATTCATCAAATTTTATGAAATCTTCCTGTACCAAAGGGGATTCTTCAATATCAATGGCTTCTAAAATATCATTTAAGTTACCTTTTAAGTCTGGACTTTCTCCTGAGATCACTGATTTACCCTTCTCCTTTGCAATTTGACTTCTAGTCAATCTCCTTTGAACTAGTTTGCTAGCTGACTGTTCTTGTGTCATTTCTTTAATTTCAGCTCTCTTTTCTTTTGTAGGTTGAGGAGTCTAAAGAATAACCACTGATTATTTACTCACTTGCTCTTTCACTTTCTTTCTAGGTTTTAGCTTAACAAATATTTTTGACCTGGTCATTACAGGCTTACTGGTTTCTGCTGGTGGGGTTTCTTTAGCCTTTGGGTTAATGCCTGTATCTTGGTTTTCCACTCCAAAACCACATAAAAACAAAAATGAAGACCATTCTCTGTTGATCCTTTGAAGTTCATGTAAAACTATCAGTTTAATTAGACCATGATGAAAAAGGGAAGTTTCACATCCTTGCGTTTTCATTTGCACTTTATCTGCCATCTTAGCTATACTTCAATACAGGAAGAAAGGAAAATCTAAAGAAATCATGCCAATGAAAAGCAACATGAGCTTAAAATGAATGAATATACTTTATGATATCTTCCCTCACAGGTAAAATACCTTTGAATGTTGAAGAGAAAGTTGGCATAGATGTCTTTGATGTAGCTCCTTGGAGTTGCCTTGGTTAAGTCTGTTTCTGCAAACTCTGGCTTCAAAAACACTTTACATGGTTCCATATCAAATTTAATGTTTTTGAACCATCTATCTTGCCCCCTAGGAACCTCTGTCACCAAAGATATGATCTCAGGGGTTACTGACAAGTTTAAGATTCCAATTTTTGTGTTTAAGCCAATGAAATGTAGAGCAAACTCCTTTGACACTTGACTGTGTCCTCCCTACAATTTTTCACAAAATCTCCAACACCCTGTTTTCTTGAAAGCCTCCATCGCTGATTTATCTTTGGCTAGGGCCTCTGTGATTTCAGGCTCTGTTCTTAAACGATGACCAGACCTGTGGTTTTTCTTTTCTTATGTCATCTTTTCCTTTGAATTCCTGTAACAAATTAGCCTCGCTTGAATTTCTGTTTATCAGCCTCACTTGTTAATGGTGATCAACCTCGCTTGAAAAATAGATGAGAGAAGATTTGGTAAGAGATTACCATAAGCTTAGCATTCGAAAGCGATCTGTTTGAGTGTTTGCATGCAAACTGCCATAAGAAACCAGCCAGTCCTTTCGAATTTGAAATTACCTATCATGATGACCCCTACATTCGAAATGATGGATTTGAATGGTTGCATGCCTTAGAAATGACTCCTAGCTGACACCTAATAACGAAAAATTAACGGAATTTGAATGAATTGATGATTTGACAAGACTGCCTACGAATCCGCGCTTTCGTAGCGCGCTTAGTTCATTTTCAGGGGTTTTCACTACGAAAATAACAACGTTTTCGTAGCGAAAAATAGGCTTTTTACACTGTCTGCGCTACGAAAAAGTGGTTTCGTGGCTAATTCCAAAAAAAAATCAAATGGTTTAAGATATGACTTCTAAAGAGGATGTGAGACCTTTAAGACATGGAATAAGGTTTAAAAGACCTTATTTGGAAATGAAAAATGACATCTTAAGACCTTTAACCTATCACTTACCTAATTCATAAATGAAATGACTCAAGACCTATTTGAAACCATGACCAAAAGCAGAGTTGACACAATGATGTTTTGAAAATTAAGGGTGTGATAACAGTCACTATTCCGATGATTTTTGGGTAGTGTCGCCCGAGCGACGCTTTTTGGCGGGTTTAAAAAATTTGAGAGACATTAGAGAATTGTACAAGCAAAGGTGACATAATTTAATGTCAGGCAGAAGGATTTATAGGGCTGAGAGACATTAGAGAAACTGAAAGTATTTAAAAAATCCCTAAGTTCTAAGGAAAAATTAAATTTCGTACAAGAATGACTATTCAATATTCTTTTGTGCGCAAAATCCTTCAATAAGTGCGCCCTTGGGTGCCTTTTGACCCAAAAAGCATGCAATCCTGGGAGTGGTGGAAGTCACTTTCTGGGACCACAAGGTACACTCCAAGACAATGATTCCACACTTGAAGACGCCTAAGGACAACCGCCCAAGCCTCCTTAGGACATCAAGGGAGAACACAATGGAATAAATGTGGCACACAATGGAATCACCCTCCTCTCTTGGGTCACTATCCATCATGTACCAAGAGAGGGAAGGAGGATTTGAATTCTCCTATAGAAGGCCACCAAGAGATGAACAATTGGAGAGCACATTGTTATGCTGGCCATAATTTCCCCAAGCAATACCAGAAGTGTGTGATCCGAAGTAGAGATAGAGGGGACTTAGTTGTTGGCCATCTAGAAACTCCATTCCACCATAGTAGAGAGAGGGAGACTTTGCACCAAGGCAACTTGGAAGTAAATACATCCTTGCATCAGGACTTAGAAACCCAAGTTCTAAGGGCCCCTTGGCAAGTGTGTTAAAGTTTCATCCTCATTTCCTACCAGCACTCAATAAGAGGGGACATAAGCACCGCCATTTGGATTATTGAAGTTTTTTTACTCTATTTAGAGATTTTGTGTTATTTGTTTTAGTTTTAGTTTAATTTTTATGTTTGAATATGCATGCTATTTCTCTATCTAGTATGTTTATGTTCTAGCATGTTCCACTAACTTGCTTGAATCCATATATTTTTTGTCTTTGACCAATAACTTAAGAGGGAATACCACACCCCTTTAGTTAGTGTGATTTCGTACATACGTGCACCAAACATACTAACACAGGATTGGCGACTCCACTAATGTTTATTTCCAAGTTTATGTGGTAGTGAATTTTTGCAGAGACCTCCGTCTTTGCTATGGAGTTGGGCTAGAATTGCACCCTTTCTCTCCTCCATTTCCTGGTTCACCCATAGCGACAGAATGAAGTAGAAAAGCTCCAAAAAATTACATTTGCAATAATTTGCGCACATTTATCACAGACAAGCATGCCCCAAGCCATGCATTCAGAGCTGACCTGCGCATAGAAATCATGCCTGTTTCAGCCTTTTGCACGCAAAAAATAGAATGAGAAATTTCTCCAATATTTCCATCTTTTCCTACTTGTAAAAGTACCTAGCAGCCCATAATACATCTGCCAGCACTAGTTGAGGTGCCTCATAGCTTGCTAAAGCTCACTCTTAGCTGCTTTTGGTAGGCTTGGTGTTATTTTTATTTCAAGGTTATTTTTCAAATTTAGGTACCAAAACACCTAGATAATTAGCCAAAGTAAGTGACCCAAGTCCACGCATGCTTAGCTAGTTCCTTTTTCTAGTGTAAAATTCATTAGTTTAGTTCAATTTTTGCACTAGGATTTCGGGACCAGGACTGAATTGTTGATAGAAGAGAAAGTAATCTCTACTGCCTTTGCACCCTCCAGTGATCCTCTAGGAAAAGCATATGAACACTCTCTATTCACAACTGACCATCTCCCTATAGTTGATCACATAGATTAACTAGGAAAAATTGAAAACGGCCCATATCTGTGCATGTTTTTCTTTTGAGCAAGGAACAATAGAACATAGTTTAAATAGGGGATTTTGAAAAGGATCATTACATATCCACACATTCAAACTATGTGTTTTTTCACTTTTTTCTCACACACATCCACACATTAAGCAAAGCAAAGACACCTAAAACTAACTTAACAAAACTCACTAAATTCTCCCCGCAGGGGCCACAAAAGAATTCACAGTATAAGTTAGGATCAAGGGGGTAGGCATCCAATAAGCCACCTTGATCATTCTTCATCTTGAAACATAGAAGTTGACTATTTAGGGAACTTTCAAATCCACCTATTAGCCCACGGAAAAGAAAAAGCGAGCGCGGCAGAGACCCGATTCAGAGGGGGTTATGATTAGGTGCAGTGTGGGCAGGTATCAGTTGGGGCTACCTAACCCAGCCGATACTCAGTACTGTTAGATGAATTACCAAGAAGCCCAAGACTCAAACGCTTACGTGGGACAGTGGTACTTAGTGGCCAAAGATAGAGCATCCTTTCCCTATAGGTGACGGTGCAGGTAAGCACTATATCCTCTACCCTTACCTTCGTGGATTTTTTTCGGCTGACTGAGGGCATCTCCAACTCTTACGGGATGTTGTGCCAGCACTCACAAGATAACTTATCAAGGCCCAGTTACATTTGACTTTCTGAGGACGATTAGGTCCTCTAGGATTTGAGTATCATATGCAAACAAACAAAAAACCATATTTTTGATTGACCGATGACATTAGATTAATCTAAACGGAAAATTTATTTTATTTTTGTTTTTTTTTATGTATGCAATCAGACTTTTTCTTTGATTATAATCTCTATACTCTCAAATATTTCCAAATACATACCTATTTGATGCCAAAACAGAGCCAATGGGACCTCGTCAATCTAGATGTCTTTTGGACCTCCCCCCATTACCGGGAGGGGTTCCAGGTCTTTTGCCATTTCGGCATCAAAGACGAAACACAACCACCATTATTGGTTCATCCTTTATTGGGGTGTCTTTAGTTGGGAACCCTAGTCAGTCTCCCAATGCCACACCACACACCACTCCTCCCACAACCCCCCAGAGGGCATAGGAGTGCTACCCATTCGGGAATTCAGTTGAATGCACAACAGGGTATGTCACAGACAAACCCCATACCTAACTAGAACATTGTGTTCTCACAAGTGGAAATGGCTACAACCTCGCAATCACCTTTTCTAGCTTCGTTGAAACTACCAGATTTAATCAAGTTGACGAACAAACCCATTGCAAACAACCCCATATGGCCTCCCATGCCCACGAACCTCCCATCAGACATTCCAAAGTTCGAAGGGAAGTAGGAGGAAGACCCTGGAAAGCATGTTATGACTTTCCACCTGTGGTGTTCATCAAACAGCGTCGTTGACGATATTATTCGACTGAGACTGTTTCTATGCACTCTGACTGGAGTAGTAGCAAAATGGTATGTGGAGCAACCCTCTGCTACACATGGAACCTTTATCACCCTTGCCACTTCTTTCCTGACATATTTTCAATTACCCATCCATCATGATTCTGAAATGGAATTACTGACCCACTTTAGGCAAACCCCCATCGTCCATATCTCGAACCATCTCCACGAATGGCGGCGGTGTCGTAGTTTGTGCAAAGCCAAACTCGACAATCGAGTTCTATTAGACCTGCTCCTGAAAACTCTCACCGCGGATATTTTGAAGGATGTGGCGCAATAAAAGCCCATATCCGAAGAGGACTCCATCAGTAAGGCCCAACAGCTCGAGCTGATCTATGTGCACTCAGGGTACATTTACAATATCCTGTCGAACGCCCCACGCTTGCAAACTTACAAAGAATTTCCAGGTGCGTCAAACTCTACAGACGGTTTAATTGGGTCATTGACCCAAATTTACCCAGGCAGCAGCGTTCAAAACCCTGGTTACACATATGATTCTTCCCAGAACGTACCTACCAAAGTCATCACATGCCTCCGCAAAATTTGACCAATAGGGCATCGTCATATCACCATCAGCATGGAGGACCCTATCCTCCGGCTCAGGGGACCCAGTACGCAGATAGACACACTAAAGGAAGAGCTCCCCCCCAACAGCCATTTACAAACCAGGGACCGCATTATGCTCACTCCCCAACACAAGACACACTGATGCAAAATAATGCACAAGTGAACTTTTTGCAACCTTCCCAAAACCAATGCCAAACATGTAACCAGGAGAACTATCCTCCTAACACGGTTAAGAAAAAAGGAAAAAACAAGCCTAAAGGAAATCCTGGAGAAAGGGGCAACAGCTAGCAACGCCCTCCGCGATCTCAGGCTGGAGGCAACTCCAACCGAAATCAAAACCAAGAGCCAAGCAATTCCCAACGGCAAAACAAAATGCCACCTCTCCGAAAAAACCACTCTTGTTCAATCTGTGGTGAGTACGGCCATTACAGTCACCATTGTCCCGACCTCCCTAAGCTGAAGAAGTTGCAGAGCAACCGTGGACAAGGGGGATCCGCCCAATAGCCAGTAGTCATGTAGGAACATTTCCCCCATCAAGGGATAGTTAGCACGCATCAAAAAACTCCCGACGACTCTAAAAAGAAAAGCCACGAAATATACATGAGTGGCGAAGAAATGTTTTTCAGACACAAAATAAAAATTACAACACCCCACCAGACACCAACGCGTTAGGGGCTAGTGCTAGTGCGCCAACAGCACCTTTAACCATATTAAAGATGTCTATTTAACCTTTTCCAAAGATAGCTAGGGGACCAAGTAGGCGAGCAAGAAACTATTCCAAAGTAGCCCATAACTATAGCATTGTGGATGATCTAGCTCAATATCCTGCTTCCATGTCACCTTTGAAAGTATCACAGTCATGCCCAAAGAAACAGAAAGCCTTGCTTTCTTCATTAGGCACTATCGACCCTGTCAATACACGCCTAATGGCTTTTGATTTAGACAAAGCCACCCCTAGGCTTCCTTCAATGGTCGCCTTCTAGATACCAGTATCGGTCCAAAAAATTACCATTCACCAATGTGTCATTGACGAGGGTGCATCCACATGCATCATGTCAAAGAACATTTGGCAGAAGTTAGGGTCTCCCAAACTAAAGCCATCAGACATCACTCTTAGAGCATACGATGGTCGCCCTTTCACCCCCGTCGGTCTCTACCAAAAAATCCCAGTCTGGTTAGCCGGAAAGATGGTCCTTATAGACATTGAAGTCTTTGATGCCCACTTGGACTATTATATACACCTCGGTCGAAGTTATATGTAGGCAATGTCTGCTGTAGCCTCCTTCTTCTTTCAAACTATGATGTTCCCCCATGAGGACCGCATCGTTATTGTCGACCAATTGACACATAGAAAAAAGTGGCCCCTAAAAAATACTGATGTCATTCAACCCTACGTAGATACATCCACGGACATGTTTTCACGGTACCAAGAATATGGCCCTGTCCAGTTCAAACCATCGTCCATCCTAGGATCATTCCTAGGAGATCCCCCTATTATACCTGAGTTATCACCTGATATCATAGGGGCTCTGGTGTGCATGATGTCCACATCAAGCATGAAAGCTAGTCAGGACATGGACACAAGCAGTAATGACATTGAGTCCTCGACCACGGCAGCCTCTCTAGCCTACACCGCTTCCCAAACCCCTTTTCTCTACCCCCCAGCTAGTTACATATCCCAACAGATTTTGGTAATAATGGTGTTACCAAACATATATTTCGCAATACCTGTTTGGTACCTCAATCCTCCTACTAGGATAGGATCCACACACATCACTGCCATAAGGTTAAAGCCCCTCAGTCTCGAGGAGGCCCCACTCGTTCCGGAAATTTTCGAAAACATATCTGAAAGGAAACTCCCATTGCAAAACCGATAATTTCGGCTCAAAAAACCAAGAGAGGAAATAGAGTAGAAACTCCAGCCACGCAACGGGAATCACCAGGTTGCGCCATATGTGACATAGTAGGACACCCTACCCACATCTACCCAGAGCTAGATGAATTAAAATCGCTCCTTAGCTCCGAGGCAGACATCGCAACTCCACGTTCCCGTAAAAAGGAACCTGCCACCAAAATTAAAGGCAAAACATCGTGTACCAATCACGCATGCACTATCTACAATAATTATGGGCACTATACCCATCATTTCCTATAAATATCGTGATATAGGGATGCCTTACATGCCATCGAGTGATCATACTAAGAGGATCCCTCTACGCAGTCATCGAGAGATGAACCTCGTACCATCTTGTACATGCAGGAGGGAATACGGACACCATAAATACTCCCAGTCATACCCCCTCCTCACATCAAGAGTTGTGTACTATGCGATGAGATCGATCATTTCATCATTGATTTCCCAGCTCTGGAAATGTTCCATCGATGGTATCCAGTTCATATAGTATATCGCAATAACATGTACATCCAGTATTCATGTCAGATATGTGGAGATAACCACCCAGTGCGCCATTGTTACTACATACCTAGATTTCGCGCAGCACTAGCTTATATGCGATCAACCATAGTCTGCCTCTCCCAAGAAGATGGCACAGACTTAGAATCTGTGAACATCTCAAAAACCCAAGAAGATGTGACGAGCAGATCCATACTCTTCCTATCAGCTGAAAAGAAACCAATTAGGGAACCATTAGTTTCCCCCAACTTCTCTTTATAGAGAAGACCAACATGTGCGTTATGTAAAATTCCTAATCATATGATCGCAACTTGCCCTGATTTAGCAGCGTTACGAAGCTGGTACCTTGCCATACCACAAACTAAGCACGACGGAACTCCCATATCTAGACTATTTTTCCCAGCGTGTCAAGGAAATCAATGTGGACAACATTGTACCTATATCACACAATTTCGTCCTCTCATTGATATGATTCATACAATAGAGAAGAAACGGGACTATATTATCAAACGATATAGAAAATACATCACCCCTAGGCCAGCGACCCCACACCCACATCGGTGCGATAGAAAAAATAGGAGAGCGCACCAACCAAACATGACCCAGGCCCAACCTAGGATAACATGCAGACTATGCAGCCTGATTGACCACCAAGTCAATCAGTGCAAAGAACTGAAGCCCCTCGCAAATGGTTTTCTCATAGTCTCTTCTCTGCCACAAAAACTTCTCTCTAACCAAGAGAAAATCACGCATACTTATTGTCGGATTTGTTTACACTTTCATCATACAATTAAATGTGAGCATCTCCCCAAGCTCAGAGTGGCAAGAGCAGCGTTAAGTTTACACTCCCCAAAAGAGTTAGACACACACAAGCCAAGAGTAGTGTTGGTTCCCACACAATCTACTCAGTCGGCACAATGGTACCATGCACCATCTGCACTGGCCAGAATCACGAACCATAGGCATGCCTGTTAATGTAAACATTCAGGCACCTCTTCACCAGGCACAATTTCCACCAACAGGAAATTGACCATCCTAGTGGGGAACCCAACCCTTCGCTTATGCAAACTCCCATCACGGAGATTCTTCCCCCACCAAATGCCGACGATACGATACACCATATACGATTCATATCATCATGTATCGGGACTATGACTCGAGCTATCTTCTCATCTTCCATAGGTGTCAATTCAGGTGCAACTACGAGAGTAGTTGTACCTACGACAGTGCAGACCAAATCTGTCTACACTCTATCGACCGCATCTGGTTCCACCACATCGACGATGGAACCCTTCTTGTGTCTCTCAACCATCTCCATGAGGATTGAACTTATTCAGCATAATTTTGTGCAGGACCAATCCCCCTTAGGATCCATATTTCATTTAGAAAAGGACATCCTAGAGGTAATGACAGAGCCAGATTATCCATGAGATGTAATGCATCACCGTTCGCTTTTTCTCCCCAAGCACACGTTCAGTGCTAACAAGACAAAATAACAAGAGATCTATGTGATCGAATCAAAATATTTCCTCCCATCAAGAAAACCTAATTGGTTCAATAATCCCATCCCGATGCCCAAGGCATTCAAGGAAGGAAAATTGTCAAATATATCACCTACCATCAAGATGAACATGTCCCAAAATCCTGCTAAGGTCGAAGAAATCTCACTGGGGGCAGCATGCTCTCTAGAAAAAATAGCCTCTTATAACCAATTACTACAAAAGTATCGATATATCTTCGAGTGGGACTAATCAGAAATGCCCAGGCTTAGGCCCACTATCATAGAGCACCATATTGACACTTGGCCTGGCGTACCTCCAGTACGCCAAAAACAACGTCAACTGCACCCGTCAAAGTCAGAAGTAATAAAATGAGAAATCGATAAGCTTCACAAAGAAGGGGTTTATCTACCCCATTGCCTATACATCTTGGGTTTCCAACCATGTTCTCTTCATGAAAAAATAGGGCACCATACATGTTTGCACCATTGTTTGGGATTTGAAAAAATATTGTCCTAAGGACAATTATCCCACCCCATTCATCGATCAAGTCATCAATGCTTTTACGGGTCACGAGGCCCTCTCCTTTATTGATGGATTCTCTAGGTACAACCAAATTCAAATCCGCCATAGAGACCGGTACAAAACCGTGTTCACCACCCCTGGGGCACATTCGCATACAAGGTAATGTCATTTGGCCTAAAAAATGCTAGAGCCACCTTCCAAAAGGCCATGAACTATATATTTCATGACCTAGCACACCTTATCCTCGCCTACTTGGATGACCTGATTGTCCACTCGGCCAAGAAGCGCTCAGACCTTCTTGACAATTTGCAATTGGTATTCCAACGATGTCGTCAATACAACCTACGCTTGAACCCCCTTAAGTGTGTCTTCTACATCAGTGCAGGTAGACTCTTAGGTTTTATCATGTCCCAGCAAGGGATTCACATAGACCCCCTCAAGGTCCAAGCTATCAAAGAAGTACCTCCACCTCAAACCCTCAGGCAACTTCAAAGCCTGTAGGGGAAGGCCTATTTTTTGAAATGCTTCGTCCTAGATTATGCTACTTGCACTCAAGGGTTCTTGTGCCTCCTTCCCCAGGACATAGCATTCAAATGGGATGATCACACCCAACAAGCATTCTATGCGCTAAAAGAAACTTTATCTTTAGCACCACTCATCAGTCCTTTAGACTATGCCAAAGATTACATCTTGTATCTATCAGATTTCGAGTCCAATTTGGCCGGAGTTTTGATCCAGGAAGGCCCAAATGGGAAGGAGCACGTAATCTATTACATCAGCAAAACCTTATTGAGCCCATCATTAAGATCAGAGCCTGAAGAAAATACTGCCCTAGCATTAATACATGCAGTCCAGAAGCTTCGCCACTACATCGTCTTAAAAACCACTACGGTTATCATAGATATTAATCCCATCAAATACCTGCTCACAAGCCCCCTAATGAACCATAAGTACGGCTGCAAGATAGTCATTCTCCAAGAATACGACTTACAGTTTCGCTCTCCTATAAGAAAAAAGGTGCTTACCTTAGAAAAGTTCATTACAGACCTCCCAAGAGATACCAAGGGATCACCAGTAAATGATTTTCTACCAAATGAGCATCTCTTCTTTGTAGCAATCAACGACCCTTCATACGAATACATTCTCCTCTTCCTACAAACTCAAAAGTTCATACACCATCTCGCTCGAGACGACCATCGGCGCATATGCCATCAGGCCCCCCGATATCTCCTCATGAGAGATTTTTTGTACCAACTGGGCATCGACACCATTTTACGTCGATGCCTCACTCACGACCAAGCGGAACAAACCATCAATGACTTCCATGGAGGTTCTTGCGGCGACCACCTATCTGGAATGGCCACCACCCAAAAATTCCTACGGTCAGGATATTTTTGGCCCTCCCCGTTTTTCGATTGCATTACAGCATTCAAGAGATGCGAGCGATGCCAAAGCTTCCCTCATAAGGCAAGAGGCCCTCCTGCTCCTCTACACCATGACATTATCGTCGACCCCTTTTATAAATGGGAAATCGACTTCAAGACTTGCAACCCCGCATCATCTAGAAATCATAAATACATCATAATGGTTGTCGATTATTTCACCAAGTGGGCAAAGGCCATTCCCACAGATGACAACACTGCAGAAATCGCCTCTCGATTTTCCTTTAACCACGTAATTGCCCAGTTCGGCGTTCCCAAAGAGTTAGTCTCCAAACATGGTAAACACTTTGAGAATGAAGTTTTCGAGGAGCTATCTCACCACCTCGGATTCACCCACAAATTCACTTTGCGATACTACCCCCAATCCAACAGACAGGTGGAAGTTGTAATCAAAGTTCTCAAAATGATGTTACAACGCATGGTGAATAACCATAAAACCAACTGGCACCATATTCTCTTCTCTTCCCTATGGGCATACCGCACGGTTTTCAAGATGTCCACTGGTTTCACTCCCTTCCACTTGGTATACGGGGTCGAAGCCATGATTCCCATAGAACGTGAGATCACGAATTTGCATGCCGCCATCGAACTCCTCGATGATACCCAGCCTCTAGAACAACGCCTAGTACAACTAGAGCTCGTCGAAAAAAGCCAACGACAGTCACTGCAACACAACGAGGCCCATAAGAAAAGGGTAAAAGCATCATTCGACTGCCACATCAACCCTCGCTCATTCATCGAGGGAGAACTAGTCCTCCACTATGATGTCGCAAAAGAAGTCCTAGGGCCAGGAAAATTTGAAACCTTGTGGAAAGGACCCTACATCGTAAAACATTGCCTCCACCAGGGGGCATACATCTTGACACAACCGGACGGGACATGCCTCAACAACCCCATCAACAGCCTTTACCTCAAGAATTTTTACCCATAAGGGCCAATCAGGCCCTACCCTAGAGTCAACGTACACAAACCCAACCACTTTAAAATTTTGACCAAAATGCTTGTTACAAAACGTGTTCGAGTGCCACAATGGATTACCAACCCAAACCTTACTTCGAATTTGTTGATGGAGCATCAAGATGGTCTCAAATTTTAGCAGTAGCAGCCTGGGTTATCTATCACCCTGATCGATCACCACCCTACACAAACGATGTGTGTATCGGTTCAGCAACAAACAATCAGGCAGAATATGACGCCGTCAGAGGAGTTATGTGCGACGCCCTCCATCAGGGCATACGCCATATGCATGTCTACCTCGATTCCCAATTAGTAGTGTTGCAGTTAAACCAAACATTTGAGATTCGAGATTCACATCTATTTAGAAGATATTTGCATGCAAAAAGATTAAGCAAAAAATTCAACTACATTACATTCACACATGTACCAAGGAGTCAAAACCAAATAGCTAATCGCATAGCTAACAATATTGTAAACTAGAATTCATCTCAAATCAACCATCATACATAAAATAAAATAAAAAATAGAAAACATAGATATCCATCAATATAACATAAATCCATAAGCAGAAACAAGGGTCACACCATGTAGAGCCGCAAAAAATCTCTCTCATATATATCAAATGTATGTGTCTGATTACAAAAATAGTGTCTCTGACCCACCAGTCAGCCCAAAAAGACACACTGATAAGTCGTCAAAAAATAGGGGAAGCATCCTCATAATGGGTGCTTTCCTTGTGTACAAAAAATACTCTCAGGAGGTGCTCCCCCAGATGGGGTAGCTGGACCCATTTCCGCTCCTGGTACAGCTGCTGGAGCCGCTGTCAACACTGATACTGCCACCCAACGTAAAACAGGCCTATATTCCCTCTCCTGGGCCATAAAGGTCTCCAACAATACCTCCTTGAGGTCATCCAAGAAGCCTCGATATGGAATCCCCTGGGTCAAGCAATCCACTCAATCTCAGGCATCCTCTAGAACTGACACCCGCGTGGTCAACTCAGTAGCATGAGCCTTTGCCGCATCCGCTCGAGCCTCCACTGCATCGGCACAAGCTCCCTCAGCCGTAGTCTCGGCAATAGCCAAGCTTCTACCCTCGCCTAAAGGGTCAGCCTCACCACCAAGTCCCCCACCATGAGGCTGTGCATGATCTCCTCCCAACCCCCCACGAGCTCCCCGAGGTCTACTAGGAGGACCGTGGCCAACCAATCGAGCCAAAAGGCGACCAACCTCGCCAACATCTGCAAGAGTAACCAAAGCTATGTCTGTGTCACCATAAAAATACATGTAAACATAAATACTAAAATAAATGCAAAAAACGAAAAGCATACCTGTTGGCCCCCAAGCGTAGGCAGGAGGGAGACCCATCTCTAGATCCCCCCGAAAGTCCACCCTGCATACGAGAATGGTAGAAACATCTAGGGTTGGCCTCAAACTAGGCATCCGTCGCGGCGTTCTAGTAACACCCCACCATACCCCCACCTCCTCGCAGCATCACGGGAGCCCATCTCCTCATACGAGGCTCCCGTGACCCCCCAGCAGGCACCGCCACCACTGGTCTCAACAACACCACCTGCTCGTACATGATGCTGCATAAAATAATGGCATACGCAAATAGCTTTGATCCATCCTGGATCTTGTAAAGTTGTGCCATCATCCTGTCACAACATAAGCGAGAAAAGTCGAAAAAATGCCCAGCCCTCAGCCGACACAAGACTCCAACCTGCAGGCCCGATGCGTGATGTGGAGCCGACGACCCTGCGAGTCACACGATAGCCTCCAGAGCACGTCTCTCAACCAGATCTATCACCGATGCAATGGATATGCACCCCTCCATAAGGGGCGCCCTGCCACAGTGCCGCATTCCAAAATGCTCAAAATCCAACCTCCAAGAAGTGAAGGGAAATCAAAGTGCCTCACCCTAAGGCAGTGATCCAGTCACAAATTATATATTCATCTCAGGACGGATAGAAAGGTCACACCCACGCAGCACAAACACCTTGTGCCGCCTGTTCCAATGTTGAATCAAGTAACACAAGAGTCGGTATTGTGACCAAAGAAGGTCGTTCTCCAAAAACTTTAGGAGACCCCATTGCGCCAACTGTTGGCGTGCCCAACCATTGGAAACTAAATCAGTATGGAGCTCGGGCCAATCCCACTCCTTCCACAACATCCTCTCATCTAAACAGGATCACATCAGCAGCATTAAAACATCAAAAAATGAGGAAAATTTTTCAAAATTTGGACAAAAATTGCCTCGATATTTTGCGCGCCTATCCCGCAGACAAGCGCACAGAAGGCACGCTTGTATTTCTCACAGGCGTGCAGAAGGCGCGCCCAAGGATGAGAAAAGCACGCATAAGGAGCGCTCTTACCCTAATTTTGTGTGCAAAAGGTGCGCTTTTACCCTGATCGCCCGCGCAATCCAGGGTAAAACAGGCTCAAGATCCGTACAAACCAATATTGTATGGACCCCGGCACCCTCAGACTGAAAAAATTAAATGCAGGACGCCATGGAGTTTTCCTCGGCATAATATTGCTAGTCCCTAGTACTCAGGTTGACGGCAGCGGCAAGAGCTGCTCTGCAAAAGCCTCTAACCTATAAATACTCAATAGACACAAATGAATTGAATTAGGGCCATATTCACCTACATATCGTCCTTTTCAAAAAAATTGGAGGACCATAACGAGAGCTCAGAAAGCCCGATCACCGGACCGAAAGCAGCACTACGATCAGCACTCCATAATGCACAAAGGTGATGCCACACATTTTTACCCCCAAAAAAATATTTTTTCAGCGCCGACAGGTATGCCCTCTCTCATATTATCTTTACAAGCACATGTCTTTCAATAATATTTGATAAAGAAGATGCTTTCACTTGGGATAGTTTTTTTTGCAAGCAGAACGCAAACCATCCACAACTCCATCCACTCAAAGTTCCAAAGTAGGTATCATTCTCCCCCCAGCATGATAGAGTCCCAGAAAATCTCTGCATACCCTGACATCATTTCTCCATAAGAAATCATCCATAGGTTCCACACACCCAACCATTTTTATCATCACCTCACCTTGTACATGATAAACATCCTTGTTGTTCGATAGAGCCTCCCCCCCCCCCCCCATGGCGCTTGTTACCCACAGTAAACCATATATCACATCAAAAGTGATGCCATGGCCATACCACTTTAGTCTGAGAAGCACCTCATGCCCATTCAGTCATCAAGAATAAGTTCAAGTTTTACCATATGAAATAAAACCCCTTTCCTAGACGACCAAGTTGTACAAGCAAATCAAAAGTGCACTACCTTGCCTCACATTTGGCCCACCATACCTCCATCAGCATAATTTCATCTACGATAATTTTTCATCTACTTCATCAACCTCACACATGAGACCAACCAATGGGGCCCCCACCCTCAACAAAACCCCTTCCTCACACCATTAGTGAGCGAACACTTTCATGTTTTGGGGCACCCGTCTCTGTGTTTTGTAGAAACCGAACCCCATTAGTTTATTCTTTTGGTAAGTGTAAAAAGACTGAAAACGGCCACTATGTCCCCCACCCACTCATTCATTTTTTCTCCCATGGCAGCAGTCCCTGACCACCCTTGGTCAGATTATACCACCCTCCCGCAAAATCCACTATGACATTCATAACCAGTTTATACCCACCTTGGAAGTCCTACCGACTCCAGGGCTTTCCCCATCAAAAATAGTTATGACTGCCGCCAAGCTACTTTTTATTCCGACCTTAGGCCACTAAATCCACATCATCAGTTTTTCAGTCACCCCTCGCCATCATTCCTATGTTAAACCCATCGAATCCAGGATCTTGACCCTCCATATCAGCGACCCCCTCGTTTGGTTGAGGCTTCCTTTTTGTCGACTGCAACACATATTTTCTAAAAAGTAAGCAGTACCTTGGATCACCCCTCTCCATAAAAAGGAGAATCCCCGAGTGGCACTTTGGGAGACATCATTTCCCACAGATTTCATCGATCCTCCTGATATTCAACTATAGCACAAGCTTTCATGTCAAGATGGTATCGTACCTTACAACCATTGCGCTTTGATCAAATTTGTCGAAGACCCGTGCCTCTATAAGCGTCTCTATCAGCAATGCTTACACGAGAAGGTCCCAGCCAGCACCCATGCATACAATGATCATTTATATTCCATACCAATTTTATGCATATGGGTACCACATTCCACCTATTTTCAAAGAAAAAAATTCCCCTAAGGGCATCAGCAATCGTCGTCATCAACCAACAGATCACTACCATATTAGTGACGTACACAGAACATGTATCTGTCAAATAGATTTGTTTAACTAGCCAAAGAATTATGAGCATGGGACAAGCCCGCCTCATAGAAAATTTGTATATATTGTATTATACCATTGCTTATAGGGGTCCCACGGGACATGGGTGCTCTTTGACCTGGTGCAGGGTGTCTCCAATTCCGAGTTACACACGGGTCTCTCTCTCTCTACACACAACATACAGAAAATAAACTATAATGTATTTTGGCTATCCAGTTCTTCCTAGACCTCACACATTAGGGGGAAACTGTTATCACCGGAAAATCGTACAAGCAAAGGTGACATTATTTAATGTCAAGAAGAAGGATTTACAGGGTTGAGAGACATTAGAGAATCTAAAAGTATTTAAAAAATCTCTATGGTCTTAGGAAAAATTAAACTGCGTACAAGAATGACTATTCAAATATGCTTTTGCACGCAAAATACTTCAATAAGTGCGCCCTTGTGTGCCTTTTGACCCAAAAAGCGTGGAATCCTAGGAGTGGTGGAAGTCACTTTTTGGTACCATAAGGCACACTCCAAGACATTGATTCCACACTTGAAGCTGCCTAAGGACAACCACCCAAGCCTCCTTAGGACATCAAGGGAGCACACAATGGAATCACATTTCTCTCTTGGGTCACTATCTATCATGTACCAAGAGAGGGAAGGAGGATTTGAATTCTCCTATAAGAGGCCACCAAGAGATAAAAAACTAGAGAGCACATTGTTATGCTGGCCAAAATTTCCCCAAGCAATACCAGCAGTGTGTGATCCGAAGCAGAGATAGAGGGGACTCAGTTGTTAGCCATCTAACAACTCCAGCCCACCATAGTATAGAGAGGGAGACTTTGTGCCAATGCAGCTCAGAAGTAAAGACATCCTTGCATCGGGACTTAAAACCCCAATTTCTAAGGGCCCCTTGGCAAGTGGGTTAAAGTTTCATCCTCATTTTCTACGAGCACTCAATAAGAAGGGACGTAAGCACCGCCGTTTGTATTATTGAAGTTGTTTGACTCTATTTATAGCTTTTGTGTTATTTGCTTTAGTTTTATTTTAATTTTTATGTTTGAATATGCATGCTATTTCTCTATCTAGTATGTTTATGTTCTAGCATGTTCCACTAACTTGCTTGACTCCATATATTTTCTTCCTGTGCCCAATAACTTAAGAGGGAATACCATTCCCCTTAAGTTGGTGTGATTTCGTACATACGTGCACCAAACACACTAATTCTGACGCTTTTTGGGTAGTGTCGCTATTCCAATGCTTTTTGGGTAGTGTCGCTAGAGAAATGTTTTTTGGCGAGATTTAAAAAATTGAGAAAAATTTGGGAACTTTCTGACAATACATCAAAACTGTCGGAACTAAAGTCTCGAAAAATTGACCATATTTACTAGTGTCACTACGCAGAAAGGTCAAGGGGCATTGGGGCGGGTCGAAGTCCCTCTTATATGTAAAAATGGTTTTAAGGGTAAAGTGTGGGCCTCAAACCATGGTTTGAGACCATAGTATTTGCACGCTAATATGGATATAAATAGATAGATCGAGTCTAAGTAAGAAGTCATTCATGTTTGGATCTAAGTGTTTATGCGTCTGTGATACACTTTTGTAAGTTCGGGTTTTGGGTAGAAAGGCTCCTGCTAGCTCTATGTGCGGAGACCTAGTCCTGGCTATGTTCGGACTCTGCTGGTTGTGTGCGCAGAAGGGTAACTGTAAGGGAAAATTCTGTTTGTACTGAACTATTGGAATATAATAAAAATATTGGTTTTGGTGAAGCATTTTGTTATCTGTTAACTATTTCTGCTTTGAGATCACTTACTTTTTTATGCTTAATTGTATCTGGTATTTATGCATAAATATATATTGATGGTTGGATATATGGATAAATCTGCTTAAGTTATTGCGCATTACATAGATCTGGTTATGTTCTTGTACATCTGCAAAAAAGTGATCTGTGATCTATCTGCTTATGCATTATCTATGTATTGTTTTGTAATTGCGCGCATCTGTTTCTGATCTGTATAAGTTCTGCAATCAACCAGTTTAGGGCCACCACATTATTTTCTTCCTCAGGGTGCAGGAACCTAGTTCCAACACCCCCCCCCCTTACTACTTCGGGTGAGACTTTGATCTGTGCAAACAGGTCATTTCTGAAAGGGCCAGTAGTTGGAGGGTTTGTTGGTTGCACGATAAACTATGAACTTGGGTCAGGACCCCTCAAGCTAAAAAATGGTTCCGTTTCTGGGAATGAGATCATTTTGAGGGAGATTTGATGTTGTGGCACCCTTTTCAGAACAAATTGAATTATTGGTTGGATAGAAAGTTCCTTGAATTCGTGATCCAAGAGAATCGAAGTTCTAAGATATCAGCTGAAAAGTGTGTTCAGAAGTACATCTATACAAAAGTTCACGAGATATTATTTTGCTCCTTTGCAATTGAGATGTAGGATTGGTTGTCGCAATTGACTGAATTCAATACATATGCGAAGGATGACACATTCACTAAGTGGAGTCCTGAATTACTTCAGAAATTAGAAAAGATAGACAATAATATCACACGCGCGATAGATCATTGGATCAATCATGTCTTCGGAGGATTGTGACTGAGTTTTCCATTGACAAGTTTGCATCATACTCTGAATCAGAAAGGATATTTTTCAAAGGTCCTAGAGGTAAGTTCCTGTGCTCTTTGTGAGACTTGTCCCGAGTCGCTGTGGGGTCTACTCGATCATCTTGGCTTGAAGCGCAACGACAGAAGATTTTAGTGGAAGCATCATTTCCAGACTCTTCGCATCAACAACCTACGCTTCAATTACCAACTTCTCTATAGTGTGCCCTTCAGTGGCCAATTCAATGCTTCTCTGTGTTTGTTGAATGGCCTTTAGCATGCTATCCAATGTCTGTGATAGTTGTAGAGCCTCATCGTACCATGGCTGCATTTTTTCCTCAAGCAGTTGTTCTTTCTGGCGTTGTTCCTTGATTTCATTTTGGATTACCTGGTCCTCCTATAGGCGGGCGAGGCACTGTCTAAGAATGAGAGTAGGCGTCACCATCCTAATATCAGCGAATTGTTGCTCCTTGATGCACAACTCATTACGCAATTTTTGTACCATAGGGTCATTCTGAGCTGAATTCTAGACACCCATGACCTCATCCAAAAGTTGATTGCACTATGTGACTGCAGAAACAATGCTTTATTGGCATGCTTTACTTCAGTGGCCCTCTTTTCTTTGACTTCTGGCAGGGTATCTGGCTGCAATTTCATTTGTAAGTCAGCAGTCTGATGCTTGAATTCAGCCCAACCATTTGGACTTTTGTGCACGAGACCTTCAATGCAGCAGTCGGTCCTTCTAACTTCTCTTCTGGGGCAGTTGTGGCTGGGACTACTGGCACGTCACTACACACTTAATGGATCTTTTCTTCAAGTGCAGTTCACTAAGCCTCTGCTTCTCAGCATGCTTCCTCAGCAATCTAATGTTTTTGATATGCTAAAGCAACCTGTTGTTGTGATTCTGTGATAGTGTTGTGGGAATGGGTTTTACATAACTGGAGATCATTCGCAATCATACTGTGAAGTAGGTGTAATTTTTCAGCAAGAAGAACATATAAGTTAATATTAATATCTCTGAAACCTCTTAGCTGCACACATTGGCTGGCTGGTTCGACATGAATGGCTGGCTCAAGAATTTGAATTAGATGACTATCTCTAGTCGTAGGTAGGACTATATTTAGCAGTTGCACGTTTGTTGCATGCACACTCACTTGTAGTTGGCTCGCTTGTACAACGCTCGCTTGAATCAGGATCGCTTGAACTTTCAATTCTTGAATGCCAACCTGCACCCCTTCGAGAACAATCATGTATAGTGTTTCCTTGTCTGCCCATCTATCATTTGTGACTATTGTGACCATGTTTGCTATTTCATTGAGGTCATCTTCATTCAATGTTAGCTCTTCTTTTCCAGTGGCCTTAGAGCCCTTTTGCTTCGTTCTCAATCATCCTGTGGCTTGAGAACCGCACTTTGTGCCTTTGGAAGTTTGCACTTCCACCTACTCCTCTGTATCTTTTGGCACGACACCATTCTTCTTAGGTGAAGTGTATTTTTCTAAATCAATTGTCTCGTCGATTGTAGTACACATGGTTTATTTTTCTATTGTCTTCTCGATTGGCTACGTACCAGTGCATGGCTTGGTAGGCGTCTTAGGAATAGCTGTCGATGCAACTAGCTACAACCACGTAGGTGGCCACTCTGCAGTGATGCACGGAAAATTGTCCTTAGTGATGAGATAGGGAAATTCATACCACACTCCTTTGATGGCGCCCTTCGCGTGGATGTGCATGTTGTGGAAGGTCGTATTAAAATCTGCTATCATTTTGTACTTCTCATACAAAGTTGGAGATAGCCTTGGTTTTGATTGCACAAATTGAAAGAGCGAGGTGTCGAACAACACCCGAAATATATTATTCTCCATGATGCGCGCAGGGATTGAAGAATTCCTTAATGTAGCGTACTGCACAGCTTCGCATATCTGCGACTCAATCTTGGGAAATCGTGTTTCTTCTAGGGTCTTCCAACCAATGAGGGCTATCAACAGCAGGAGCCTAGTGTAATAGAAATGTTTTCCCTCCTCTTATGCTTTGCGCACGTTCTCCAAAACATATTTGAAAGTAGCTACTACTACGCGCGAGAAGATGGTAGGTGCATTCTTCAAGCCAAAGGTCATGACTGTATACTAGAAAGATCCCCATTCAGTTGCAAAGGTAGTCTTACTGTGATCTTCTGGCACAACCTTAATTTGATGATACCCTCAGAAACCATGGAGTTGGGAATGGATAATGCACACAGGGATCATTTAACTTGTGCAGGTCTACACAGATCCTGATTTCTCCTTTTATTTTCTTGTCTTGCACTACCATGGGAGGGACTCACCCAATCAACTCTTCTACTAACTCTATGATGTATGCAGCAACCATCTTATCCAACTCTTATTTTACCTTCTACTTATATTTTTGATTCAATCTGTATGGTCACTAATTCACCGAGCGCGCATCAGGTTTCAAAGTGAGAACTTTGTAGGGAATAATTCATGATACTCTATACCCAACTCAACAACTTTTCCTACTGTGTCATCATCCCAATAATCTCCAATATTTTCCAACTTTGGTTGCTCTTCAAATCCAATATTCACCTGTCGAATATTTAGAGGTTTTGTCACACCTAGTGAAGTGATCAAGGGCCCAAAAACTGCGCGCTATCCCTCAGATTCCATAATCATGATATTCCTTGGATCGTCATCACTTTCTTCAACCGTCAGATTTCTACAATTCACAATATCCTACATCTGTGCATCCCATGTTGGAAAATCACATTCTTCATTGGCTTTGTTGTATCAAAGATAACTTCTTGGATGTTATGCAAAGCTTTACCAATATTGTCAAACCCACTCTCAAAGTTGAATGTTAAAATGAAACTCTTCATCAACACAGACCATTCACTAGTACTTCAGCGTAGCTCGGTCTCCAGATACCAATCAGTAGGTACCTTCCCCATTGTATGAATAAACATGTTGACCCATTTCGGTCTTGGTTCTACACCCCGTACCTAATTCCATTTAGCTAATTTTTTTTGTGGATCATCCTTTACAGAGTAGACTTCTTCCATTCTTATAGTTGTACATTCAAAGCGTAACCTCATCATGCGCGCACATTCATCCCAGTTGCCCATGTTTTCCTTATGAGTCCCCCACCATCATGTTGGAGTAGCACACAATCTGAGATCCAGGGCATGGAACATTTGTCCTTTTGGAACAGTTCTTTCAAGCTCTCCTAAAAACATGTTTACATTAGTTAACCCATCATAATGCGGTAATTCGCATACCTCAAATTTTATGCATCGAAGATATCTTTTCACTCAATTGCAGTGCAGCGCAAATAATTCATGCAACCAGTTTTTCCAGTTTTCTAATTCTTCATCGGAATCTGAGAAGCAAGGGTTTTCCTTTTCCCAATTAATATTTCCATCAGTCGTTAGGTTGATCTAATATTCCTTGCACAGAGTCATCTTATATATTTGATCAATATCATCATCAGCGCGCACAGGTTCTGTGTATCTTTGTAATTTTACAGGATATAGGGGAATGATGAGTCTGGTTCCATGGCTTTCAAACTCCATTCTCCGCATCTTCAAGTTTATGAAACCATCCATATAAATAGCCATATCCAATCCCAACAGCCCAAGATAAGGATCAATATCATCCACAATTTTTATAACTTCAAACTCTCCAAGCACCTTAACACCTTCAATACTGACTATGACATGTGACAGCCTTCCTAATGGAATTATTTTCTATTGATTTTCCATGTGAAGTTGAATGGTAGACCACTCCAAGTTGGGTTCTCCCATGTGCTTCCAGGTTTGTTTAGGTAGGACATTTGTATCGGACCCCATATATAGAATAACCTAATCCATCTCATAAGCACCAATCTGCACAGTCATATGCATCTCTCGCCCCGTTCTCTTCTTATTCTTATAGATTTTGTTGACATATTTTTTCTCTACTAGCATTTGTTCCTTCTCTGTGTAGTTATCTATTAGAGCCTAAAGGTTATCTACCTCCTTTTTGTTGCACAGTAACTTAATGCAAGCTTGTAAAAATGGTTTGATTTCTTCATCTATCGTTGCCTCCTTTATTGGTGTACCTGTTGTCGACGTACTTCCTTCTGTGAAATCCTTTAGCACTTCAACAAAAATTTCCTTTGCGCCTTGTAATGAAATTCCTCTTTGTTCTCAGGTGCCTTATGAATCCAAAGGTCAGTATCTAGCTTCTTTCCCTTATCTTCATTAGTGGCTGCACTACATTAAGTGACCACATTCACGCTAAGATCTTCCTCACGGGTTTCCGCTCTGACCATCTGAAGATTCTACGTTGGATTCTATGTCTTTTTCTCCTGCATATTAGCAATAAATACAGGGAAATATTCTATTACATGGTAAAACAGTATACAATACCTGCATGATTGTCGTGCTGGATTTGGAAATCATGTGCATAGTTACCAGAATCTCCATAGTTGTAGCAAATAACATGCCCCCTTCCTCAACCAGTTGATCCACCTCCTCATCCTCTTCCTCTTCCATGAAATTCACCTCGCCCAGAAGGGGATTTTGGTGAGGTAGGTTCAGCATGAATTCTATATATTTCATCTTTGTCCAACATCATATCATAAGTTCAACAGTGCTCCTCATCGTGTCTCAGTGACAAACAGAATCTACAAAACAACTGCTTCAACTCAAAATGATATTTTCCAACCCTTTGGCAGAAATTTTTTTCATGCAATCCTGCAAATTTACATATTGTGCACCATATTTCACTCTTCAGCGAGCTAGGTCCTCCAGCATTTAGATAATTATTTCATACGGGACATTTATCCTTATGGTGCCCAACATCTTTGCATTTTATGCACCAAACCTCTACGCATACCTCCTTGCCCTTATCTTTGCACAGATTCTAAATCTCCAAATGCATTGCTTCCAACTGACTCTAAATCTATTAAGTTCCAAGCGCAAAAAGTGTTGGTGTAGCTTCTGATTTCATTGCAATATCCATAGCCTCACCCTGTGTGGAAATCTTCTATTAATCTAAGGGATGGCGCAGATGTGGGAGCATAGCAATAAATCACTCCTTGTGTTGGGCATCATCGATAGTAAATCCACCATCTTTGATAGTGCGCTTCAGCCTCTGATCTCCCTCCCACACAGATTCATTCACCTCCTAATGAATCTCTTTCATTTTTGTAACCAACTAAGCATATGACTTAGGCTTCTTGAATTTTTATTTTAGGGCATACTTCACTTCATCGAGAGTTGCATTAGGGTTTTCTTGGACATATGTGATATACCAATCTAATTCATGATCTTGAAAATCAATGGCTAACTGCACTTTCTTAATATCATCATTATTAACCTTCTGATCTCTCCATACATCATTAGTCACAAACCAAAATTTCATAGTATCTTCGTTCCCAATACCTCTGAAACTAGGTAGATTCATAGATGCGGCCATATCTGTGCCTGGGGGAGGTGGAGATGGACTGTGCAGTGGAGTGGGAGCTTTGTGAGATGAGTTTGGAAGTGGAGTGGATGGGATCTCAAAGCTGGTCAAGGCTTTTTTATCGTTCTAATTTGATGAAACTTCTTCTGGAGATACTTCCTCTTCTTCAAAGTGCGCAGATTCACTAGAGCTACTAGTTTTTGGTTCACTGTCACTATCAAATATACACTTTAGAGGGCTATAAATAAATCCTTTCTCTGGGTCTTCGCGGTAAATTCTTCCACTGCACGTAGTCGGGCCTCTTCGGGACATTCACCCAATATGTTGGCATAAAGAGCCTTGTTGACATAATATAATCTTCAGTAATAACTTCAAAGAGCATGGGAGCTTACCTCTAGGACCCTTGAAAAATCTCCATTCTGCTTCAGGGTATGACACAAACTGATCAATGGAAAACTCATTCTGAATCCTCCCAAGACATGATCAATCCATTGATCTACCACGCGAGTGATCTTATTGTCTGTATTTTCTAATTTCTGAATTAATTCAAGAGTCCAGTCAGTGACTACGTCGTCCTTCTCATAGGTATTGAATTCAGTCGATCGTCACAAACACTCCTGCAACTCAACTACAAAGGAGAAAAATAATATTTCATGAACTTCTGTATAGATGTACCTATGAACCCACTTTTCAGCAGATATCTTAGAACTTCGATTCTCTTGGATCGTGAATTCAAGGATCTTTCTATCTAGCCAAACTTGTAATATGTTCTGCGAATAGTGCCACAACATCAAATATCCCTCAAAATAATCCTAGTCCCGGCAACGAAACGATTTGTTGGCTTGAAGGGTCCTGACCCAAGTTCAGAGTTTATAGTGCAACCAACAAACCCTCCAACTACTGGCCCTTTTGGAAATGACCTGCTTGCGCAGATCAAAGTCTCACCCAAAGCAGTACCGGGGGGGGGGGGGGGGGGGGTGTTGGAACCAGGTTTCTGCACCCTGAGGAAGAAAATAATGTGGTGACCCTAAATAGGTTGATTGCAGAACTTATATAGATCGGAAACAGATGCGCGCAATTACAAAAAAATACACAGATAATTCATAAACATATAGATCGCATATCACTTTGTCACAAATTTAAAAGAACATAACCAACTCTATGTAATGCGCAATAACTTAAGCAGATTCATATATGTATTCAACCATTAATATATATTCATGCATAAATAAAAGATCTACTCACGCAGATACAATTAAGCATCATAGAAGTAAGCGATCTCAAAGCAAAAACAATAAACAAATAACACAATGCTTCGCCAAAACCAATCTGTATATTAGATTCCAACAGTTCAATACAAAAAGGAATTTTCCCTTACAATAACTCTTCCATGCACACAACCATTGGAGTCTGCACGCAACCAGGACTAGATCTCCGCGCACACATCCAACAGGAGCCTTTCTACCCAGAACCCAAACTTACAAAAGTGTATCACAGACGTATAAACACTTAGATCCAAACATGAATGACTTCTTACTTAGACTTGGTATATTTATTTATATCCATCTTAGCGCTTAGATACTATGGTATCAAACCATGGTTTGAGGCTCACACTTTACCCTTAAAACCCTTTTTACATAAAAGAGGGACTTTGACAGCCCCAAAGCCCCTTGACCTTTCCGCGCAGTGCACATATGCAAAAAATATACAAAAAGATACTAAAAAATTTACCCCAGGGTACCCTACTCCAACAGGGTAGATATGAAAGAACGAAAGTTTGTATATTAAGAAAACAGAAATCTGCGACTATCAAGTGAATCTTGGTTACACATATATCTCTTTTACACACCAACACGAGATTTTCTTCTCATCGTTTTCAAATGAGCTACATGAATAGTTGTCAAGTTTGGATGAGAATAAGACTTGTTTTAAGAATGACGAACCTACTCCATGGAGCCCTGAATTGTTGCAGCAACTCAAGAAGATTGATAACAAGATATTTAGAGTTGTTGATTTCTAGATCAATAGTATTTTGGGAGGATTTATAAATGAGTTCGCCATAGATAAAAGTGTATCCTACAGTGAATCTGAGCAAATATTCTTCAAGGGTCCACAAGGTAACTACTTGAATTCTTTAAAGTTGTGGATTAAGATGATTTTATGTGAAAAGGGTGTATTGTGCATGCAATCAGATTGATGTTTAGAAGAAGTAATTTTGGGTCTACGCGAAGTGGTAAAATATTTAGCGTAGATCAAAAAAAAATCATTGAGCCTGATTACAGTCCATTGTTGAGTGGATATGAAATCGAAGAAGGAGAAAGTAACCCCACAATGCCTAGAGGTGTGTCACAGTTAGAATTTGGAGATCATCAAGGCGCCTCTAGGATTCCCCATCTTGCCACTCCCCTCACTCCACACCTGCATCCTCACACATTTCCTCCACCTTCACCACCTCCACCACCACCTCCCCCAAGAAACATCGCTAATGAGGTCAGAATGCCTATTTTCTAAGGTCGGGGATTAGAGAATACCGATCAATTTTGGTTTGTCATTGAAGCAATATGGAAAGCACGATAGGTCACAAATGATGACATAATGAATGCATGGCTAGTCACAGCACTACAAGAAAGGTCGTTCGCATGGTATATGAAGTTCTTCACAAGGCATCTGGCTGCCACATTGGATGATACAAATACAACACTCAAAGTTGAATTTAAGAATCCAAAATCCCAGTCGCAATGTATTTAGGAGATAAAAGAGATCAAACAAGCGGTAACTGAATCTATTTGGGAATTATATCAAAGGTTCAAGATGTTACTAGGGCAAGTGAACTTCCAAATTCCTGACGAGCAGCATAAGGATTGGTTTATAACTATGTTATTTCCACATATCAGGCTACCTTTGACACAATAGAAGATAGCAACATTGGCCGAAGCTCTGGAAATCACTATGAAATTGGAAGCTTCATGGTCTTAGATACCCACGTGGGGGTACAACAGATTCAAATCCAATTAGAAGCAATGCATTATCAGTTGCAAGAAATGAATAAGGGTAAGGAGATTGGATCATAAATTTTCTCAGAGGTATGTTGTATCAAATGTAAGGTAGAAGGCCATTATAAAGATCAGTGCCCTGTGTTTAGAGATTACATCAACAATGGTGGGCCTAATCCTTGCACCCGAGACCAAGTGTATGGTGTGACATGTGTAAAGTTTCAATTCGACATTGCATGGAAGAATGTTATTTGATGCAGAAGTATGTGCAGACCCCTAAGACATACAGATACATACATTGTTATGAGTTAATGCAGACTACAGATACATATAGAATTAAAGTTGAAGGACATGCGTATGAATATCATGGTGCACCAGCAAGTCATGGATGCTTCTAAGGCTAAGGATGAGGAGGAGGAGGAGGAGGAGGCATTGGTCGAGGACATGGTCAAGTCATATGTTACAATTGTAGCGAAGCAGGACAATTCGTGAGGGATTGTTAGAATCCTACTTCCCCCTCTTGTAGGTGTTGTAGATCTTTTGAGCATGTAATAGAATATTGTCCTATTATGATAATGAATATTTAGGAGAAAATAAAATAGCAACCTATGTAGAACTTATAGATGATGTCTACGGAGCTATGTGAAGAAGAGCCTAGTGTCAACATAGTAACCCAAAGTGGTGCAAAAATGGGGGAAGATAACACAACAGGATGAAAGCTGATGGAGGAAACGTGGGTCAGAAAAGATTGAGATAAGAATACTGGGTTCAATATGAAAAGAGAATAGGAGCCATTTTTGGATGTGAAGAAGAGTTTCATGGACCCCAGAGCTTTAACATCTAGGACACAACCACAGACTCAACAGAAGTTGATGCCTCATAAGAATAACAACCAAGTGATTACTACGACGAAGGAGTTTGATCCAGCTATATTGAAGTCATTTTTGTAGACCTTCATGAAGTTATTGAGAGACAAGAAGGTTCTCGAAAGTATCCAGGAATTGATAGACTCCTATGCAAGAAGGGAAGAACCTTGGAGTAAATAAATTTCATAGGCACAAGAAGTGGACAGACAAAGAAACGATATTAACTGCATAGGTTGGGGACTACGACATTGATCAGGTAATTCTAGATTTTCGATCTGATGCCAATGTATTTCCTAAGCAGACATGGAAGTGCATGGGAAAACCAAAGTTGCGATGGTCACCGATCCTATTAATAATGGCTAATCAAGAGAATTTTATTCCTATGGGAAGATTGTCGAGTATAGTAGTAGACATAAAGGGTGTGCATTATGGAAGATTTTGAAGTAATTGAGATCATAGATGAAAGAAATATATATCCATCACTTCTTGGATTGGATTTGGCTTTTGATACGGATGCAATCATTAATTTGAAGAAGATAAAGATGGTATTTGAACAAGGTGATTTGAAGATCATTTCTCCCCTAGACCCCTCAGAAGGAGTGTGGTATACAGATCATGTTCGTTGATGAATATTGTGATGCGAATATTGATAATATGTACAAGCTCACAGCTAAAGAATAATACTGGATTAATCCCACTACAGATGGAAGGATAAGCTGGGAAAGGGACAACTCATGTATTTCAGATTCTAATGAAGAACTAGATAACTAGCAGAATATGCGACATGAAGTTTCTACTAAGTGATGTAACAACATTACAAAATCACTTTGTTGCATCACTGCAGAGGTATGTATTTTACCTTACTATGATAGGATAGGAGATTTTGATATGTTTATTGATGAATTTGAATGAGAAGTACCCGAAGAACAAAGGTTTTAACCTTTGGACGTAGCACTGAGATCTACACCTGCTAGATGGTGGGGTACTCATAAGGAAAATATTTGAAGTTGGAGAGAATATGCAGATTGATGAAGATCAGACTTGGTCAAGTAAATACTAGAATCAAAGTGAAATATGATGGCAAGGATGACACTTGAGGGCATATTTTTTGTTGGACTACAATGTGCGGAGAAGATCCAACACCAGAATGGGCACATATATTCTTTCACACATTAGATGTAGTACCTATTAATTGGTATCTTGAAACCGAACTACGACATGGAATAGTGAATTGGGAAGAGATGGTTGAAGGATTTTTAATGACTTTTAGTTTTGAAGATGACTGTCAGTACATAGAGATAGACTTTTGAGCAGTCATAGAAAATGTTTTCAAGACTACAACTGTGATAATCTGAACACGGCCTAATTGTGCCGCACAGTTGGAGCCAGTATTAGAATTCTATAATGTGACAACGGAAGAGGATGAGGAAGATCCATGCAATATTAATATTCTAGAGTTAGAAGGACAGCATGAGGTTGCTCGACCAAAACCTGAGATCCTTGATATATTGCAACCAATGAAGACGCAGAAGGTGATTATAGGGACAAAAGAGGAGCCCAAATTCGTGTTGATTGGGGATTGTTGGGATGCAGATATAGTCAGCAAGGTTGCAGAGTTGTTGCATGAATATCAAAAGCTATTTCCCACAATTTTTTCTAAACTGAAGGGAATAGCAAGAGACCTTGGAGTTATGAGGATCACTCTGAAACCATATGTGAAGCCTGTAAAACAAAAACCCTATAGTTTGAACTCAGAGTACAAGGAAAAGGTAAAGGAGGAATTGGAAAATATGCTTAAATCTGGCATAATTGAACCTATGTAGGAATATAAATGGGTAAGTCATATGTTTGTTCAGGAGAAGAAGCAAAAGGGTGAAAGTAGAATTTGTGTTAATTTAAGGAAGTTGAATGATGCATGTGTGCATGACACATTCCCTACACCTTTTACAGATGAAGTGCTGGATAATGTTGGACGGCAGGAGGCCTACTCTTTTATAGATGGATTTTCAGGTTACCATCAGATTAGAATTGCACCAAAAGACAGGAATAAGACAACTTTTGCTATTGAATAGGGATATTTTCATTATATATTCATGCCTTTTGGATTGAAGAATGTTCTTGAAATATTCTCTAGAGTAGTAGTCGGAGCTTTTAAGGAGTACATACACAAATTTTTGGAAGTTTATTTTGATGACTGGACAGTCTTTGGATTATTGAAGAACCATGTTGCGAACTTAAGAC
Organism: Pinus albicaulis; assembly: GCA_034641835.2. Lineage (NCBI taxonomy): Eukaryota > Viridiplantae > Streptophyta > Pinopsida > Pinales > Pinaceae > Pinus > Pinus albicaulis. The sequence goes on from CM076570.1 coordinate 683,085,573, forward strand.
TGATGTTCGATACCTGCAGATAGTATCAAATATCATTGAATTTGAAGAAATGAATCTTTTGTGTACCTTTTGGTATATTAGTGGGACATGTTGTTTGCAGACATGGATTGATGGTAGACCACGTGAAGATTGTTATTATTGTGAACCTGGAACCACCTAAGACAACGAAGCAACTGCACACAACACTAGGACATATTGGATACTACAGGAAGTTTATTAAGGCATGTGTGCAAATCATTGCACCGATGGAAAATCTATGAAAGAAGGATGTTACTTTTTGTTGGGATGAAGAATTCCATAGAAGCCTCGAAATACTAAAGGAGAATATGGTAACTGCATCGATTCTATTTTTTCCGGATTGGAACAAGGAGTTTCACATTCATGTTGATGCCTATTACATAGAATTGGGATCAGTACTGGCACAACCAAGAGAGCGAGATATTGATCATCCCATATATTTTTCAAGTAGGAAATTGTTGAAGGCAAAAACAATTATTCTACAACAAAACACGAAGGATTGGCTATGGTGTATGCACTTCAAAAATTCAGGCATTGCTTATTAGGAGCGTAATTTAAGATTTTCAAAGATCACTTCGCATTGAATTATTTTACAAACAATAATTTTCTGGGAGGGAATCTTTTGTAGGTGGTTTTTGTTGTTTCAATAGTATGACTTTGAAGTTATAGTTAAGCTAGGAATATTGAATGCAGGACCTGATCATCTATCAAGGATCAAAACTGGAGAAGAACCCACAAGCATTGAAGAGAACCTGACAAATGCATAATTGTTTGCAATAAAGGTTACATATGATCACTTCACACAAATTATTCAGTTTTTGAATACAATGATGGCACCTGTGAAGTATAATGTGCAGCAGAAAAAGGAGTTAATAGTCAAGGCAACTGATTTTTATTTGATTGCAAGACATTTGTATAAAACGGGGCCACATGAAATACTGTGCATATATGTCTTTGAGCATGAAAGATAGATATTTTGGAAGAATCTCATGGTGGAGTTGCAGGAAAATTTACTACACGAAAGATTTTGAGAATCGGATTGCGGTGGCCTACATTGCACAAGGATGCAAAAGTATATTGTAGATCTTGTTATGCTTTCCAAACAACAAGAAGACCATCCAGGAGAGATGAAATGGCCTTGAATCCATAGGTAACCTTGCAATAATTTGATAAGTGGGCAATATAAATTGTTGGACCAATTAATCCATCATGGAAAAATACAGACGCAAGATAGATCATCACTGCCATAGATTATTTAACCTGATGGACCAAAGCTAAGCCAGTGAAGGATTGTAGCACAGATGCTACTGAAAAGTTCATATTTGAGTATTGTCTAGATTTGGGTGCCCGGATATTTTGATGAGTGATAGAGGGTCACATTTCTTGAATAGCACCATTGAGGCATTGACTGAATAATTCCAAGTGCATCATCATAAGAGCACACCTTATCACCCTCAGGCTATTGGAACAATTGAATATTTTAACAATATTTTGGATAATTCTCTCACCAAAGTATGCAATGTCAGCAAGAATGATTGGGATCTGAGAATCCCAGTACTCTTATAGGAATACAGAACAACCTGCAAGAAGGTGAAAGGACGGACATATTTTAGGTTGGTTTATGGACAAGAATCAGTTACACTTATGGAATATATTATACCTAGTCTAAGGATTGCAACAGTAATAGATATGGCAGATAGTGATATCATGGAAGAAAGGTTGGAACAGTTGGTTGCTCTTGAGAAAGATAGATTCATTGCAGAATATCATCAGGAAGTACAAAAAGCAAGGAAAAAATCCTGGCATGCTACGTATATCAAGCAGAAAATATTCAAGGAAGGAGACCTGGTGCTAATGTATGATAGCAAGTTAGTGAAGTTCCCAGGAAATTTCTAAACACATTGGTTGGGACCATACATTATCAAACATGTCTCGGATGGAGGCACAGTTCATCTTGCGAAGTTGGATGGTCAGGTGATGCCAGGAAAAGTGAATGGAACTAGATTAAGTTATACAATGATGATTATGTCCCTAGAAATTCATGTTGACTATATGAATGGGAAAAATTATTAGTGCCGCATGCAGTTGAAAGGGGGCACGGGACTATAAACTACTCTTCTGGAGAAGGACTCCGCCGAAGATGGATTATTGCGCAAAACTTAGGAAGGTATTACAGTTTGAGGGAGTCGTGACAAGGGAGGAATAACTGCTTTATAAAGGATTTTTTATCACATTCCACCATAAATATGATAAGAAATTTTCCATTGAAAGGAGCGAGGAAAATGCATTCAATGAACATAGCTCGGAAAATATTCCCCCAAATCCACATTTATGAAGTGAATCTAAAGACAATCATGGGGTCCAAAAATCAAATTTGTTATAAATATTGCATGTCGCTCTGCCATTTGACACTTTGTTCACTGAGAAGTAGATTTGTGATTTTTCATCTAAGTGAGAGCTGAGCGATTCGCTGCATGTCTGGAAAGAATTTCGAAGAGATTGAAGAAGAATTTCTGTGGAGAAGGCTTAAATATTTCATAACTTCTAAATATTTCATCACTGCTACACCACCAGTACATATTACCGGACCAAGGTCCTCAAGGAGCCATTATGTCATAGTAGAAGCACAGAAAAAAAAAAAATAGTTGAAGAAGCTCGTTCTCAGATAGTCGCCTCGGAAGAAGATCACTTAGGAACAACAAACGAAAGAGCATGGAAAGTCTTAAGGATGGAAGTTTATTTGAAATTTTAGCAGCCTTAGCGAATATTACTAGTCCCTAATATCCAAAATTTAAATTTTTTTATCATAATTTTGTAAAATTGTTTAGATTTCTAATTATTTTATATTAGACAATATATAATATTGACGAATTTTAAGGTAAAATAATTTTATTCTTTAAAATTTGGGCAGATTAATTTTTTTTTAAATGGAAATTGGTGAGTCTTTTTTTTAGAAAAAACATGGAATATTAGCCCACTTATGAATATTAGCCCCTAAAATTTTCCCTACTAAGGAGAGGTTGGATAAGTAGAAGCAACCAATGGAGGTACAAGACTCCGAAGAGGAAGTTATTTCCAGTATGCTAGAGGATATTGACATAGAAGATGTGGAACCCATTTCTAGGTTGCCACCATATATGCCACTGAGGAAGTTGACTTCCAAAGCAACAAAGGACCCAAACACCACCAAGTTCAAAATATTTACACCGTTGGTACTAGAGGACGTGCCCATTGAGGGAGATTACGGTTGGTGAAGGTGCCACAATTATGCATGTAGGACTGGGATTTTAATTACTGGAGAACGTATCCCAAGTTTGAGCCTAGAAAATACTTACACGTGGTCTATTATTAAGAAACCAGAGTAACAAGGTTAGAGCCACTTAGGTGGCAAGCTAGAATTCAGTGAACAGAGTTGCTGAATATGCTTTATGTCCCGCATTTTGGTCACAGCAACATCAACACCATCTGTGTATGCTATTTGTTGGCCTTAGTTCATGAATAATGTCTTTGGATGGGTGGGAGAGTCCCTATTGATGACATGATTATCCAATCGATAACTGCGCTTTCAACCCAAGGATTGAACCCCGTCAATGAGTTTGTTGGGAAAAATTAGGATAAGGCAGTTGCAGATAAGATGAAGGAGAAATGTAGCCTAATACAGAAATCCGGAGGATATGCTATCAGATCGATCATTGACCAGTCTGTATTCTTCGCCATTTACATTTTGGCTAGAAATATTATGCGAAAGTGTTGAAAAGATGAGGTGCAGACACCACTTGTGTATTTGGCTGGGTAGTGAAGAAAAGGATTCCAGTATAATTGGGATGAATATTTATGTCACAATTTTATGGATGAATGTCTAGATGCCCAGGAGGATGGCAAGAAATTCCACTATGCGTGGTTATTTCTCTTGATAGCATTGATGACATGGAGATAACCCGACGAGTCCCAGTTCCCCACTGTGGAACCTGATATCTGCAAAGCTGCAAGGTACACCTTGCTATGGTTTTCAAAGGAGCCGACCTGGACGATAGAGAACACGTTATTCTGGGTCTTATTGGAGATGGATTTTCACATGGAGGTGAGCCATAGGCTGAGGCTATCACTAGTTTTGGTTGAATAATATCGTGTGATCGCAGATTTTAAAGCATATTTTCATCGCATTTACATCCATGCAAGCATGGATTCTGAAGAGGAATGAAACCCACTACCATATTTTGTCACGGAGGATGATCTTGTGCAAATTCTACATTGATGGCTAAGTCAATGGTTGACTCCCCCAAAAACATAACATGCAGGAACAATTTGGCAAGCTACCACTATGAATAAAGTCACGAAGAAGAACCCAAGGAAAGAAAATAAGTAGGAAGCAGAACCAGAGACTGAGAAGGACAAAGAACAAACTTTGGGAGGCGATCAAGTTGGTGTGGATTCCTTAGATGATACAACGACAATAGATCCCTACTTTATTATAAATAGGCGAAAGATACCTACTGCGGTAGGTATGCACAAGAAGCACAAGTTCGATAGATCCACTGGAACAAAGCCTCTGGTCCTTACTAAAGGGGACTTAGATGAGATTGGTGACAAAACGTTGCATGTCACTAAGGACTTGTGGAGCGACATTAAATATCAATACAAGGTTTTACTGATGGAAGTGCAACAAGGAATCAATGAGTTGAAATTACAAGCGAGCGCGGTCTAAGCGAGTGTGGCTCAAGCGAGCATGGCCCCAGAGAAGCACACAGTGTATCCACTATAACATCTGGCACTAACGAATGAGTTTCATGCTCTTCAGGTACCTAGAGGGGCATTTCATTTTGAGAACGTATAATATTGCGAGAGCACACATCACTGGTGAAACATTAGTTTAAATCTCGCTGCGCTACCCATCTAGGTGTTGCACGATTTCCATGAGGGAGTTATGGAGGAATTGAAGGTGCACGAGTAGCGTGCCTTGATGGTGATCAAGAAAATAAAGCAGGACAACAAGCACATGTTCGATGACATGCTAAAGGAAATACAGGTCCACGATGAGGCAACGACACACAGGCAACAACTGGAGCAGATTATTACTAAAGCTTGCAGCGAGCTTCCCAACCTCCAGATCCAAGCCGAGGTGGCACCAGAGGAAAAGATTGAGAAGCTAGACATTGTAGTTAAAGATTCTAAGACTGAGATGGACAGGATTAATTTCGAACTTCAGATGTAGATTCATGAGTTACAGATGAAGCTACAACCAACTACACCACCAGAATTATGCGAGCAGCGCCAAGCAGACATCAAGGTTTCTTTGGAGAGTATCTCAACCACAGTCAAGGATTGTGGCAAGTTATTTGAAGGCACCATGGAAATATGAACCTCATTACAGGAGGATCCACATGTGAAGTATATTGAATCAGATATTTGGGACAAACAGAAACAATTTGATGATATTAAGTTGATGGTGCAGGCCCTAGCCCCTGCACAACGGTTCGCCCATCTTCAAGAAGGCAAGTTTCTGCAAAGTCAGATCGACAAGTTGGTGAGAAAGGAATAGATCATATTAGCAAGAATGCAAACTTGGGAAGATGAGGCTATTTATCTATCACAAATAGTGGATAGCCAACTGAAAAAGCTACGGCATACGCAAAAATATATTCTTCAGAAAACAATCGAGCCCGCCATGGAGAAGTTGTTGGAGGAAGTATGCCAAGCCGAAAAGTAGTGCACTGAAATAATTCAGCCATTGAAGGATGCTTACAACGGCATTAAAGAAAATAATCAAGACACACCAGCTAAGTGACTCGAGATGAGTCACATGTGAGTGTCAGAGGCCTGTTGGGCAAGGCCCAAATTGTTTCAGGTTTGAGTAAAAGACTCCATATTTTGAGGAAATGAAGTGCACGATCGAGCGGAAAGAAGACAATCACGTGGAGATTAAAGGCTTCGCACAGCATTTTAGGAGTCTTAGGGGCTTTGGGGCAGGTCAAAGCCCCTCTTTTTGTAAAGGGATTGGATTGTTTTTTAGTATTTTGAGCTCCACCCATGGTTTGCAGACCATGGTATTGTAATAAATAATGTTATATAAGCAGATTTCTTAGGAAGTAAAGTCATTATATGATATGTTATGTAATGAAATGAGCATGAAATAAGTATGAATTATTTCTATATTTTTGTATTTTGGGTCTAAGAAAGGCTCCGCAGTTTTGTGCATAGAGGCCTTAGGAAGCCTACAACTATGTGTGCAGGCCCTTGCAGTTATGTTTGCAGGCCTCTGCACCTGTGTGTGCAGGGTGATAAGTATCGTATCTAAAATATTTCGCATAATAAAAGGATGATTTGAAGGAAAATCTGTGTATTTCTTATGTACTTTTAAGTTATCTGCTTTTATGAATTATATGCACTCGATTAGGGATTTTTTGTATATTTACTCAGTAATCAAATCATGAAGGCTTGAAGATTTTTTTATATGTTGAATATTGCATGTTAGCGTAGAAATGTGCAGTTCGCAGGGTGATTAATAGAGTAATTTAATAGCATCTTTCATAGAAATTTAATGATTCATCAAAGATAGGATTAATCTCTCAGTAAAGATAAGCCGTAAAGGAACGCTCCATAGTCCCTATGGATGCAGAAACCTGGTTCTATCATCCCCTAATATTGCCTCAGTTGAGACTTCAGTCTGTGCAACAGATCGTTTACAAAAGGGTCAGTAATAGAGGGTTTCGTTGGTAGCACAGCTACTCCGAACTTGGGTCTAGACCCCTTCAAGCCAACATAGAGCAGAACTTTTTGACACAAATGAGGAATTCTTGGCTTATTTTTGCAAAGTTGGATAGTGGGATTTTTTGCAACTATTTTATGGACATATTAATGACATATTCAAAGCCTTTGTTGATTCTTTTAATGGAAGGAGAGCCTATGTGGGAAACTTGGAGATTAAAGGTAATCTATAATTTGTGGCAACAACCACACATTTACCCCTGGAAGGGGAATACTAGTCCAAAAATTGCAGTCCAAATCATTCCATGGAGAAAATTTCTAGCTAACAAGGACTATAAATATTCAGTCAAAGGTATGTCAATATCGTTCCTGAAAGCCAAATGGTGTGAGTTTTTATATTTGATTCGTATATAAATAACTTGTGAAGGGAATCATAGTGTAGTTTTTATGTATGATGTTCAGCTTTTAATGGCTTTCTTAGGCTGAAAGCTTAGCCTACCTTATTATTTGCTTAAGAGCTTGACCAAATTTTTTAGGGCTTACCAATCCGACCACAAGAACCCTGAAAGGTCCATTTTCAACCATAGTTTAATCTGCATGTTAGTGAGGCATCATTTGGCTCAGATTACTGATAATTTGGGGTTGTTTCTCTCTCCTAATGGTTATGGTAAAACTTTGGAGTTTGACCCTGTTCAGTATTCTACCACCATGGCTCCTAACCCTTCTCTTGTAGATTCAACTCCATCATTACCTGAGTAATTATGGCTGGATGAGTGCGAGACAGATATCCAAGCACTAGAGTCACCCTCTTCAGAGGATAGTTAGGTTAAGGTTTTGAAAATATTGACCTCTCTCCGAGCTACCAGGAGTGTAGTGAAAGTTCACAGTTCAAAGCCATTTATTGAATCTCCTAGGCCTAAACCACAGTCTTTTCAACTTGCACAAGAACAGGAAACTAGTCAAAAACATCGAATTGAACAAGATATGGCTAAGGTAAAAAAAAAACAAAGGAAAATTGTTAGAGCCCGAAGGATGAGGCATAAAAGTCCCCCTTAGAATGTTTCTTTGGTTGACTTGGAAACTAATATTGAGCCATCAATGAAAAGAAACAAGCCCCATTTGCAGAGTACACCTTCTGGTTGTTATAATACTGCCAATTGCGATAATTCTTCCTCGGGTATATCCCATTCAGGTGATTTAGTCACCAATATGTATTGGAAGCGCCGATATTTTCTCATTATCCCTCATCTAAAACACCAAATCAACCAACTCATTTATGAAAATAACCAACTCATAGTTATCTTCCAAACAAAGGACAAGTCTAATGAACATAAAATCACCCAGTGTCGAAGGTAAAACATGTTGCAACGATACTCACAGTGTGATAAATTCTCTGAATCTCAAGGTTACCATTTTTGAGATCTCATGCAGGAAAATAGTCAAATTGTCTTTATCTATGCATGAGTAGTGTTACAGGTAATCTTTTTTTTTTTTAGTTTTCTATTTTAGAATAAAAGGGTTGCTACATAATCATAGATTATATAGAATCCCCCATTCGATTATCATTATCATATTTACTAACTTTAGTTTGTTTCCTTAACAGGTTTTCCATGTTTGCAAGGCAATCCTCTTGGATATCATAACCTAGGATATCTTTAGCTATCATGTGCTCGTTCTTGATCTGTATGGGAATATTTTATGCCACATGTTTTATTTTAATTTTCATTTGGCCGAGAGGCCTAAAAATGCAACAATTTTTTTTTTTTTTTGGTATCAGACTCATTTAAAGACAATTTTTATTTTTACTTTGTGTTGAAAGGCTTAAGGCCTATGGTTATATACACCCCCATTTTGATTTAAAGAGTGTCCGAAAAGGGAAATTTAGACAAGGGAATGTTGCTCAAATTTTATTGTGGAATATATATATATATATATATATATATATATATATATATATATATATAACTGACTTGATTTTATTCAGTTTGTTTCTTATATATGTTCCATGGTCATATTGATATATTCTTTATGCTCAAGTAAATTATTTTCTGAGGTTTAGAATATAAATGTTTATTTTGATTAATTATTTTATTTCTTAAACAAAAGATTGTTTTTATTGCATTTCTTTGTTGTTAAGCATTATTTCATATTGTTATTTCTTAATTAGATTGATATCCTTCTTCAGCAACCTATTTCCTAAGAGTGAAATCCATCTACGCATTTTATTGATATAAATACTTGTGAGTGTGTTTCATTTGTTCAAGTCCTTGTAAAATGTCTTCATTACAAGTTGAATTAATGTTGTAGTTGTAATTGATTGGCTTAATTATATCACCTCTTCCACTGATGGTTTATTGATTTTACTCATAAGCCAAAGAATTGAAGCATATGAATGTTATAAACGGTCATTTTTAGCTATCCCATTAATCTATCTTCACCAAGCAATATTGATAATTATATATTAGTTAGCTTTTGCATATGTTCTTGATGTGAAATCTTGAAGGAAACATATCTACAATGTGTTTTCCCATAATAATGAGGAACTTATATTTTTACGTTTACATGTTCTTTTACCATTTACATTGAGAATAAGTTTAACATATAGTTGCATGTAGAAATAGTTTTTTATTTCATTTTTTGGATATCTTTTTATAATTTTATATATAGATCATATGCCTTTTGAACCAATTCTTTATGATCTAGTCTATGTTATCTATTGTAACATAGTCTTGTATATTTTGTATCATAGCATGATCTTGTAGTATAAAATCTTGTATTATATTCGTTATTTAATTATAAATTATAATTTCTAAATTAAATGTATAAATTATAATTATTTAGTATATATTAATTCATTTACAATGAAATATTCAGTGTGTATGTTGGATCTAGGATGTTTGATTTTCATTATTTAAGTTACAAAGCTAAATTAATCATTTAATTTTAGTATATTTTTAATGGTAGTTTAATAGAGAATAAGTTTATATTAGGGTAGAATAATTGTAGTTTAGATTAGTTTAGATTAGAATTAGTTTTCTAGGATTCAATCCTTCATAGAAGAAAGGATCCAAGGCTAATGAAGCTTATAAACCCATCAAGGGTAGCTATACCATACATCTTGGGATATTAAAGAACCTCGATTCGGGTTATTCGTCCCTTTTTTATTTAGGTGTACAATGCTCGCATTAACACTATCCCATGTTCTAAGGCCTCATCTTATCTCGAAAGGTTCAGTGTTGAACCTTTGTCTTCATTTCTTTTGTGATAGATCCCATCAAGTCCAAGTGTTGAACCTGGAAGCTTTGATATCGCTCTGTAACATACCCCCTCCTTAGCCCCTACTAAGGTAGAATGAGGTATTTACTGTGCTAACCTGACATCCAGTGTCCTGTTATGGAAATGGGGTCTAAATTTTTTAATCTTTTGTAACTTCTTCAAAACTTAAAATGGATAACATTGTTGAGTTTGTATCATCGATATTTCTCCAACAATATAAAACTTACTTCAATCTGATTTTTGAATCAAAAGATATGGTTATTTAAAGTATGGTGATTCAGATCGTGCCATGTCACGTAACTTGCCACATGGCACCCATGTGGTTTCCACATGGCTGCCCCAGTCGTGCACCATATCACCACACACGTAGTAGTTCCACATATTTGTCGACCTGCTCATGCCAAGTCACGAATTACACCCTATCCACGGCTCATACAACCTAACTATAACATACGAAATATATATAATATATATTTTGATGTATGTGAATGTGGACCTTATATGGCCACATCACCCCATTGAATAGAATCCCGACAGATTTCAATATTGTCCCTTGTTGAAATTGCTAGTGAGAATCTTCTAAGGCTACATGGTGAGATACACCTTGTGATGAGGCTTCACCACCCCCTTGACTTTTGGTAAACTCATTTACAACACACGACAGTTGACCCCACTGAACGGCCCCACACACCAACCCACCCTAGGGCTTAAATATTAGGTTTTCTAATATGGTCTGGGATCATTTCACTAGAACTAAATGTAAGGGTGATGTCATTATGCATAACACCTTCTTGTCACATGCTTCATAACTTTGGTTTCCACCAAGTATTGACATCGGTCCCACTACCACATCATCCTGGGGATTTGATCCCGGGATTTTCCCTTGGTTCTCCCCTTGAAACGTCTCGGGTACCAAACCTCTGAGTTCATCCAATGACCATGAATTCTCACCCATCGACACTTTAAATTCCTCTTGTCTAAGTGCATGAATAACTCACTTAATCATAGGATCGAGGGTGGATTTACGCCATTTCCTTTCAAATTCATATGCTTCAAACTTAAGGTTTCCATCCCTACATATGTCACCAATTCTCAGCATGAAAATAAGAGGCATTTACCAAGCTCCAAGTGTGTGTGACTTTGTATGCATATAATGATTACATAAGTCTATCCCCACCATCCCTCCTAATATTTGCCAAAACTCAGCCATGGCCATAGACCTATATATGCATGTGATCATAGAGATATATATGCATACACTATGTTATCTCTTTTGAGCTTAAACGGGGAAATTTTAGCCCAATGCATATAATCACATATTTATTCATATAGGAAGGCTATAAATGCGCCACTAGACTAAATTTTCCAATCTCAAAGTAAACACATAAATCATTTTAACAAGATATTTCACCCATACATTTAACAAGTTACTAAGGTTACAGTATAGTCCATAATTAATCACAGGAAAATATTTTTTTCCTTAAAATAATTGCATGGTGCATTGGCATTCCTCTTTTATGAATGAGGTCCCAATTTTATATCACAAACATAGATTTCAACCAATGCAAACCACATGTATAGGACGTTAAAATAAAAGAGCACATATAAATACTTATCTTATGCATCACAATGATTTTTTAAATGGAAGTGGGACTTCAACTCTCCACCCAAGATTAGACACATTGCAGCTAGCCTTTTATTGCAGGAGTCACCCCTGAGCAAAATTCCAAAGCTTTAGGAAAAGTAATTAGGGGTAAAATAAATACCATATATGAAACAGGGACTCCAAAGTTTGAACCTCATTCTGGAGTGTTATTTGTCTCTAGTCCAGGATACATAAAGTTTCGGATTAAAACTCTCCCCTTGGCTCTACCTATAGCACAGACTGGTCAATTACATGATTAGTAACTAAAACATACATTTTAAGCAAATAAACATGGAAAAAATCATGAAGTTTTACTAATGGGAGAAAATCCATTATATATCTTATTGGCCCTATTACTTCAAGCACTTTAAATGGTCCACAAAAATGTGGATCGAGCTTGGCACATGACTCAATTTTCAAGGAGATTTTCTTAGGTCTAACTCACAAGTATATATGCTCCAACTTTGAACTCTTTGTGTCTTATGTTGGTCCGCGTAGCACTTTTTTATGTGTTGTGACACCTTTAAATTCCTTCTAATAGTTTCCATTTCTTGATCCATTTCTTTCAACATAACAGACCCAATGAGTACCTTATTCACTAGATCACTCTAGTTGATAGGAGTGTTACAAATTCCCCCCATAGAGTGCTTCGAATGGGCTCATTTTAGTGATTCTTGATACCCATTGTTGTATTCAAAATTCATGAGTGGAAGATATTCATCCCACTTCCTTGATTGATGCATTACATACATTCTTAGCATGTCCTCAAGGATTCTATTCTTCCTCTCTATTTGTCCATCTGTTTGTGGATAGTAAGTTGTGTTTAATGTCGTTATGTTCCAAGCCTGCAAATAATTCCTTCCAAAACTTTGAATTGAACTTGACATCTATATCCAAGATAACATTCATGGTAACTCCATGTAATATTATGACCTACTTTATGAAAACTTGAGCCACACCGGTAGTTGAATTGGTATATTTAACTACCCCAAAGTGAGCCACCTTTCTCTACTTGTCAACCATGAACATGATTGCATCATGTTGTTTGGAATTCCTTGGCAGCCCTGTATTACAGTATATGGAATTCACCTCCCATTTCCATTCTGAAATGGGAATATATTGTAGTAGACCAGTTGGGTTCTTGCATTCGAATTTCACCTGTTGGAATTATATGCATTTGGAAATAAAATCAGCCACCTCTTTTTTTATATCAGGCGAATATTAAAATTTATTGATGGCTATTAGAGTCTTTTGGTAGTGCAGGTGGCCAAAATTTGCCTTTGCATGGACTTATTTTAATACTATTTTCTTCAAGTCATCGTCCTTTGGTACATAAATTCTATTCCTGAATCTAATTAACCCATTTCTGAGAGACGATATCCCTTCTACTTTTCAATTATTTACTCTTTTTATAGTTTTTCTCTTATCTATTGATAATTTTCATCGTGATTTTCTAAATTTTTTATTCTTTCTTCAAGTTTTTTTCCATAAGAACCTACAACCTCTATGTGGCACATTTGTACTCTCATGTTGAGTGCATCGAAAACTCAATTTTTTTTTCCCTTTATGTACTTGATTACAAAATTGAACTCGTTGAGTGTGGCCAGCCATATGACTTCCTGGCATTTAATTTGGTTGATCAAAAAAATACTTCAACCCTTTGTGATCAGTCAAAAAATGAATATCCTACCAAGGAGATAATGTCTCTGCATTTTTAATGTGTGAACGATGGAAACTAACTCTAGATAGTGGGTTACATAGTTATGCTCATGCTCATTTAACTTCCATGATTCATAACAAACCACTTGGCCTTCCTGCATCAAGACTCCATCAAGTCCCTCTTTGTAGGCATCTATGCAAACCATGAAATCCTCATCTAGATATGTTATTCCTAGCACTGTTGGATTGGTGAGAAATTACTTCAGTTGATTGAAGCTTGCAACACATTCAATTGTCCTTTCAAACTTCTTCCCTTTCTTTTACAAGGAAATTATTAGATAACCAATCTTGGAGAAGTTCTTGATGAATATTTTTTATTTGCCTACCAATCCCATAAATTACATAATCTTGGTCATGTTCTTCGGTATTGGTCATTCCATGATGGCATTTTGTCCTTTCTGCATTGACAACTACTCCCTCCCTTTAGACAATGTGTCTGAAATAATGGATTTGTGACTGGAATAAGTCACATTTTCTAAGATTTTCATAGAGCTTATTTTCTCTTAAGAGTTGTAATATTGTAGCTAGATTCTCTTCATGCTCCTCCTTGGTCCTTGAATAAACCAAAATGTCATAAAAAAAAAGTACTACGAAATTTTCCAAGTAAGGGTGCAACACATTGTTAATAAGGCACATAAAAGTTGCAGGTGCATTAGTAAGCCCAAAGGGAATTACCACAAACCCATAATGTCCATACTTAGTTCGAAATGTTGGCTTATGAATTTTTTCATCTTTAGTGCACACTTGATGGTACCGAGATCTTAAATCAATCTTGGAGAATATTGTATTGCATCTTCCAAAATTTGTGGCTCATTGAATTCAATTATTTCTTTGAATGAATTTTCCAATCCACTGATGAATATTTGAACCCTTGCATTTTCCTCCTTGAGGTAAGGAACATATCATAGTAGCTCTAGGAATTTAGTAATATACTCCTCATCATACATTTGTCCCATTCTAATCTCATAGAAATCCTTGGATTTGTTGTCATAATACCTTTCGAATAGATATTTTCCCATGAAATGTCCCTCAAACTCACCCCAATATAATTCTTCTTCTCTTATGAATTTTACATTATTTAAGTCTTCCCACCAGATGTCAAATTTTCTTTTCAAGTTGAAGGTAGACAGATTTTCTTTCATATTCTCAAAGTAGTCTTGAACTCTGTTGAATTTTTTCATCCCAAGAAGTCATGCTTCATCATATTCTACTTTATTATCCTCGCCATCAAATGTAGGAGGTTTGGAATTTTTAAATTCTTCTGGTACATACTCCTTTCCCTTTCCATTTTCATGATGATGATGATGACGATGACGTCTATGAACATCACTCGGTCATTTCATCTGGTGATATGTCCTTCATTCTAGGTTATCCAATCGAGTACCCCCTCTTAAGATGTCCTCACTTGACAACCTATGCATTTTCTTATATCTGCTATCATCTACTCCATTAGTATTTATTATTGTTTTGTGGAAATTTTCCTACCTATGTGGCTATATCCCAATTCATGTTTATTTTTCCTTTGTTAATATGAGAGCTTGTGCAATATGAATGCATTAAAATTTTATTTTCTCTCATGTGCTCTGACAAACCTTTCATTTTCATCCTTTTACCGCCCAATTTCATATTTCAAGCTCCTCAATGTATCCATCCAATTAGGAGAATCTACTCTCCTCCTTGATTAATTTATCATTCTTCCTTCCCATACTATGACTGGTTTGAAATATGTTATACCATAATTCTATTCATTCCTTGGTCCTTCAGTTCTTACTATACAATCCTTTTTTTTTCATGTGGTCCCTAACCTTCATGTGTTGTCACACACACACATAACTATTCATTTTAAACATGCATAAGTGCATCATGTAGATAATCACCTTGACTTTCCTTGGAGGTTGCTAGTATGAGGATAGTTGAAACAAGTCATTTCAAGTTAGCACACAAATTTCAACGAAATCATGCCAAATCATTAATATTATGCTACATGTAGATATCACAATAAAATATTCCAGGAAACACATAATAATCATGTTTTCTTTTTGCACCTATCCAATGTTTTAAGGCCTCGTTTAATCTTCAAAGGTCCAATGTTGAACCTTTCTCTACATTTCTTCTGCGATAGATCACATCCAGTCCAAGTGTGAAACCTGTAAGTTGTAATACCACTCTGTAACATAACCCCTACTATCCCTAGCCCCTACTAAGGTAGAAGGAGGAAGTTACTATGTTGACCTGAACTCCAATGTCTCATTATGGAAATGGTGTCTATATTTTTTGATCTTTTAGAACTTCTTCAAAAATTAAAATGGATAGCATCGTTTTGTTCATCTCATCGAGATTTCTCCAACGATATAAAATTTTCTTCAATACTCTTTGCGAATCAAAATATGTGGTTAGTTAAATTCTGGCCAGTTATATCATGTCACCTAACCTACCACGTGAAGCCCATGTGGTTTCCACCCTACGGCCACATGGTTTCCCCAGTGGTGTGCCATGTCATAAAACACGTGGAAGTTCCACACGACTGCTAACATGCTCATACCAGGTCACAAATAAACCCCTCTCTACGACTGATACGACCCAAATATAACATAATATATAATCTCTAGGTTTGATATATGTAGGTGCAGGCCCTTTATGGCCACATCACCCCATTGAATAGAATCCTGATGGGTTTCAAGGAAAATATTTTGATACTACATGGAAATATACATATTGCAATGAGGCTTCACCACCCCCTTGACTTATAGGCAAATTCATTTACGCCATGCGACATTCGACCCCATTGAGTGACCCCACATGCCAAGTCACCCTAGGGATTGAATCTTGGGCATTCTACTATGTCTTGCACTCGAAATCTTTGGGGCCTGGGGTCTAGGGTAACATCATTGGAAATAAGCATTGGGGTGACATCATCTTATTCCATGCCTTTTTGTCATATGCTTCATAATTATGGTTTCCATTTAGTGTTAATAGTGGCCCCACTGCCACATCATCCCAGGGATTTGATCCTCAGAGTTTCCCTTAGTGATCCCCTTGAAACCTTGAGGGTACCAAACCTTCAAGGCATCCAACAGCCATGAACGTTCACCCATCGATGGCCCATATTCCTCCTATCTAAGCGCATGATCACCTCACTTGATCACAGGAGTGAAAGGGGGGTTTATGCCATTTCCTTTCAAAGTCCCATGCTTCGGATTTAAGGTTTCCAACCCCACGTACTTCATCAATTCTCAGCATGAAAGTAAGGGTCCTTCACCAGGCTCTAAGTGTGCACGAATATATATGCATAAAATGTATATATAAGCCCTTCCAGACTATCCTTCCTAAGATTTTCCAAAACTTAGGTATGGCCATATAAATTTTTACACATGTGAACATAGAGATATATATACATACACTACGCTATATATTATGAACATAAAAAAAGAAAATTGTAGCCCAATGCATATAATCATATATTTATTCATATAGGAAGGTTGTATATGCACCACAAGACTAAATTTTCCAATATCTAGGTAAAAAAAGAAATCATTTTAACAAGATATTTCATGCATATGCTTAACCATTTATTAATGTTATAGTACAGTGCATAGTAAATCACAGGAAAAAAATTATTTCCTTAAAAATCATTGCACAAAGCATTGGCATTCCTTTTTTATCAATGAAGTGCCAATTTATATCACAAATACAACATTCAACCAATGCAAACCACATGTACAAGACATTCAAATAAAAGAGAACAAATAAAGAATGATCTTATGCAGCACAACGATTTGTTGAATGGGAGTTGGAATTAAACTCTCCACCCAAACTTATAAACACTACAAGAAATCATTTTCTTGTAGGAGTCACCCCCGAGCCAAATTCCAAATTTTGATACTTAGGGGTAAAATCAACACCACAGCTGAAACAAGGTCTCCAAAGGTTGAACCTCCTTTACCCAACAACTAATTGGAAATCTAATACAAAAGATAAGAATCCACTCCCTTAGACTTCTCAACATCTCCAATTGTTACATAATAGAGGTTTTTCTCTTATACCACCTTAATTATGTAGTTCCTTCTAGCATACAAACTTACAATTCAATACCAAGAGGAGAGTTTTTTCTCATTTTGGGAAGGTTCATTAGCAGAAAATCTACCATGAGAGCATGGAGATCACCGATATACGTAGTTCATCAGAGCGTATAAGAACCAGTGTTCGCAACCCAAGGCCTGTAGAAATTTGATAGAAATTACAATTTCTCAATATTTAAAACTACAAAACAAGAGACATAATTCTACTATATTGATCTACAAAATGGAAATCACAATTTATAACAACATGCATAGACATGCAATAAGAAAAACCACAAGTACACAGTGATTTCTGTGGGAACCCAACTAGGAAAAATCCCTCAAACCTCTTTGCATTAATCAATTGAATGGAGACACTATTACAATTGCTTGCTCTAGCTCTTAGCACAATCTGAAAAATAATAATTGGTCTCTCTGCTGAAATGAGAAACTCTAGCCAAGACTTATCCAATTATTTCATCATCCAGCCTCTTATTTCCTTATATAATCCTTGAGGAAATTAAGTCTTAAGAGATAGGAATTTCCTCCTATTTTCTTGCACAATTCCCAAGGATTGATCTCCTGACTTCATGCAACAACTGTACACTCAAACTAGTATACAAATCATGTTACATTGCCTTGGCATCTCCACTTTAGCTGAGAAATTTTAATTCCATGCATGCATTATCTATTTTGGGTTAATTGATCAGTTAACTAATATATCTATGAGTTAGACTACTATACCACAGCACAACTAACCTTCAACTAACTCTATCAATAGTTAGAGGTCAACTAACTGAATACAACTAGAAATAATTGAACTATATTGCTAAAATTTATCAATCACACATGCATGACTAAACTCCAATCCCACTAACTTGAATTTAGTGAGCTAACTATGTGACAAAATCCATTTCACACTAGTTAAATGCCTCCAAGTTGTCATGCTAATTTGGAAATTTGATTTACTCAATTTGACTAAGGCTAAAGTCAAATTGAGCCTTTCTTTCTACATTTTTTCAACACTCCCTCTTAGCAAGAAAGGATTTTTCACCACCACTATCCTGCACCCATGGAATTCGAATTTACCTATTGACAATGCCTTTATCAATATTTCAACATCTTTTGCCTCATTTGGAATGTATTTTAGCAACATAATTCTCCTCTGCACACAGTGCCGCAAATGACAATACTGGATATCAATGTGCTTGGACCTGTCATGAAAGACCAGATTCTCAAAGAACTTGATGCAAATATGATTATCACAATATATCATTCTTGGATCCATCTCCTGACTGGAAATACCCACAAGCATTTTCCTCATCCATATGGCCTTACATATTTCTTGACTTGCAACCATGTATTTAGCCTCTGTTGAGCTGAGCGATGTAGACCTCTACTTCTTGTTGTATCAGGAAATAGTTGTGGACCCAACATTGAAGATATAACTTGAAGTAATTTTCCTATTTGATGGACTCCCTTCCCAATATACATTTTTGAATCCTTGGAAATTCACTCCCTTTGTCCTCATGTACCATAATCGATACTTGGTAGTGCCCCTGAGATAGCGTAACACATGCTTTTTTGCCTTCCAATACAACTTGGTAAGCCTCACCATAGCTTGACTATTTGGTTTACTACATATTACATGTTGGGTCTTGTGTTCATAAGATACATCAAAGACCCCACATGTTTCCTGTAAATGGTAGCATCAGCCTCTTCACCTGAAGTGGAATTATCCTTCCTCTATTTTGTAGCTACAGGTGTTTCCATGGGCTTACAATTCTCCATGTGAAATATTATGTATTTTAGAGGCATACTTCCCTTGAGACACAAAAAATTCATGATCACCTTGCCATACTTCCAACTTGAGGAAGTAATGCATTAAGCCCATGTATTTCATCTCAAAGTCCCTTGCAATATCCTCTTTGCAATATCATATGAGTTTCTCATCACCTATCAATATTAAATCATCAACATACAAAACAAGAACAATCAACTTACCATCTACCACAATGTGATAGAGGTTCGCATCTACTTCACTTTTATTGAATCCTAATCTAGTGAGATAATTGTCGATCCAGGTGTACCATGCTCGGGGCTCCTGTTTGAGACCATACAATGCTCTCCTAAGTCTACACACATGTGGCTCTTGTACATATCTCTCAAATACTTCTAGATTCTCTATGTAAATTTCCTCCTCAACAACATCATTGAGAAAGGTTTTCTTCACATCCATATAGTGTATTTTCAACCCCATATGTGCAACCAATGCTAGAATGGATCTTATTGAGGAATATCTTGCAACTGGTGACAATTTTTCTTCATGGCCCACACCCTCTACCTAAGAGAATCATTTCTCTAAAAAAATTTCCTATTACTTCTTGATGCTCGCATCAACTACATGTTTAACTTTGTAGATACATCTATAACTAACCACTAATTTCCCTTCTGCTCTCGGCACCACCTCCCATACACTTTTTTTCATGATGGATATGTATTCTTCCACCATGGCATCCAAACAGGTTTAGAAATTGCTTCTTCAAATGAAGAAGACTATGTCTCAATGAGCTCTGTCATTAAATCCATATAACCAATGTGCCTCTCAAGTGACCTCCTCTGCTTGTTTCCTGATGTAGGGGCTCCCATATTCTCCTTAGAATCATGCAAAAAGATATCAACTTCTATGGTTCTCTTTCTCCCCTCTCTAAATGATTATGGCTGAGTGGATGTCTCCACATGGCCTCCTCTTTGCTCCTCCATTTGTGTTTGCTCCACAACTTGTTGAATCTCAACCTAAGGCTCGTCCTTTGGAGCTGGAAGCTCTTTCTTTGATGGGATACTTATCTCTTGTTCCATAGATCATCTCATGGCTTTCTCCTCATCGAATTTGACATCTCTCCTCACAACTATCATCCTCAGTGAAGGTAAATATACCTAGTAATTGAGTGGATTTTTGGTGTATCCTATAAAAACTCCCAACTCTCCTGTAGGCTCAGGTTTCTTCCTTGAATCCTTGGAGACATGACAATAAACTTAAGCTCCAAAATTTTTGAAATGAGACACATCTAGCTTTCTCCCAGATAAATATTACTCTGGTGTGATCATACCAAGTATTCTATGAGGAATATAGTTCTGCAAATAGACTACGGTGTTGCATACTTCTACCCATATATGTAACGAAAACCCTTGATCAGGAAACATGGCTCTTGTTTTTCCCTCTATTCTTATGTTCTTCCTTTCATCTACCCCATTTTCTTATGGGTTATTGGGTGTTATCAGTTCTCTTTGAATACCTTCTTTTGCACGAAACTACTGCACTTAAGCTGCAAATTTGAAATCCCTGAGGGAAAAAATTGAAATATGGGTTCTAATGTGATATCATGACTTTGATACCATGTATAAATTTGATATAAATTGCAACTAAATATTTCAAACTGAGAAAAAAAAAAAAAAAAAAAAAAAAAAAAAAAAAAAGAGAGAGACACAATTCTACTCTACTGATCTGCGGAATGGAAATCACAATTTAGAACATGAATAGACATGCAACAAGAAAAAAAACAAGTACACAATGATTTTTTTGTGAACCCAACTAGGAAAAACCCCTCAAGCCTCTTTGCATTAATCATTTGAATAAATAAACTATTACAATTACTTGCTCCAACTCTGAGCACAACATGCAAAAGAATAGTTGTTCTCTCTGCTGAAATGAGAAAATCTGGCCAACACTTAGCCAATCATCTTCTGATCTAGCCTCTTATTTCCTTATTCAATCCTTTAGGAAATTATCTCCTTAAAGATATGAATTTCCTCCTATTTTCCTGTGCAATTCCCAAGGATTGATCTCCTGACTTCATGCAACAACTATACACTAAAACTAGTATAAAACTCATGTGACACTGCCTTGTCATCTCCACTTCAACTGAACAATTTGAATTACATGCATGCATTAGTTATTTTTTGTTGATTGATCATTTAACTAATAGATCTATGAGTTAGACCGATTTCCCACTGCACAACTGACCTCCAACTAACTCTATCAATAGTTAGAGGTCAGTTAACTAAATAAAACTAAAAATAGTTGTTACACAGCAATTTGTCACTGTCCCTGCAATTCCCTGTCCCGCACATTGGAGGGCTTATTCCGTGACCTATGAGCAGTGACATGATCTGAAAACACTTCCATGACATTCCCCTAGACATGGAATTTCATTCCCCTGAAGACATCTCCTTGTGAAAAACCCTAAAAATAGCCTTTTCATCCTTGGCGCGACTAGCCAGTGTTATACCCACGCCAATGGGGGAAATCTTCCAAAGAGGGCGCGCCAATTGGCGCTCTGTCTTAGAGTCGCACTCATGCCAAGCTTAATAAAGGGTGTTTTTTAAAAATAAATGGCGAAAGATTGACTCCAACCAACTCCTGAACTGGTCTCTAAATTGATTTGGGACGTTTGGCTCTGGATTTCCATGTAGAGGAAGTAGTTTGCCACCTCTCATGGAAGCTTCCTTGAGGATAGGGCCAATCCCATGATTTTAGGGATCCCAACTCCTCTTCCACGATCTATATAAGCTAGCCATTTTCTTTTGCAAGCTAGTCTCCAAGAGTCTCCAAGAGTCTCCAAAAATCTCCAAGAGCCTTCATAGCCTAAAGAATGTTGCAAGAGCTTTAATAGTCCTCATAGTGCCAAATATATAGCAAGGAGATTGACGATTGAAGAGAGAGGCGTGTCCCTATTCCCGGCAAGCTTTACCGAGACGTATTCCGCTGACGACCCGCCAAAGGAGGATTTCAGCGTCAGAGCCAGGTTGTATCATCCTTTGTTTCATTAATATAAGCGACTACGATTATAGTTCCACTCGTATTGTTCATGGTTGTTTATGAGTTGTGTCCTCTCTGACGGACACATAATTGCAATTATATGGTTTTACGCTCGTATGTTCGTCGCGTTTCTTGTACGTGCAGGTGTTCGATCGCGTCAAGTGGTGGAATTGTGACCTGTCGAAGCAAGGGTTCGAGAGCACTATCCTCTCCGCAATGACAACGTCGTTGGACCTGAGGTAGGCCTTCTATCGCGCTTTGATTTTTGCAATTAGAAGCTTGCGTTGTAGCGTGTTTGATTGTTGCTAGACCCGATCTGGGCTAGTAGGGATCGCCTCTGTCCGCAAAGGGTATTTACCTCTTCAACAAATGTACCTTGACTTGAGTCACCATGCTGGGGGCATGCTTACTTTTTTCAAGCATAGTTTGTTTCCGTTTCAAGCTTGTGTAAAAATGAAACCGGTTTCATGCATATTTTATCTTTGTTTCAAGCTTGTGTAAAAATGAAACTAACTTCAAGCAGAGTTTCCTGATTTCAAGCTTGTGTAAAAATGAAACCATTCCCATTTTACCTCTCGTGATTGCCATTTTATCAGCTTGTTTTTTTGTTTTCTCATTCCATCGTCACTATCTGCTTGGCCGATCATATGCCTTCACTTGGTTGTTTTACCCATTCCTGAGGAACCGCTGCGATGAGTGGTCTTGTTGGCCAGCCTCTTAACCTTTACTTGTTTTGAGCAGTTCCACCATTACCAGAACTAGTTGCTACCCTTCATACCACTCGTTCCTCCAGGAGGAGTCATCTTTCAGCACTTTTCTGACTCTCTAAACATGAAAATATTGTCGAGTCGCTTGTCGTTTTGATCTCGTTAAAGTGGTTACAAAACGACATCTACCCAGTATACGTTTACCCCTTTTTCAGGCTGGGATAGATTACTTACGAAAAAGGAATACCCTATCCTATCGCGACTAGGAGGTTTTCTTAGACATAGTTTTGTACCTTTTCGGATCTGAGGAACTATTTACGAAAAGGGACTGTTGGAGTTTACTTTTCCGCTGTCTTTTAAAACTCTCTAAATATGAAAAGACGCCAAGTTCTCCCTTTTTCAGACTCGTTAAACCCTGATGACATTGGATTCAGTCGCAATGACGTTATTCGAGTTCCTCCTTCCTAGGGCTCGTTAAATGTACTAGGACGGATTCGTCCAAAGGACGAACTTATATGACAAGCATATGGTATCCTCTTCAAGCCTGTGTAAAAATAAAGAGGTACTCGCCAGAAATGGTGGGGAAAAATCGAACCAACATCATTGTCGTGTCGGCAGTATGTCGCTCTTGAACATGGCACTTGTCTGCATTCATGTCGGGTTGGGAACATCTCATCTCATTATCTATTTGCCTCCATGGGTTTGGGTAATCCTTTTTGACCTCTCATCTTCTCTTTGCCTCGTCGCCATGACCTCTGATCTTTTGATGTCAAATACTGCCAAATCCACTGTCGTGCCGCCGATATGTTTAAGAGAAGTTGACCTCTGCAGAATTTCAACCTTCCTCTGATTCTCATCTAGTCTTGATTCAAAAAAAAATTATACTCCTCTGTCTCACGTCGATGATGTGGGAAACACTATGGCCCACCTTCGATCAAGGTCGCTTCCTATCGACTTCAGCTCATTATCCAGGAAGCTGATCTAGAGACTCCCTTCTGGTACCTTGGAGCCTGCATGCCTCAATGGCAGGTTCTTCGCGTTCGACGAGAGGTTTTCATCATTGGCCTCTGATCGAGTAATTCTACGGGTGTTCGACATCAGCTCATTGTTCACATGCCATAGATTGTACTTGTAGTAC
Source organism: Pinus albicaulis (assembly GCA_034641835.2). NCBI lineage: Eukaryota > Viridiplantae > Streptophyta > Pinopsida > Pinales > Pinaceae > Pinus > Pinus albicaulis. The sequence continues at coordinate 683,109,658 of CM076570.1, forward strand.
CTTGAGGACCATTTTCATTAATGGTGGTACCTCTCGCATCTGTTAACAACTTTCATCAGTGGCTGGTAATCAGGCGATGTTCTTGCATGTTCGACTTCAGCTCACATATTCGCATGCTTGAGCTTGTACTTTGTTCGGGTCGAGATGGAGCGCAAGACCATGGATTCCTGTCTGTTATAATCCAGGCTGTGATTTTGTGGATTATTATGATTGGTTACATGACTCATTCACTGGATGGCTGCGACCATACCTGAGTCTATTTATCGATCCTCATTGGATGGCTGCGCCCATGCCTTGGATTTGGATTATTGTATACTCTGTTATGGATGGCTGCGCCCCTACCGTATATATATCATGTATCTGAGATATTAGTTGTATTTCTCTACTTCTGCCTTCTCCTCGCGGCGTGCTCTCTCGGTTGTGTACGTTTGTAAAGCATTTCACCCTCTCTCTCTTTCAGCTCCTCATGCTTTAGGGGGCATCTCCGTTACATAGCAATTCTTGTCACCGTCCCCGCAATTCCCTCGTCCCAATACACGGAGGGCTTATTCCGCTACCCGTGAGTAGTGACATGATCTCAAACACTTTCATGACATTCCCCTAGACATGGAATTTCATTCCCCTGAAGACATCTCCTTGTGAAAAACCCTAAAAATAGCCTTTTCATCCTTGGCGTGACTAGCCAGTGTTATACCCGCGCCAATGGGGGAAATCTTCCAAAGAGGGCGCGCCAATTGGCGCTCTATCTCAGAGTCGCACTCGTGCCAGGCTTAATAAAGGGTGTTTTTTAAAAATAAATGGCGAAATATTGACTCCAACCAACTCCTGAATTGGTCTCTAAATTGAGTTGGGACGTTTGGCTCTGGATTTCCATGTAGAGGAAGTAGTTTGCCACCTCTCATGGAAGCTTCCTTGAGGATAGGGCCAATCCCATGATTGTAGGGATCCCAACTCCTCTTCCACCATCTATATAATCTTGCCATTTTATTTTGCAAGCTAGTCTCCACGAGTCTCCAAAAATCTCCAAGAGCCTTCATAGCCTAAAGAATGATGCAAGAGCTTTGATTGTCCTCATAGTGCCAAATCTATAGCAAGGAGATTGACGATCGAAGAGAGAGGCTTGTCCCTATTCCCGGAAAGCTTTACCGAGACGTATTCTGCTGACGACCCGCCGAAGGAGGATTTCAGTGTCAGAGCCAGGTTGTATCATCCTTTGTTTCATTAATATAAGCGACTACGATTATAGTTCCACTCGTATTTTTCATGCTTGTTTATGAGTTTTGTCCTCTCTGACTGACACATAATTGAAATTATATGGTTTTACGCTCGTATGTTTGTCGTGTTTCTTGTACGTGCAGGTGTTCGATCGCGTCAAGTGGTGGAATTGTGACCTGTCGGAGCAAGGGATCGAGAGCACTATCCTCTCCGCAACGAAAACGATGTTGGACCTGAGGTAGGCCTTCTATCGCGCTTTGATTTTTGCAATTAGGAGCTTGCATTGTAGCGTGTTTGATTGTTTCTAGACCCGATCTAGGCTAGTAGGGATCGCCTCTGTCCGCAGAGGGGATTTACCTCTACAACAATAGTCGAACTAGATTGCTAAAATTTAGCAATCACACATGCATGACTGAACTCCAAACCCACTAACTCAAATTTACTGAGCTAACTGAGTGAAAATATCTATGTCACACTAATTAATTTCATCAATTTGTCCTGCTGATAGGGAAATTCGATTTACTCAATTTGACTAAGGAAAAATTCAAATTGAGCCTTTCTTGCTACATTTTTTCAATAGGGCCACACCTGGTGGTTCAAGAAACTCTCAAGTACATGGGTGACTCTACCTCATGGCCAATGGGTTCATCAATCTGCAAGCTTCCCTATGGGTTCATCGGCACTTGAGTAACCCACTCATAGTGGGTTCATCAACCTGAAGGCAAGCCACTACTCTGTATTTTTTCTCAACCAAAAAGCCACACTAAGTGGTTTCATCAGTTTCCTTGCTACATAGTAAACTCTCCCTTGCTTAGAATGAATTTTTTCCTCTAGTCTCTATTGAGCCCCGCCTAAAAAGAAATACCTCATGGACAAATCTCTTCTCCTCCTTCCCATTCCAATGTTTGCATCCTTTGTATGCATAGATTCATGACTTCTTCTCCTCCTTCCCATTATAGTTTCTCCCTCCTTCGTATGCGTAGAGTTGTGGCTTCTTCTCCTCTTTCTATGCTTGTCTCTTTCGAATGCGCTAAGTCGTGGATTTTATCCTTTTTTATGTTTTCCTCTTCCAAATGCACAGAGTTGTGTCTTTTCTCATTTTTTATTTTTTCCTCTTCCAAATGCGCAGAGTCGTGGCTTTTCTCCTTTTTGATGTTTTCCTCTTCCAAATGCACAAAGTCATGGATTTTATCAGATTAAATGTTTTATTCTTCACCTCTAATTGTGTGGTCATATCATCTTCATCGCCCCTATCAGTCTTCCAGCGCCATTGTATCTCATTTAGTTTTGATTTTCTCTCTAAATATATTAGTATGGTTCCAAACCATTCCTTTTTTAGTCAAATTCATTATGCTTCCAATTCATTAAAGCACATTATTTTTAATTAATATCAACCACGTCCCCTTGAGAAAATCTCCTTACCCAAACTCTAGAATCTATGTCCCAATTTCTCAGTGATTTTAATTTGAAAAAATAAAAATAATATTACAATAAGAGGGAATTTGATGAGGCTGTCACAAGGAGTTAAACCTTCTGGACTCTTGAAAATGCATCAAACCACATGGGAAATCCTTGCTCATTTTGCAACAGAGTAAGAAGATGAAAACTTGAGATTTAAGAGAAGATGTTAATCTCATGCCCCTATCCATGATTCCATTATCCATGTATGCACCAGAAGTGTTAGCAACACCCTGCATGCCCCAAAGAATCAAGAAAGTTGAACAATCATTAACTAAAATCAGGTCATATGTCATTATGAATATAAATAAGTGACTTGAAATTATAGAGGAATCCTGGGAAGTTTCTATATAATTGAGAAATTTATCCCAAATACTTAAATATTTTTATAAGCATCTATAGAGGGACCTAGAATGTCATCAACAATTTATTGAAAATGATTTAAATCACTAGTAGAAAATGAGAAATTAGTGACTATGTGACTAAAAAAGTTAGTCAATGTAGATTTTTCAAGTGAAATACTACCAAAAAAGAGAAATATTGAGTGACCCAACTAGAAATTACTAACATAAATGACCAATTTAGTCTCAGGATAAAATATACGACTAGCTAATAAGTAACTCAACTAAAAACCACTAATGTGAATGACCAATTTAGTCTAGGAGCAAAAATAAGACTACTTAACAAGTACTACGATAATACGAATCAATGATTTATGTTGGTCATTTTAATTGTGTCACTTTTTCAAACCTTTTGTATCCACAAGGTTTTTATGTTAGTTATTGCAACTAATCCCATAATCCTTAAGCCTTAACGCCTCACCACTAATTCCCTTTTCCCCTAAGCCCTAAACTCCCTAACCTTAAATGACCTAACTCTAAACACCCTAACTCCTAAAGAATTAACCCCTTAAACCCTCAGTTGTTAGCCCTAACCTCTACACCCCTAAATCATTAACCATAACCCTTAACACCTTAACACCTTAAACTCTTAGCCCCTATCCCCTAAGACCTTAACCCCTAAAACACCTAAAAATTCATTTTCAAATACTATATTGATAATCCATCATGTAAGATATTATAGTGAATTACCATAATGTTAAAATCTCATATGTCCATAGAAATGACACATGTCAATCACATGAAGCTTTCAAATAAAAAAGTCGAAGAAAATCACTAATAGTGCACCTATCTCATTTGCTAGTCACTAATAGCTCACTATTTCCCCAAAACCATATAGCAAATATTTTTTTGGTGACAATCAAAAATATTGGCGCTAACTAAAAACCCTCTTATCGCTCTTCGTCTATCCTTCCCCACTTCAATCTTGGCACTTACCAAAAACCCTCTTATCGCTCTTCATTTATCCTTCCCCACTTCAAGTTTTTTTTCATGGTCCATTATCCGAGAAGTAGAGGAAGCAAGAGGCCTCAAAATTCTTGCTAGCTAAAATATCTATAAGTCTCATATTTTTATTCACCATGAATAGAAATTGTTGTGGGGTTCACTGGACGGATATTATTCGGTAGATGATGTTTTCTCTTAATGCATGAACAAAAATACAATTATTTTTTAGCTAGGGTTTAATTTTTTATTATTTAGTAATCACACACGAAAAATGTTTTCTCTTAATGCATGAAAAAAAATCGATCCAAGGAAATCCGATGACATAATTGAATCAGGTTTTCGATTGGGCAGGGAGACTACGCTGGTGTTCATTTTCATATTTTCCATTTATTCTCATTGGTTGTCGGTGCTCTACTCTTCCATGAGAAAAATTTTGTCTACACTATTGGCTCCTCTTAATTCCTTTCTATTGGTTAATGGTTCCCAAATGCTATCAGGTAAATTCTAATTCCATTAATTTTGAATATCTCAAGTTTCGTTTTTCTTTTGTAGTGAAGAGTTTCCTCATGGTTTTTAATTCCTTTGGTTTCTATTTTTTAAGAAATAAAAATCAAACATGTTCCATTAGTGAATAAAAAATGTTTATTTCTGATCTAATATACCAAATTCATATATCCTGCGTCTGAAACCAAAAATAAAACCAATGTATCCAAGCCACCATGAAGCTCCAAACATAAAACCAATTTCACCCATACCCTATCAACCTAGAAAAAATGGGTGACCAAAATAGATTTACAAAAAATACTAACTGATATAATGAGATACACTACAAATGTGAAAAAAAACACAAATCATAAGACACATTAAATTGTTGTGTGGAATTTCAATGATGTATCTGCAAGAAAAAACAATGTATTGCAGAATAAAGCATCAACACCAGTTTATGAAACTTGATCTTATATTTAGCCCTCACATAGAAATTGAGTATTTAAAATTTCCCTAATTCATGGCTAATCCATCGTTAGATAAGGCATCAACAACCGAATTAAAATCCCTGTGAAAATAATTGAAGGAAATCAATTGGAAAAGCTCCTTAATATTTAGAATCCTCTGAATCTAGTTGAACATGTGTGGAGGGGTGAAATAAGTGTCCATGTTTATCCAATCAATGGTTACCTGGGAATTTATAAAAATATATATCGCATCTAACTTTAATAGTTTGGCATGGAAGAGAACACCCCATAAAGAAAGTATTTTTTCTCTGTTATTCGTCCCATGTCCTCCATTCCAACTGAAATGAAAATTATGATCCTCATTTATGTATATATTTTCCCCACAACCACAAGTTTTATTTACTTGTGCTATGATATTCAAATAGGCCTTAATTTTAAAATTCAATTTGTTATTCAACTGGCTGTCAATTTTTTTATGACAGGTTTTTTGCCTTGTGCTAGGATATTCAACCAAACATTCATTTTCAGAGTCAATTCACTATTCAAATGCCTTCATTTTCTCTCTCTTTTGAAATTGTTTTGGGAGTTTGGAAAGATGAGGTCAACCACCTCACCTTATTTTCACAAATATGTTGTCATAGATCCTAATTCTTTGTTTTTTTTCTTGTAGCTAGCTCTTCTAATTTCTAGTAGGTCTAGAAGTTTGGTAGAGAGAGTATAGCCAGGTGATGGTTTGCCATCCATACTGGTAAATTAAACAAAAACTCCTTTCCTTTTCTAGTATTCAACTGCATATTTAAATCTACTTATGTATTGATATCCATAGACCTCTCTAGTCCATTCTACACAGAATTTCCTATGTTGTATCTTCGGTCTTGATCTTACCGAACATATGGCATTAGAAACTCATGGGCCAACACTAGGGATATTTTTGAGCCTTTGAAGGAATTTTAGATGAATTTGGGAAAGCATTTGTGATGTGGCCATTGTCAATGAATGTCTAGAATCCCAAAGGCATGTTCTTGAAATCCATTTTTTGAGTCCATTCATTTCCTTTGCATTCTAATATGGACCCTGCACCTACATGTTATCTTCAACACAAATCCTTACATGATATTAATTGGAAAATTTTAGCATTTTAGGAGTGATGGATATAAATATTCTACTAGAGTTCCCAATCATCAGTTTCTTACAAAGCTTTGGCATCCCTATACCTCATCTAATGCTTGGCAGAATTACCCATAGGGATTCTAAATGTGGATCAAAGCATGAATACCAAGGTATTATAAAAAAAACCCAAACTATTCTAAAATTAAAGGCCTTCATTTATAACACAGGTTCTATTAATGAATTATGGGTTTAAAAATCTCTTTCCTAGTGGTATATAGCTACAACATCTATTAGAGGATATTTCAAAGACTTCGGAACTTGTTGGTGAAGATATTTGGCCAAGCCGTTGAATCTCCAAATTAATATCTTGTTTCTATAATAATGAATTTTCTTCTTGAACATGATTTAGACTTAAGGAGACCATTGGAATTATCATTAGTTTTTCAACAAAAAAAGAGAGGTTACTTTTTTTATATACGCCCATTACAAATAGTCACAAGAACCTCCCCTAGATGTAAAGGAGTCCCCTTGCATAAGAAGGTTTGAGGGTCTTTTCTTGAAATTGTTTATACCCCACACCAGGCCATTTGATATGGTTGAATCCATAATGATATTTAATGACAATAGCATTGAACCTCCACACATAATCTACGATATGTAAAGAGAATCAGAGACAAATAAATTTCCACACACCTAAGGGGGGCCATAGACTATCCAAAGTGTTAGATGTGTAGGTTTTATACAAGTAATCTAAAAAAATCCACATGTGCAAGTTTATTAAACTCAAGTTGGAAGAGCCTTTTTATTTGAAGGAATTCTTTGTAAAAAACCAATGTGATTTTATGTGGAATGGAAACCATCATATAAAGGATCCTATAACATAATTAGAGAAGACAATATGGAGAGAAAGACCTTAGTGGCTAGGGTAAAACCCTAGTTGTGCCATGTAAATAGGAATCCATTCTTTTTGGCAGTCACACACAAACACACACAGGAACACACATAAATGATCAATGATCCATCTTAGAAGAGAATTTAGCGAGGGAATGTGAAGAAAATATGAGTCCCTTATTTTCACCATACATATACACACACGCATACAAATATAAATATATTGTTTTTTGTAGTATTTTGAAAATAGAATTACAGTGTGTCAAACACATGATAATACATTATATATCATGCATATAAAACCACAAACTGTATTTTTCTCATTTGATATCATCAAAACACATTGCATAGATAAGATGATAGATGAGAATGGTATGAAATAGGGTAGAAAAATCTCGTTGCTTGTACTCCTAGACATCACAATCAATCTCATTAGTAACACGCACACATATAAAGTATCTTATCATCCATCTTAGAAGAGAATGTGGATATATACCATAAAACCCTATCCATGCTACATGAAGAAAGCATGAGTCCCTTCTTTTCATCACACACACACGTAGAGACAAAGAAAGTATTTTTTTGAAGCACTTCAAAAATAGAAATCCAATGCATGAAACACGCAATAATACATCATAGATCATACATATAGAACCACGAACCATATTATTTTTATTCTATGTCATCCAAATTTATTATGTAGATAATATAATCAATAACAAATACAAAATAAGGTAGAAAATTAGCATTGCTTGTACTCCTACATTTCACAATCAAACTCGTTAGTAGCACACATATAAACAATCCAATCATCCATATTAGAAGAGAATGTGGAGAGAGATCTTAGTGGCTAGGTTAAAACCCTATCCATGACATGTGAAGAAAACATAAGCCCTTTATTTTCATCACATATGCACACACATATACAGACAAATAATTTCATCTTGCATGCATACACGCAAGCCCTTTCTTTTCATAAATCATTTCTGATGAATTTAAATAATTGTCATAATATTCCTATAAGAGTATAGTAGATATAAGGTTGAAAATATCATTATAGAAGAGTTAGGGAGGCTATATTTTTTGGCCTACTTATTGAAGGAAAAACCTTCACGAATTTCCTATCAGATGATATAAAAGGTCATAACTTTTCCCAAGTTCATGAAAACTCATGGGAATTTTATGCTTCCCTAATTGATATTGCAGGGTTATGCTTCATAGCAATCCTAAAACTTGGAAATGTTTCATAGCCTTCTATTCCTTTATTGTCTTTCCATCAACATAAGCCACTTTAAATAAAGGTGAAATGGTTGAATGACTAAATGAGTGGTTTTGAATAATGTAAATTTTCCTTGTGTTTTCAGACTACATGAAGAGTTCAATGAGGTTGTAGTTTCGTACATGCTAACCCATGAATCAATTGATATAGTCGAAGATGGTCCAACGCACTATTCAATCGAGTGTCTTGTAGGTCTACGAGTTGTGTCAAATTTGTGGGTCTTTATACCTTATGATGATAATGAAATAATAGCCATATACACAGTAGCAATTAGATACAGAGAAGGACCATCTATAATTTCACTATCTCAGAAAAAATTGGTTGCAACCTAGCAGAGACAACAATTGAGGGTGTGGGTATGTGATAAGTGATCATTCTGACAAAGATGAACCAAAACTCATCTTGATTGGAACTGGATTAGAGCTCTGACTCTGTGAGGCTACTGCCAAGAAACTCAACAAAAGGAGGAAGCAAGGTAAGAGTGGTCTCCTTATTTTGTTGGGAATTGTTTAATAAACGGCCGCAAGTATATAGGGATGCCATTTTTCCTCCCATTATTGAGAAGATATTGAATGTTGAAGTTGGTTCTCCTCTGGGATGGAGAGAATATGTGGAATCTAACGGGATAATACAGGTTATAAGATATTTTGGAGCTAGTGGAGCTTTTGAGAAAATGGGATTTACAAAATAAAATGTAGCATAACTTGTTAAGCCTCTCTCATGTAGCTAGTTATATTCTAAACTTTCATACTCTTCCCACCCAAAACAATTTTAGAATCAACAGTACCATAGGTTTTTTTATGATAATAAATGTTGGTTTAACATTTTTTTTATATGTGTACAGAATTATCATTCCCACAACCATTATGCATATGTCTAGCTATGGCATTCAATCTTGTTGAATGCATATTTATTTTTCTTTTTTAATTGTCTGTATCCTACACCTACTCGGTCAATTGTCTCCTTTAGGGTTATAATGAGAACCATTATCAAGGAATACCTTCTTTAGGATCAAATAATGTCTCTAGTGGAACTTTGAAATGCTCTAAGACCTAGTACCCCACGATAGGAAGATAAGGTGATGAAGAGTATCAAGAAAAGGGGCATGTCCAATGTGTTACCCGTCTCTAAGATAATATGGTAAAAGCAATCTATAAGAGGGCTCTCTCTTTCCTTTATTTATATAATAGGACAATAAATCCAATGATGTAAGGTGAGACTAAGCCTTTGTAGGAAACTCGGTTTTGTACAAGAACATACGCCCTGCATATTTCTAGGATAAATTAGGAGAATATTACAATACTGAGTAGCAGTACCCCCATCTCTGAGCAGCCATGACCCATGATAGCCACTTTTCCTATCTCTAGATCCATTTGTAATAATATGTTCTAGATAATCTCTGAATTTTTCACAACAATTGTAGAGTGAATTGTAAGCATAACTGTAGCGAAAGGGTAAATATAAAATTTATTTAAATGTGTACTGGAAATTTTGTTTCATTACTGCACCAAAACAAACAATATTAAAGTGGTAAGTTCAAAGAAGGATGTTTTTTTAGATTCTTGATTTAAAAGGTGGTATTCTATTCATGAGAAGCCCAAATCTCCAAAAATTATACTCATCGAGTTAACGACACATAGACACCAACATGAGCCAATCCTTGATAAGGATGAGAATTCACAGTTTAAAATAGAATTTTTTCATGCTTTTCAGTTGGATGATCAAGATCCCTGGAATTTTGAAAAATAGCATATTCATTTCCCAAGTCTGCACAAAATACACCTCTATGTATTCTAAATATCAATATGAGGCTAGAAAACATCAAAAGCAGGCTTCTTGGTGAGAGAAATCAACGTCAACCAAATTGTTAAATTTCTAGCATGGTTGTGAAGAAACATACATGACTGAATGTTATTCTATAATAGTTAGGAAGCCTGAATTATGAATAGAAATTTCCATAGGAAAATAAATGTAGAAGAACCCAAGCACACCCCAACATTGCAGCACAATCATCTGAAATTTTTAATATCAGTAGAAATATTGGTTAGAATTTTAGTTTCCATAAGGTCAAACAGAGTCTTGTATGCCTTTTAGATTACATATTTAGAACAAGGTTGTTGTTGTTTCCGCCAATCCATTGAAAGCATGGCTTCAAGATACATACATTAGAGCTTCCTAGAAGGCTATAATACGATAACCCTTTCAATAAGATTTATCAAGGGTGAATAAAGACCAGTAAATTTCCTAGATCCATTGACATGGGTGTAGATTGTAAGACTGGAAAATGAATACCCATTTCCTATTTATACAAGGCATTGATAACTATAATTCCTATCATGGATTTCCTTTAAAGAAAAATAACTACAGCAATCTCAAGCATGTTGAGTAAAGAGAAACCATGCCCTTTCGCTTTATGGCATATGCTACATGGGAGATGACAGTTAGATGTCCTGGTGTAGCTAGTATTGAATTTGAAGTTATAAATAACTTTCAAAACTAACTAGCTCATTTTGAATAACTCTCCTTGTTTATGAAGCAATAATAGCATATTTTTTTTCAGAGACAAGTAGTGATATTTTATTGAAATTTGATTTTACGCCTATTTATTAAGGTTAACCATATCTTGAACATAAACATGCCTTCTAATCTCTATTTTTTTTGGACTCAAACTTCCAATCAACACAAGTATTTAAAATTGGAAGTGAAACATCTTGGCACACAATAGAAGTCTTGTTTGGCTACTTCACATTTAACACTAGGACATAAACATCCTTCTACGCTACATAATTCTTGTTCGACTATTTTAGATTAAGACCCCCTAATGCAAACTACTTGAAATGAATGCAACAAGTCCCCACAACATCCCAAGCCATGGAACTTGTTATCTCTCTATAATTTTAAGATTGGAAAGAATAATTATATGGGACAACATCAAAACCACTTTAGAGCCTAGGATCTAGTTCACCTAGACTCAGAGAGGGATCTCTCTTTTAGATTTAGCTTAGGATGGTTATAATGATAGTGAAGATTTTTTTTTGATTGATTGTTTGGTTGGATTAGTAGATCTATTTAGACTAATTCCATTAGGCTATGGAGTCATAAAAGGCTGGGATGTTGCATCAAATTTTCAAGAGAATTAACAAGGAAAACTAACTACATTTATTGGATCTTAAAACATAATGAATTTTGAGATGAAAGAAAAAGTGAATTGAGTAATGGTTAAAAAGAAATTAATAATTTCTTAACTAGACTTCAAAAGGAAAAAATTTATATTGTAAACACAGCCAGAAATGAGGTGCTTTAATAGAAAATCTTAATCTTCATATTTATGCTTTACACTCATATTTAAATGATACACTGAGAGAAAAACAATGGAAACATTAACACATAAAAGGAATAACATCACCAGATAAACACAGCTCAAGTATCCTGCAAATGGTCTTTTATTATTGATGCTCCAGCTTCAAGAAAATACAATGCTCCAATAGAAAAGTTTGCAATCCAAGGGTCCAACCCCTAATACTTAGAAGGTATGTAGTATTTAACTAAACTCTACAACGATTGTCGTAACTACTAGGCAATCAGTTATTAATTACAATAATAAGTAAAATTTGACTAGTGTGACCACGAACTGGACACGTTTGAAATAAATTGACATCTGGCCCTATTCTTTAAAATTTTGTTGCTTCTTGATTTGATAATTTTTTGTGCTGGCATATTTGGGTGATCTGATGATGTGTTGATCTGGATGATACGTTGATATGTTTTCTTTCACCCTTCTTGGTATTCACATAGTTTTTCCCACTGCTTCTCATCTGGAATCTTTATTCTAATCACCTTTTGATATACTTCATTTGTCTTTGTAAATCTAACAAAAGTGGGCCTCAACACAAAAATGTGTTTAACTTCATGTTGAATAAATATATCATTGCTCATTGCCTCAAGGAAATCTCTTCCATTCATTTCTCCTCTAAGACCTGCAAACTTTGTTGTATCCTTAGCAATGTCTTTCAGCTTCTTCACATAGTCTTCCCTGGAAATAAGATTATCATTTATCACAAATAGTGAGGGTAACCCTCTTTTGGTCAGTGGCTCAATTCTGTTAAAGAATCTACTAACACCAATTTCTAAATTGTGGCACTTTTCCTCCAACTGTGTAACCAGGCTTTTCTTGGTGAGCACTTTCTTTACCTCTAAAAGTGTTGTTGTTCTATCCTCAACTCCAAGTTCTTCCAATTCATACCTGCTCTTTGAATTTAAAAATCTGATGATGTTTTTTGCAGTCTCAGGCATGTCCCCAAGCTCTTTGGTTGCTTTAACTATGGCATCATTTACCTTTTCAATTAGTTCTTTCTATTCAAATATAATTTGAATAGAAGGCCATATTTCATTCATAGAATCAATTATGCTTGTCCAAATGATCTCCTTTGCCTGGCCAATGGTGTGACCAATGGAAGCTTCCTTCTCTGCCTTTATCAATATTTCAATCTTATTTTGGGCTCTTTTCACTTCTATTTCATGTGCATTATCAGATCTTACCTTTTGATCCTTCAAGGCATTAATTTGTGCTTCCAATTTTTTAATCTTTTCTGTTTTGATGGACATATTTTCCATGGCTTTAGCCAGTTGTTTTGTACCACTTGATTTTCTTGTAGTTTTTTATGTAGCTGAAGGGATGACTGCAATAGGAATGGCCTCCAAATAATGATGGCCATTTCTGCTGCTTTTTCCTTTCCCTTGACCAATTTCTCCATTTATGTTTCCATCTGTTGTAGCTGTGTTGATTGCTCCATTATCAGTTTCATCAAATCTTATTTTTTGCTTCGTTATCCTCTATGTCCTTTGTTAGAGGGTCTTTAGTAGCTGACATTTTAAGTTTCTTTCTCAGGGTTGTTATGTCTGCGTTTTTCTTTTTCAGAATCTCCTCTATAGCCTCTACATTTTTTGGATCATACCCAATCTTCAAAACTAAATCCTCCAAGGATTTACTTCTAGTATCCTTTGCAAGAGAAGAAATCTTCTCCATCTTGAGTTGTGACTAAATATTGGCCAATGATACCTGCAATTTAGACAGGCTCATTGCAGTGCTAGTCAGCGTAGATGAGATCATTTACCCACTCTGCTTGTGCATTTTCATCTGATATATTGGGTGGATGTCCTTGACATTGAACTCAAAATTTGTATGCTTGAAATCAGAAGGTGATTTTGGCTGAGAAATCTAGGCTTCTAAGAAATCCATATGCATTTTTCCCTTCTCTGAATCAAAGGATGATAGAAGCCTACTTTGTGAACTATTGGTCTATTTCCAAAATTGGTTGTAGGTGTTGGTCTTCAATATCTCATTTTTCCTCTTAATCTCCCTGATGGTGTCATATATTGTTTCCTCCTTTTTCCCTGTAGCAGTAGTAGATGTAGGTGTTTGAAGGCTTTGCTACTGAAATGGAATTGTAGTTGAAGTTGTAGGAGAAAATATAGTTTTTCCACCTGCTGAAGAAGAACTAGGAGAGTCTCTAATGGTTATCACTGTGTGTTGACCTGACTCCTGACCTTGATATATATCCATGTGAATTCTTTATTTCTTCCTATATTTCATCTTAAATTCCCTGCTAGATGGATCAGTCTCCAAAGGTGACTAAGCATCTCTTGGTATTTTTCTTGTTGCTTCTTTCTCTTGTTCTTTTCCTCTGTCTTGCTTATCTTATGTACTCTGATTTTCTTGTGGAGTAGGGGTCTGTATACTTGAAGATGAAATAATATGCTCTTCTGCCTCCTGCAAGGTGTTTGTTTTCCACTCTATCTTATTCATGAATTGCGCAATCTCAGGCTTGTGGGTGTGAATGTATGGATTTGATTTATTTTCTACCCTCTTCTTAGAGATGATGCCCAATGGGTCATAAGACCAAGTAAAAATCTGTGTAAAATTCATATCTTTCAGCATCCTGTCAACCTTCTCTCCTGCTGCTCCATTGTTGCAAATGAAAGGACCAATTTGGGATTTGATCCTAAACTGAGACTTCCTTTTGGTTGATAAAAAATTTACCTCATCTGCATTTATCATCTACCTAATGTACTCCATGGAAAATATCCTCATGGGTAGGAACTTTGGCAGCTTGTAAGGGGGCAGCTCACATCCATATATTCTAAGTTTTGTGTAGTTCTAGTACAAGTACCAGTCTCCGTTTCTGACTTGGTATGACAACTGCATGATCCTTCTAATTCCTTCACTGATCCTTGATTCCATTGTGCTGTTGAGGATGCTCATAAATGGATGCACAAATAATTAAACAAACCTTTTATAAGTGTAATCTTTTTTATCCTTCATCAGCATTGTTTTCCAGAAGATGATTGATTGAGGTTGGGAATCTTCATTCACTTTTCTCATTTTAAACTAGAATATGTTTACCTGAAAAAATACAAACATATAAACCATGACTGAAGTGTATTTGAACACTTCTTCTCTGTGAAATTTGACGAACTAGTTGTGAATAGCATCTTCCAATAATTGACTGAAATTAAACATAATGGAGGGTTTAGACTCTAATGAAAGTATGGATAGGAAACCTATCATTGCTTCATCTATCCACTGATCTGAATGGTATCCTAGCAGGTAATAAAGGACAGTGACTATAAGCGGAGTCCTATCATGGAATGTAGAAGATGGATATGGAAGATTCTTCTTGGGAAATGGAGTGTCTGTAGCCATGAATAGCTCAAGTGTTTTGGCTCTGCTGGAAAAATACAACTTCTGGTACAATTCTCTGAGGGCTTCATAGGAAAAAGGTATGGTTTCTTCAAAAACGGGAGCTTGCATCATTTTCATGAAGGACTGGACACTAATAGTAAAAATAACTTCTCCTATTGGGGTAACAACAACCCTATGATTTATATCATAACAGGCATGACATTTTCTAATAAATTTAGGGCAACTGTGGGATTTTTGGAATATATAATATGGTAGTTTAGTGTCCCACATCCATATATCATCGACCTCATCAATAAGCTTATCCTCCAACCAACAGTATATATCAAAAATATCAAACTCTGAAAGAGTCTCATGGATCTTAAAATCTCTGTTAGCAAGAGTTACATGGTCAAGGTCCACATGAGGATGAACCATTAGATTAAATGGTTCCTGTTCCTTCTTCTTTGGAGGCATGATTGCTTTCTCAACTAAGAAACTGAAAGTGTTTTTGATATATGCAAGATTAGAAAGGGAATCGAACAGAGAGGGGGAAATAGAAGGGAATTGTGTTGATCAGAAAGGGAACTGTGAGAAAAGGGGACTTAAGAAGAGAGAGTTATGCTTGATCTACAGACAATTTAAATCTTCCGCGTGTTCTCTTGAGGTCTGTAAAACCTTAACTTTGATCACCTATTATCATAAAAAACGGGAACATTGTAACCTTGAATCAGGTGAGGAACAATGATTTTGTAGGGTGGCAGGGTTTCCGTTGACATAGTGTGGGCCCATTGGGTAACAGATTGAATTACATGTTTAACGGATCTTTAGGCGGGAGCAGAGGTGATTGCGCAGACATGACAGGAATGGCGTCGTGGTGCAATAGGAATGTTGGGGAATTAACGGTTAATAGCGCGGTTTAGTTATGATGGAAACCACTTTTCGTAAGGGGTCATGGATGGTAAGCGGGAAAGAATTGGGGGGGGCATGCGAAAAGACGTGTGCCTGACTCGTAGTGGATGGGTCGGTTTGGGAAACCGCCCATTTTGGAACCCACCCCCCACCCCCCGACGTTAACGTTCGGAGGATGAGGGGGGCCGGAAAAGGTTATGGGTCGTCAGATGTAATGGTGTGGGTGAAGATGAGATGAGAGGTGGAAGGGTTTTAACGCTTATGGCATGTGTGAATGAATGGTGGGGTCGGGTGAATAAATGTTGAGCGGGGTGTATAGTATGGGACTTTAGACTATGATATACAATATGTCAAGTGAATAAATTAATCCTTGAAACTTAGGATATCCTTTGTTTTTTTATTTTTCCTTCATAACATGAGAATACAAGAAATCCTTTGAATGATGCTTTGGGATAAATTTCATGTTTCTACATATTTATTTCTCTTTCATTCTACCTACCCTTTCACTATTCTAACATTTTTTATTATTCTTTGCAGGGTGCATTTAGGCTTGCAAACCCAAATCTCTTTTTTTATAAAACTCTAACCTACTCTATCCCTTATTCCTTCCATTGCCTCAGTTTAAACTGTTGATTCAATTTTTATTTCTACCTAACTACTAATTTTCCAAGATTAAACTATTTGTAAAATCCTTATTTTCTAACCTATCCAACAAAAAATTAAAATTGTTCCATCATTCTTAGACTGTATAATTGAACAAACTAATCTAATAAGCAGTAGAATTTTGATTTGTAACACTTTCAGTATGATTCTTTTTTGGGGTTTTATTTCTTTTTCTTTTCTCTTTTTTTCTTTATATCTTCTTTCAATATACCCTCTTTTATTTTTATTTTTTCATATTTTGGAAATCATCTGAATATTGAGAATTATGTACAATATGAAATTGCAATAATAAAATACTCAATCACCTTGAGATCCTATAATTTATAGGACCCTAACAAAATTTACTTAATTTATCATTCCTACTAACGTCTAAAACAATTTTCTTATTGTATAATAGAATAATCTTCTTTCCATAGAAGCCCAAAAAAATATAAGCCAAGTGAACTGATATTAAATTTGGCTGCTTCCAAGCATTAAAATTGTGCCTCCACCACCTCTAGCACTCAAAAGTGTACCTCCAGTTAAGTTTCGAATATATAAAGGATGTTTCAATAAAAAAAATTGTTACAAAATACTACTTAAGAGAATGTGGTAGACAAATGAGACTTGTATTAAAAATTTATGATTAGCACTTGAGAAAGGAGTTAAAGCTATACATTTATAGGGCTAATCGAGCCACAAATTCAAAATTGAATTGGTTTCTCCTCTTTTGGATGAAGTTTAAAGATAGGTCCTTCGGAATACAAAAGGATGTTTCAATAAAAAAAATGTTACAAAATACTACTTAAGAGAATGTGGTAGACAAATGAGACTTGTATTAAAAATTTATGATTAGCACTTGAGAAAGGAGTTAAAGCTATACATTTATAGGGCTAATCGAGCCACAAATTCAAAATTGAATTGGTTTCTCCTCTTTTGGACGAAGTTTAAAGATAGGTCCTTCGGAATACAAATTTTTTTACCCACCAGTAGCTATCATTCTTCATATATTTCCAAATTGAGGTTTGATGGCATAATGAGGAAAATCCAAACACAGTCGAAGCTGGTTGTCACCTTTATGAAAATACCAGCTAATCTTCTTTTACTTTCATGGAAGGTTTAGGTCAGGCTTCTAAATGATGCAAGTTTTGAGCCTTTATTACATACCTCAAATTGTCGAGAAATAAGAGCATTTGTACATTGTTTGTCTAAAGTGATTCGAAACTAGTACTAAGAAGTATCCAAGGGAAATTAATAATATATCATGAAGGAATCAAAACCCTAGGAATTTTAATATTAGGCATCTCTAGAATGATAATAATACTAAAGGTGATACCAATGATGAAGTAGCATTTCTCTGGATCCAAGGGATCAGGTTATCAAGGAGGCATAGCGACTTTGGAAATTAATATAAAATCTTTGCTTATAGTCTAGATTCTGATTTATTGGGTTTGGTCATATTGATCCATTAACGTGCCTTTTTGTTTTGTATCATATCTAGTTCTTTAGTCAAAAATCAATTTGCAGGATTCCCTAACTATAAATTTGGTTATAGAATGTTGGATATTTTATTCATTTATCCACGCAGTGCCTAATAGCTCAATAATCCCCCATAACTATATAGTTGTATATGAACATGGTATTAACTAGGATCAAGGAAACAATATATGGAGTACATAATTGGACTTGTGATTGTTAACTATGTTTGAGCATATCTTCCCTAAGTGAATGAAAGTTGGTAAAGAGACTTGTTGTAGTGGGAAAAGGTCCATTATGGGAAATTTTCTTGGCAGCAGATAACCTGGAGGTGAAACTATTTGTCAAGATATTTCCTTGTAGTTTTCATTATGGGATCGTGCTTTGAGTATGGGGCACCCATTTCTCTTTAAGGTCATTCATTTTTTTTCATGTTAAAGGAATGATGATTGGGATCTCTTTAGTAAGTGATCCTAAGTTCATTATTGCTCCAAGAATTTGGTTGGTTTGTTATGGGACACAAGCACTTGAATTGAAACTTGGTGAAGTTTGTATCCTTGGCTAGGGATCAAGTGTATATGTTTTGGAAGCCACTGAGGTAACTTCAAGAAAAAAAAATCATGTAGAGAACCCTTTATTTCTCTGGTTATCTAGAGTAAATCAGGCATTTTTATCGACCCTTCACTCAGCACCAGGAAGCCATTGTCCCTTTTAGAAATTGATAATTTAGGATTCCCATCTACAATTTGCCTCCCAAAGCTTCTATCACTACTGCTATGTGTGCTAGGTTTGGCATCATTACCATGAAAATCACTCTTATTATAGCTCCAATCAATATAGTAGATTTCACTTAATCACTACAGCAGGAAACTTTTTTAATAACCAAAGATATATATTATTCTTTTTCAGTTCTGCTTTGCAATCTAGGTACCAGAGGGAACAATGATTTTTTTTTCCTTATCTTCACATTATAATTAAGTTACTAGTATATTTCACATAGCACCCAATTGTTTGTATCACAGATACAATGGACTTGAAACTTGACTTGGACACTAGAAATATCTCTGTACATTTACGTTAATGTCAAACCCAATTGGAGGTTATTCTAAGAAAATTACATCCATCTTTGGGATAAGATCCAGTTGAAGTGTTAATTCTTGTTGGAGGTAAGAAATTATAAGATGTATTCTTGTTCACATGCCTAGTTTTTACCCTTACATAGTGTATTGGTTATGGAAATCCTTCAACCTGGACACATGCTGGAATCTTGTATTATATGTTTGGAACAAGCTTGTATTTGCATCGGGTTCTAGTCCTTACTAAGAATCTGTTTGATTTGATATAGAAGCATCTACTCCTGATTCCATTCTAAAATCCTTTGTAGAAATAGAGCAAATTGATGCAATACATGAATTGGATGGCCATCCATAGAGTGCTATATTAAAATTGGGATTCACAACTAGATTTCCTATTGTACTAGATAATCCACATGTTTTGAGGAGGTGGATGGGGTCATTACAAGAATCAAGATCACAAACTTAAATGTTACTCCCGTGGAATTGTTTGACTTGTTAATTATGTTGCTTTTTTTGTCTAATGGAATGGCATTTCCAAAATTTGGAACCCTTTTTGCTTGGAGAAAGGAATAAGAGGAAAAATCTTTGTTTGCATCGGAAATGGCTTAATATGCTTGCATACTATTATATCACACCTCAATTGATTCATGTTGACTTTCCATATTTTCACAAATTTATTGTTGTCTTTCATTTTGTTTTTGGTAATATTAAATTATCACCTATACATGGACCTTCCTTTAGAAAGCTCTCATATCTTGGTTTCCAATTTGGTGGTGGGTTGTAGGATATCCATGATAGATGTGTACATTTGTTGAAACCTGGTAAATTTTCCATTCAAAGTGTTGTCAATTTATTCCTTCTATTCTTATACACTTTTGCTTGACCTTGTGGGGCCCTGGTCCTTTATATCCTTTATATCTGTTGGGACTTGTCTTACTGATTGTTGGTTCACATGGTGAAATCCTTCATCCTTCTCAATGTATCTTTGCATATTGAATTTTAGGCTTCTATTAATTCCATTCTCATTTCAAATTCCTTACAATGTTGCCATTAGAAATAGAGATAAAGAGAGTTGTTTATGCACTAAAATCTCATGTTTTACCTTAAAACAATGTGTATCAAGCCTTTTTTTCATCTCCATGATATGAAATGATGTCCAATATGAAATTCAATTTCATAGTTATGTAATTTGATCTCAGAGGTTCCATGGGGGATAACAGAAACATTCTTCTTATTTGATTTATGCTTTATTTTGTTGGAATTTTCCATCACTCTTAGTTTTTTTCTATGTTGAAAGTGGACATGTATTTTTTTTCATCACAGCATATTACTTAGATAATATTATAGATGGGAATGGAAATGGTAAATACAAAAGAGGGTAGAAAAATCTCATTTCCTGTACTCCTAGATCTCACAAGAAAACTCATTAGTCATACCGCCATCGACATTGACCCTGTGCTTTTTTCCTTCCTCCTCTAGTTTATATAGGTTGAATGTTGCATTGGTTGGTGTGGCATTAGCTCTAGTACAAATGCATTACTATGGAAATATTGAAACTTTGAAAATATTTAACTAATGCCAATGCAGGGTATAAGTGCTTATCAGATGTACTTGTTAGTGACATCCAATCTACTTATCATATGCAACACACTTTATTATTCTACATTTTATATTGAAGTGTAGGAGGTCTTATATTTTATAGTGGTTAGTAGATATTGGCCTAGATATGTGGAATCAAAGACAAATCAAAGGAAAATTGTGAAGTAAGTGATCTTGAATAATGGCTAGTGGGTACAAATCAATAAAATGTTGAGTTCACAATGCCTACAGTGGAAATGGTTGAGAAAATTTCAAAATTATGTTGTTGTTAATGGTATTATAAGGAAAATCAGCTACCATTATTCATTGGAAAGGCCCTACACTACTTTTCTTTGAAAAAACTAAGTTCATTATATAGAATAGGAGTGATGAGTTGAATACCCCTCTCCACATGACTACATTGAATTTACCGAAAAATGGGGTTTGGAGGGGTTGGGGAGGTTTGTACTTCCATAAATGGAGTTTGGAGAGGTTGCAGAGATTTCCACTTATAGATAATTCTAAGGTGAATGAGGGGATCAAAAAAGGCATCTCAAGATTTATACTCCAAAGGAGGTGAGGATAATACAACAAAAATTCTTTATCTTATCAATCATAGTCAATTCTTCAACATAAAAGAGGCAAGGAAAAATATATTTATGGGGGGTATAGTAGACACTACTGCATTTGATTTTGCTTCCAGTGCGCTTAAATTCCTTGCTTACTGCACTTCCTCTATTGTTATGTTACAGATGTTGAGTTTGTAGCTTAGAATCAATACCATGTTAAATTTGCACATGCACATATGCAGAACACTTGTAATAAGAGGAGGGAAATTTGATCTAAGATTCAATATGTAATTATCAATACACAATGATATCTCCATGAGAGATAGATGTAAGGTAGACTAGTGCCACCAGAAAATGCAGCCATAAAGAAAAGAAAAGTGAATTAAATGCTTAAATCATTTCATAAATTATTGTAACTCAAAAGTACTCGGTATCTGCTAGTGCGATTTTGGTAGGTCATGTTTGTGGTTGGTACTAGACTTACATTTTACGCTTCTGCAAGGATAACTTATTTAGTGTGCAACTCTTGTTAGTGACTTGGTGTCCTTGTTTTTATCTCAATTCTTAGTTAGGGATTTGACATCCTAGATGCTAACTTTGTCACTTGGCATCAATGCCATATCAAAATTGTGCTTGCACATATGCAGAACACTTGTAAACAAAACAGAGGCATATGATGTATTATTCAAAGTGTGTATTTATCCATACATAATGATATATATGTGAGAGAGAGATGTATGGTAGAGAAGCAACACTGCATAATCCAGCCATGAAAAAAGGACATGTGAGGATTTATGAGAGCCCTAGATTATGACCCCATAGGAAGTATGGTATAATTATGTTAAGGGATCATTACATATCCTGGTACTTATTAGGTTAACAACCTGATTTAAGCATGCCTAAAGGTCAGAATGAGGGATATTGACCTGCAATCCATATTATCTTCATCTATCTTAACTATGCCACCTCAATTCATTGACTAGCAGATAAAATGGAGTTACATAACCTTATCCTTAGGAGGTTTTGAGTATAAGTTTGGGTTGTGTTGAAGAGGTAAATCCCCTCTGCGGACAGAGGCGATCCCTACTAGCCCAGATCGGGTCTAGCAACAATCAAACACGCTACAGTGCAGGTTCCTAATTGCAAATAAACCGACTTGCGATGAAGGCTTACCTGGAATCCAACGCTGTCGTTTGTAGAAGAGGTGGTGCTCTCGTTCCTTTGCCCTGGCAGATCACAATCCTCACGATCTCCGTGATCGGACACCTGCACATGCAAGAAACAACACAAACACAAGCATAAAATCCAGTACATACAACTATATGTCAGTCGAAGAGGACATAACTCATGAACATGATCAAGAACAAGAGTGGAACCATAACCGATAGTCGCTTATCATTAAAGAGTCAAAAGAAGAATACAACCAAAGCTTCGACGCAACAGTCCCCTTTAGCGGGTCGTCAGCACAACATGTCTCGATAAACCCTGTCGAGGATGGGACAAGCCTCTCTCTCCGTATACTTGGCAATAGTCTCCTTGCTTGGATTTGGCTTTAAGGGAATCAAGAAGGCTCTTGCAACATAAGGATCTCAAATTGAACTCCTGGAACTTCAAGAACAGAAGCCTCGCTTGTTATGGACATGGGCAAGCTTTTATAGATGGAGGAAGAGGAGTTGGGATCCCTATAATCATGGGATTGGCCCTATCATCAAGGAAGCTTCCATGAGAGGTGGAAAACCACTTCCTCTCTATGGAAATCTGTAGCCAAACCTCCCAACTCAAGATAGATATCAGTTCCTGGATCAGTTAGGACGAAACTTTCGCCATTTATTTTAAAAAACATTCCTTAAATTGGCTGGCGCAAGTGCGACTCTAGGACAGAGCGCCAACTGGCGCGACCTCTTTGAAGTATTTTCCCCATTGGCGCGGGTACTGAACTTCCTGCTCGCGCCAATGCTAAAAGGGCCATTTTTAGGGTTTTTCACAAGGAGATGTCTTCAGGGCAATGAAAGCTCTTGTTAAGAGGGATGTCATGAAAGTGGTTTCAAGCCATGTCACTGCTGCCAGGTCACAAAATGAGCCCTCCAATGTGTGGGGACGGGGGATTGTGACGGTGACAAATTATTGTGTACCGTCGTGGGTGTACATGGTTTGCCCAATAGGAGAGAGAGGGGTGAAATGCTTTACGAGAACGTGTCCAACTGAAAACACCGTCGTCGGAAAACCTGCGTAGAGAAGTACAACTGATATCTCAAATACATGATATATACGTGGTATGGGTGTAGCCATCCATAACAGAGTATGTAATAATCCAGATCCGAGGCATGGACGCAGCCATCCAGTGAGGATCAATTAATAGACTTAGGTATGGTCACAGCCATCCAATCAGTGAGTCATGTAACTAATCATGATAATCCACGAAATCGCAACCTGGATTATAACAGACAGGAATCCAGGGTCCTGCACTCCATCTCGACCCGAACAAAGTACAAGTTCAAGCACGTGAATAAGTGAGCTGAAGTCGAACATGCAAGAACATCGTCTGATTACTAGCCAATGATGAAAGCTATTAACAGATGTGAGAGGTACCACCATTAATGCCAATGGTCCTCAAGGTAATACAGGTACAATCTACGGCATGTGAACAATGAGCTGACGTCGAACACCCGCAGAATCACTCGATTGGAGGCCAATGATGAAAAACTCACGTCGAATGCGAAGAACCTGCCATTGAGGCATGCAAGCTCCAAGGTACCAGAAGGGAGTCTCTAGATCAACTTCCTGGTTAATGAGCTAAAGTCGACAGGAAGTGACCTTGATCGAAGGTGGGCCATAGTGTTTCCCACATCATCGACACGAGACAGAGGAACATAATGTCTTTGTGAATCACGATCAGATGAGAATTAGAGGAAGGTTGGAATCTGCAGAGGTCAACTTCTCATGAACATATGGCGGCACGACAATGGATTTGGCAAGATTTGACATCAAAAAGATCGCAGGTCATAGTGACGAGGAAAAGATCGATGAGAGGTCAAAAGGGATTACCCAAACCCACCTGAGGCAAGTGAAAAACGAGATGAGATGTCACCAACCCGACACGACGTACAAGTGCCATGTTCAAGAGCGACATATCGCCAACACGACAATCATGCTAATTCCATTTTCCCCACCATTTCAGTGAGTACCTCTTTTATTTTTACACAAGCTATTAGGATACCATAATATGCCTGTCATATGTTTGTCCTTCTACTCTAACTCCATCCTATTACATTTAACGATCCCTAGGAAGGAGAAACTCGAATATCGTCATTACGATCGATCCCATGTCATGAGCATTTAATCTAGGTCCGACAAAGGAAGAACTCGGCATCTTTTCATGTTTAGAGAGTTTGAAAAGATAGCGGAAAAGTAAACTCCAACAGTCCCTTTTCATAGATAGTTCCTAATATCCGAAAAGGTAGAAAATTGTGTCCGAGGAAACCTCCTAGTCGCAATAGGCTAGGGTATTCCTTTTTCAAAAATAATCTATCCTGGCCTGAAAAAGGGGTAAACATATACTAGGTATATGTCGTTTCGTAGCCAAATTAACGAGCTCAAAACGACAAGTGACTCGGCGATCTTTTCAATTTTAAGTTAGAAAAGAGTTGAAAGTTGACTGCTCCTAGAGGAATGAGTAGTATAAAGGGTAGTTTCTGGTTCCAGTAATGGTGGAACTACTCAAAAAAAATAAAGGTCAAGAGGCTGGCTAACAATACCACTCATCACAGTGGTTCCTTAGGAATGGGCGAAACAACCAAGTGAAGGCATATAATCGGCCATGCAGATAGTGACGGTGGAATGAAAAAACCAAGGCTCATCTGGAAAAATAGGCTGATAAAATAGCAATCACAAAAGGTAAAATGGGAATGGTTTCATTTTTACATAAGCTTGAAATCAAGAAACTCTGCTTGAAGTTGGTTTCATTTTTACACAAGCTTGAAACAAAGATAAACTATGCTTGAAACCAGTTTCATTTTTACACAATCTTGAAATGGAAACAAACTATGCTTGAAAAAGTAAGCATGCCCTGAGCATGGTGACTCAATTTGAGGTACATGCCCCCCAATTTTCAGTCCATATGAAAGGAAAATGGAGTGAAGGTTCAAATTACGAGATCAAGAAAAAGACTCGACTGGGATTTTACAAGATCTTATCAAAGACGCGAATTGAACAAGAACATGTTTCATTGTTTTAGCGAGGTTTACACATTAAAAGAACTATCCTCATAACACCTTGTTTCCATGAAGCGAAGGGAACTGACACAAGAAAACGAATCCATGCTCCGACGACCTTGTTTCATTTTTTTAAGGGAGCTTGACACAAGACAACGAACTCTCGCTCCGACGACCAAATTTTGTTTCATTTTTAAGGAGCTGACACAAGAAAATGAACTCTTGCTCCCGCAACCTTGTTTCATTTTTTTAAGGAGCTTGACACAAGACAAGGAACTCGCTCCGACGACCTTGTTTCATTTTTTAAGGAGCTTGACACAAGACAACGAACTCTGCTCCGACGACCTTGTTTCACTTTTTAAGGAGCTTGACACAGGAAAAGAACCATGCTCCGACAACCTACTCAACATGATGAACAAGAATTCATGGCTTCCAAGAGTCCCGCACTAGGTGGGAGAATGACATCTTAGAAATCAGGACCCAATGCCCCCAGTACACTATGCACGACGGCGTCGTCACTGAGTGCGGGCACAGGGTAGGTAGCCACATAGTTGACCCGCGGTGGGGAAAATACAACAGGTGGATAAAAACCAGGAGGGGATGGTGGTGGGCCAGCTGCCACATCGGGACCAAAGAACGAAAGCTGATCAATGGTCACGATCCACCCTTCATGTGGAAAATAGACCACATGAAAAAGGGAGGATACAAGCGCTCCCATGGCATAGGTGTAATCGCGCCCTAGGAGTAGATTGAAATCCAAAGGGCCTGGAACAACCATCATGTCCATATGGGCGGTTTTACCTCCCAAAGTAACAGGTAACCTCAGAAGGATCCCTAACAGTTGACTAGTTCTTCTGTTAAATGCCAACAGATTCTGCGTAACAGGCACAAGTGGTGGCGAACCGAACGCTTGCCAAGTAGTTGAGGATAGAACACTAATAGACGCACCTTCGTCTATAATGGTGCTGGGTACAACCGGACCAAAAGCCTGTATTGTAATCTCTAAAGGCACACAAGACGGAAGGCGATATCCCGCAAATCGATTCCAATCAAAGGAAGCAACCAAACTACTCGGAGGGGCTACCATCGAACTGAGATGGTCTTCACCTGGTGTTACGGAAGAAGAAGGAGCATCCTCCACAACCTCCATCTCGAAGGTGGGAGGAGTAGCTTCTTGAGGTGGAGGGATAGGAGAATCTTTCTCCAAGTCTGAGGAATCTAAAGAAACAAGAAGAACCTGAGGGGTGTGAGATCCACTCTCGACGAAAAAGACCTGGTGCACCGTAGACGGGGCCAGTTCAACCAATCTCACGACCAATGGTTGGTCGGGAATGGATTCCTGAATTTGAATTTCTGGGGGAGCGGGATTGACCAAGGATGACTCTGACCAATTGTAGGATCGATTGGTGGAGTGACCCAAAGAAAGTTGTTTGTAACCACGGAAGGCACGGCGTGCAGCCACTCGGCGTTGTCCAAGATTCTTTGGCTTCATCCATATACTCGTCAAAGGTGTGGATGGCATGGAATGTGCTCCTTCACACAACTTCTACAGGATTGGTGACTCCACCGTTTCAGATCTTTATCACACTAGTCGGTTGGCGCGTGCCTCAACTAACTCTTGTTAAGGGCAACGATGCGACCATTGTACCATGCTTCGAGCACCTTGGGAATGCTAGGGAAATCTCGAAGAAGATGGTTTCTCTGGCATATCATGCAAGGGAACTTAACTTTCCATGGAGGGTTGGAAGGTTTATCAAGAGCGGACGTTTTAGGAGAAGTAGCTGCAGCCTTAACCTCTCTCTTATTGGAATTCTTCTTCTTTGTCTTCTTCTTCTTCTTCTTAGCCACCTGCTTACTCGAATTCAGAATTTCACTAGGCGAAGTCGAAGAGGAGGACGCAGAAACAGGCGAAGAAGGGGAGAGGTCCACCTTGGAATCAACATGATGTTGTTCAGGCAGAGGAACTGATTGAACAGTAGACGAGACATTCGATACCATAGAGGTTGAAAACAACCAAACAGGAAACCCAACAGTTAACCCAGGAAGGGACAATATTGCCATATATGAGCACCAACATTCCCGTTAGAGGAAAATGACCAGGATTCCCATCGGAGGGGATTCCTTGGTTGGTGAACTCTGGAAAAGTTTCCATCGGAAACGACCCAAAACAACACCCTAAGGAAACTAACTTTAACCAGGAATATTTCGTGGGCAGTTAATTTTTAAAACATTGAAACAAAACTCTACCATTTCATATTTTAAGAATCAAGAAACAGGAAAAAGGTGACTCTATCACTTTCAGATTGGAAACAAGCGTGAAAGGAAAAGCGCTTGATGACCTTTTCAAATTTAAAGAGTCAGAAAATATCGAAATGACTACTCAGGAATACTAGGCAGAGGGTGTACCAAATAACCGTGAACTGCAATATACACCTTGGTTTCAAAATGAAAGAGAAATCAACCAAGGACTTTCGGTACGTGCAGGAAATCTCCCCGAATGTTGTGTCCAGTATATCACGGGTATAAGGTGGCAGACTCGGCTTCCTACGGATAAAGGATAGCAACCTAGTGGGGTCTCCCTTTATATACGCGACGGTACAGGGAGCACAAGTTTGTACTAGTGTTGTCTAAAGCCAAGAGGCGAACGACAGCTACTAGGTTTAAAGACGTCGGAACATGTCTCTAGCCTAGACCTCTAAATGTTTCGTTAATGTTTCAATGCTTCCTTAGGTAAATTGAGTAAATTTTAAAGTTTATCTTCAATTACATTTCAGTTTCAAGGCCCTAGAAAATGTCATATGACAATCTCCTATATGCAGCTATATGAGAAAAGAAAACTTTTCAATTCGATGAATGCTATCTAGTTAAGGGAAGAGCTTCAAACAATGATGCAACAAAAAAAAACACTGTAAATGAAATTTTTCCAAACTAGATGACTTTCACTATCCAAAAGTAATTTCAAACATTCAACGATGCGAATAATGCAATGTAATCTATGAAAAATCCTCTTTTTCGAAAACTATGCAATTGTAATCTATGCACAATTTCCTTTTTATTTTCAAATGATAAGAATGCACTCAATGCATTTTTCGATGAAATGAGCATCTACTTAATGCATTCTTTTAATAAAAGAGAATTCAATCAAAGCGATTTTTAGTTTTCAATCATTAAACAATGTAATCTAAGTTCAATGATGGATCTCAAAAAATATTTTTCAATGCAATGTGATCTAATGCATTTTAACGAAAAGAAAACTATGAGACGAAAACTAAAAGAACGCAAATCTCCTTAATGAAGGATGAATGCAAAAGAGATGTAAACAAACACTAAGAATGCAATCGTTGTTTCAAACACTTTGTCACGAAATCCCTCAAAAGGCAACAAGACATATGAGGTCAAACACAAAGAGGAGCTCCAAAGCAAGAGATCAAAACAAGGCATTCATTCCCTTTTACATCAAACAATCATGGAAAGAAGACATTTCAAACAATGGGCAATGTAATCTATGCTCATACAGGGAAAAACTGGAAGGGAAAGACACACTAGTGAAGGATTTAGGGAAAAATTCTCAATTTTCATACACCCTGAAATTGGCTCGACTTGTACATTGACAACTAGCGCCAACTGGCACGACTTTCACATTGAAAACTAGCGCCAATGGCCAATTAGCACGGGTTGCTAACTGACAACAAGCGCCAATGCCTGAAAATGAAAAAACAAAGAATTTCTCCCAACCAAAACCAGACTCACCACTTCAAGCAGAATCTCCAAGACTCAAATGAACCATGTGATCTAGGCTCAAAGCGAGACAGACACAGATCAAGCTCAGAAAGCTCAAAACAGAGTAAACCCTAGTACCTTATAGGATTGGCGCGACTGTAAGGCTGAAACTAGCGCCAGAATAGAATTGGCGTGGGTAATACACTAGCAACCTGCGCCAATGGGCGCGACTATCAAGCTGAAAAGCGCGCTAGTCGAGTTTACCAGTCAAAAATAAAAAAGAGCAATCCAACAAGCAGACCAGTGATAATCAAGCTATCAAAAACCCAAATTCACATACAGAACCAGCCCAAAAGAGCTAATCAAGCAAGGAGGATCAAGAATCAACCAAAAAGGCAAGACAGTGCTCCAAGGGTTCAGTTTACAAAATAAACTGGAGATTGACTGAAGCGACTTTGATCTACTTCGCTAATGCAGAGCAATAGCATTTCGAAGGCTATCTGGCCAACTTCAGGCTCCGTCTATAGCTTATAAAACAAACGACAACAAGCTAACGATCCCCAGCGGAGTCGCCAATTTGTTGTGGAGGTAAATCCCCTCTGCGGACAGAGGCGATCCCTACTAGCCCAGATCGGGTCTAGAAACAATCAAACACGCTACAGTGCAGGTTCCTAATTGCAAATAAACTGACTTGCGATGAAGGCTTACCTGGAATCCAACGTTGTCGTCTGTAGAAGAGGTGGTGCTCCCGTTCCTTTGCCCTGGAAAATCACAATCCTCACGATCTCCGTGATCGGACACCTGCACATGCAAGAAACAACACAAACGCAAGCATAAAATCCAGTATATACAACTATATGTTAGTCGAAGAGGACATAACTCATGAACATAATCAAGAAAAAGAGTGGAACCATAACCAATAGTCGCTTATCATT
The DNA here is from genome assembly GCA_034641835.2 of Pinus albicaulis. Classification (NCBI taxonomy): domain Eukaryota; kingdom Viridiplantae; phylum Streptophyta; class Pinopsida; order Pinales; family Pinaceae; genus Pinus; species Pinus albicaulis. The sequence continues at coordinate 683,139,708 of CM076570.1, forward strand.
AATGAGTCAAAAGAAGAATACAACCATAGCTTTAACGCAGCACTCTCCTTTGGCGGGTCGTTAGCACAACATGTCTCAATAAAGCCTGTCAAGGATGGGACAATCCTCTCTATTCGGATACTTGGCAATAGTCTCCTTGCTTGGATTTGGCCTTAAGGGAATCAAGAAGGCTCTTGCAGCATAAGGATCTGAAAGCTCTTGGGAACTCGGGAACTTGAAGACTTGAAGCCTCGCTTGCTATGGAGATGGGTAAGCTTTTATAGATGGAGGAAGAGGAGTTGGGATCCCTATAATCATGGGATTGGCCCTATCATCAAGGAAGCTTCCATGAGAGGTGGCAAACCACTTCCTCTCTATGGAAATCCGTAGCCAAACCTCCCAACTCAAGATAGATATCAGTGCCTAGATCAGTTAGGACGAAACTTCCGCCATTTATTTTTAAAAAACACTCCTTAAATTGGCTGGCACGAGTGCGACTCTAGGACAGAGCGCCAACTGGCGCGGGCCTCTTTGAAGTATTTTCCCCATTGGCGTAGGTACTGAACTGTCTGCTCGCGCCAATGCTAAAAGGGCCATTTTCAGGGTTTTTCACAAGGAGATGTCTTCAAGGCAATGAAAGATCTTGTTCAAAGGGATGTCATGGAAGTGGTTTCAAGCCATGTCACTGCTCACAGGTCACAAAATGATCCCTCCAATGTGCAGGACGGGGATTGCAGGGACGGTGACAAATTACTGTGTAACAGGTTGGTATGCGCTCAATGTTGAATTATAAACATATATCTTAGTTTCTTCTGCACACAAATAAAACAATATGGAAATAAATTAATTAATGTACTCATGGTGGGCTTCCTCTCTATGCAAACAACAGTTTGAAACAGCCTATGTGGCCTCCAATTACACTTCCTACATACTTACAAGGTGTCACCTTGCTAGGTATAAGGTGTTATTATGACAACATTTATTTTTATTATAATTATGTTTCATGTAATGATTAATGATGCCAAGTATAGTCAACCAAACAATGTTGTTGTTGTATTGTCACTCCACAAACCTAATGCTAAAGTGTTGATATGAAAGTATTTCTTTCATTGTAATTATTATTTATGTAATGATTGTTGATGCCAAGAACACTCAATGAAACGATGTTATTGTATATGATAAGTTTGTGAGTCATCTTCATTGTATTTTCACTCCATAAATATAACGCCAAATCCTTGGTCCAAGGACCTAAAGACTCTACGAGTATTAGGCCAATCCTCGATTGAGGGCATGTGCATTCTATGTATCCAATAATTACTTCATCTAGGAATAAAAATGTTTTTGACAATCTATTTATTCAATTACCTACCCAACTATAAGTGAGGTCCCTAAGGCTTCCCAACACTCGTACCATTTTTAGCTAACAATAACACTTCAAACCAAGCCAAAATGAATATAGTATTCTCCTCACACTATCAAAAATGTAGGTGTATGTTTTTGGGTCCCTCCATATGCATAGACTAGACCTCCTTGGGGCTAAGTAGGTCTCAAGTTTGGTTTCTTTGTAATCTATTTTTATACTTCTGAGTTTCCTCTTTATTTTTAACAAGAAAAGAAGAAAACTCTATAAGACTATGAGTCACCACATATCAACTTTATTTTTTAATATTTTCCTATAACTGAAAGAAATTGAATTGCTTATCTGGCAATTAATGAGTCACTTTTGTGGAACCTGATTACATTTATTTTTCATATGCAGAGGCATCCCATTTTATGAGCTTCAATGCTACCCATACCTAATAGGGTGCATGATTTATTTATCCATCATAACAGTTTACATTGTAATTGACACCTTTGTAATTCCCATACATTGGTGTTGAAAGACTAGTTTACCTTATAATTCTAGTTATGTCAAATTTGTGTCACCAAGACTATTTTGTACCTAGATTAATATGAGCCCTCAAATAAAATGAGCAATTTGGAGAGCTAACTCATTTGAGTTCACTATATTAACATTAAAAAATAAATTGGAGTACAAAATCATATCATAATTTGAGATTGTATATGCAAACAGAACTTCTGCTTTTCATGGATCCAGTCAAAATAAAATGACTTATCAAAGATAAATCTTCTCGCACAATCTTCAGTAAATGTAACTTAGTGGTAATAAAGCCTACTAAGTATATAAAAATCATATCATATAGGTAATAGTTTCTATTTAATGTCCACAAATATCCATGGAAGGGTAAATATCTCCATTGTTTTATGAAGATAAGGGAAGCTATCAAAGGCCAAGCCCTCTTTTCAAATAATTGTATAATAGTTTATTTGCTTCATGTTGTTTTATTTTTGGCATAGAGAAGTGCATCTGTTGGGTGTGGCACCTAAATTTAAATATTTTTCTAGGGTCCTACAAAATAAATCCAACCTTAAAATCCTAACAAGACCATGTCAAGGATGGAGGTTGAGTGTAAAGAAAGAAAAATGGTTCATAGGGCCTACGGGTCCATCCTCAGGTTTTCTAGGCCAATGTGGTCTCAAATAAGTTCCTCGAACAAACCAATATTTCAAAGAGTTTGTTCCTTCACAAAATTATTTAGTTGAACCCCTTTTGGTAGAAAACTTAACAACTAGTTGAATTAGCATTCTAACATGCTTATATCTACTCCATGTATTTCTTGAACTATCAGTAGTTTTTAGACGAAGGACATTCTTTCTTCCAAATAAAAAAAATAAAAATAAAAATCATAGATGAATGTCATTCTCATCTGGGATCACCAATAATATTTGCAAGAGTACTACCCATCCTTAAAATGATGAAAATAATTTTTTTCCCTCAAAACAATCTCTCTCCTGAAAATCTTAGAGATAACTTGACAGTGGTGTGACAGTCAATAAAAACATAGAGATTCTTCAAGAGTCTTATAGATTTTCAAGGTAATGTGTTGATGAGACCAAAATTAATGGCCAAATTCTCACAATTCTTCCAAATAATTTGCTACATTTTCACCTCCTCAACATCGTGAAGCACCAACTTAATATTCACCATTAGGTACATGCTGAATATTCACGGTTTCGTATGTATCCTTTTGCCTTCATCTACCTAGCCAATTTTTCTAACTCTGGATAAATCTCCTCTTTTTTTTTATGCATGTTATCTCTTACAACAAATACGAACATTTGGTTTTTTACTTGAATCCAACTACATCCTGGTGACTTTTTAAAGCCTTGGTCTTTCATCATTTTTCTTATCATTGTTGCTTCATCCCACATGCCACTGGAAGAAAAAATATTTGATATGAGGACATAATTTCCATGGCTATGTGGTTTCAATTCCAAAAGGTCATCTGCTACACATCTACCTATTTCCATATTTCCATGAATTCTGCACCCGCCTAGCAATGCTACCCACACAAGAGGATCAGTTTCAATTGGAATTTTGTTGATAAAGTCTTCCACCTCATCCAAGCGCCTAAAACAACCAAGAAGGTGGACCATGAAACCAAATTTCTCTACTCCATTAATGACACCATACTCTGCACTTATCAAATTGAAATATCTACAACCTTTTTCCACTAGACCAGCATGGTTGCAAGCACAGAGCACACCTATAAAGGTGACAGAATTAGGACATATTCCTTCTTGCATCATCTACCCAAAAAATTTGAGAACCCCTATACCTCAGTCATGATGATCACATCTCATAATTATGGCATTTCGTGAAACCACATTCTTTCAAGGATTTTCTCAAAAACCTTTAGTTAATCCTCTACATCCCCACATTTTGCATACATGTCAACAAGGTCACTCCCCATGATAAAACCTTATCCAAATATAGGTATAAAGTGGGCATGGACCTCCTTACTTTTTAGAGCTGCAAGTTCAGCGCACATAGCCAAAACACTACCCAAAGTGAATTGTTCATGTTTTATCCTGATACATGTCAACATTTCCTAGTACATACTAGAAGAATTAAATTATTTTGGAGTAGAGTTTCTATACCTTTCCATCTACAAAACCATGAAACCATTGGATTTTAAAAAGTTTCAAAGAAAAGAGGATCCAATTTGTAGATAGGGGAGGAAAGGAAAGAAATAGGGGAGTAAGAGGGGAAATCATATGCTTCCCATTTGAATTCCGGGAGATTACTTGGAAATTTGTCACCTCGCAGCATTACTGTAAGGACGTTGACTATGGGACATAAACGGAGACGGAGATGGAACAGCTGTGGTGGAAAATTTAGGATGGAAATGGTTTCTAGGGTGTCAGATTTCTAGAGGTGGCAAAAAATGGTAGGCGAGAAGTCTATTTCTTCTCTTATATAGACTATGTCGAAAGTAACGCATGTCATCGTTGTTTCTTAGGAAAGCTTTTAGTGGCAAATTAGTAAATGCTGGAATTTTTGCTTGAGGTACTGCAACACTTAATGAAGATCCCACTCATGAGACACACTTGTGATTGATCCCACCTTTAGGTAGCCATTGCCATCCATTTTTTAACAAAGTATAATTTTCTCATGATTTATGAACAAAAGCTACTGCCATATTTCATTATTGTTATCCAAATATCTATTATTTTTTCATAATGACCTTTGGCTAGAAAATATGAAAATAATTTTCCAGAACATATTTAATGGCATCATTGCAAAAATAGAACTCATCATATAGAAGTTGGAGTCTTCAAGGAGATATATTAACTTGTTTTTGTCATCAATAACTTATAACTGGTAGCTAATTTGAGTTCCCTCCTCTCCCATTAACTCTTTTTGTCAAAAGTGTAAAATTCCATAGATAAGTACATTGTAAGTGTCCACCTCAAGTTTTATTCTTTTAACTAACATGATATCCCTAATTCTAAATGTCGCCTCTAATTTTCCATTGCAGCAATAGCCATGGGTAATATCATTGTAAATAGAAACAATTGGAGTCAAGCTCATGTCCAACATATTGTCCAAGAGTTGTTCGCTTCCACCAACTCTCCTTTTACACAGAACCCACTAATTAGTATCTTGAAAGTATCAATGTTAGAAGCCAAACCCTTTATGACCATCTTCTCTTGCACTTTTAAAGCTTCATGCATTCTATCTTCCTTGTAATAACCATCAATTAACGGGTTATAGTCTAAAATAGTGGGTCACAACCCATTATCAATCATGCAATGAAATTTTTTATCAACTGCATATGTTTCTCTTTGCATGCAAAGTCGAGAGATGAACATTATGCATATGTTTGAATATGGAACAGTGCCTTTTGAGAGCATTTATTCCATTAGAACCAATTTATCCTAAATATTTTATTCCCGCAAGTGCCCATGAATTAGTGTGGCATAAATACTTTTTTCTGGAGTATAAGACCTTTCTTTAGTATTTGAATAGAAATTTCATGAGCTTCCTGAATCACTCCATCTACCCAAAGCCCACCAAAAACCTTTTCGTAGACAAATAAGGTAGGAGGAGGAAAACCTTTGTGAATAATTTCCTCCAACAAATTCAATTCCATCCTTGAATTCCCACTCTGGAAATGGCCGTATATAATCTTGACATAGTTTCTCTTTTTGGGAGTCAAACCCATTTCTTGCATTTCATTAAACCATTCCGTTGATTCTTCTAGTTGTCCTCCTATATACAACCCTTCAATAAATGTAGCATAAGTTCCAACATTCAATACTATACCTTTTCTAATAATGTCATCATGGATTCTATTTAGTTATTCAACTTTTCCCTTGATACATTTGATCTCCACAACTACGGATAAAATCATTGTTGTAGGAACCAATCCCTAGTCTAAAATTTGAAAGATAATATTATTCACTTCATCTACCATTCCAAACTTACAAAGTATGCTAATGAATGAACTGTAGTTATCCATGTCAAGGAGAATACCATGTTCTAGCATCTGATTATGTAGCTTTGTAACATGTCCAATGCTTCCCTTCTGCAAATGAGTTTCAATTAAAATTGTATAAATTTCAACGCTTGGTTTTAATCTCCTTTGATGAATTTGTTGCAGGAGGCAGTTGACATCCTTCAAATTACCTATCTTGCAGAGACCTTTGATAAGTGCATTGTAAGTTTTAATTTCAAGCACACAGCTTCCTTGTGAAATGATATCATGCACAAGATCAAGATCCTCTGACACTCTACTTTCCTTACAGTATCCATCAATAAGTAAATCACAGGTACAAAATTCAAGAACGCAACCTGTTTGATGGATGGCTTGTATAATTTTGGGGGCTTCTGGTAGCTTACCCCTATAACAAAAACTTTCAACAACATAATTCCAAGTATTAGTAGTTGGAAAAACTCCGCTTTCTTGCAATTCTTTAAATATTTTCATCACTAATTCTAGTTGTTCCATATGATCTAAAGAATTAAGAAGCATATTGCAACAATGAATGTCACTTGCAAAGACTTGTAATATTTCAATGGCTTTTGGCATCATTTGATGTTGTGCACAAGTCTTGTTCACCTTGTTAAAGACTATAAGTACCGAATAGCCTAAATATGTAGAAATTAATGCCCTAAAAGTGCCTAAAATTGAGGTTTGATCCTTGCACGAAATAACCGAATGATCCATTACAACTTTTTCATCACTGTACAACTTTGCGCTTATCAATATATAAATCATAGTTAATTGAATTTGTATAGTTTTTTTAATATGTTGTTTTTCTAACCAGCTGAAGAATTGCAATGTCAATCCATCATTATCTTAGATTTCAAGCAATACTTGAATTCTAACACATGGAATTAATTCAGATGATAATTCCTCTAACACATCCCAACGATGTCCCTTCAACAAATTACAAATAGTAGCAAGATTACCATAATTAACTTCCTGAGTGTAAACACATTTTTTTTTTTTTCACAAATTAGAGTTTCGAGGTTCCACAAGACTGCCTCTGTTGAAATATATCTCATTCTGGTAGCATGATTGAGAAAATAATTAGTCCTGCGATGAAAATATTCTCTCCTTATGGAATTAAACCCTTTCCATCTCCTTAAACTATTTCAAATTTCAAGCCTTCTCAGCATGGGTATTGTTGCAAGTTTTAGGGATTTAAAGATCATATAGGGTTTAAAACTCATTATTTTAGCAGCTCTATATTGCCAACAGGACCTCGGTTCACTGTTGGGTTCAACAGAATACGATGCATTCCCTACTAGGGTCCCATTTTCACTTTAGTTTTTCCAACCCATATGTCATGTCGAAAAAAGGATAAGGTTGGGTGTCATATTGGGGGCTATGGCATAACTAATTCCCTCATACCTCATTAATAAAAAGGCCGACATCTAAGCAATATTATTCCCATCATTTTCACTCTTGGTATAATGATGTGGGTCCAATTACCTTTGGTTGGCTTGTTTTTCAAGCTTGGTTTTATATATATATTTCTTTTCACCTAGCATGGGACCAGTTCCATGGACAATCAATTCTGATATTTATCCTTCAAAATATATAAGTATGTGTGTAGGCATTGTTGCAACAATTTGCTAGATATTTAATATGATTATTTCAGAGATATTCCTATCTTTGATTGATGTGTTGGGCACATATGTCGGGTTTGTGTTATATTATTTCCATGACCTATCTATGGTTTTGTGCATAGGTTATATTCTTGGGGAGAATGTTGGGTGGATATACATATGGTTATGTGCATATGTTGTGCACATGGTTTTGGGCATGATGGTTTTCTGTGCATGGTATCTTGTAGATCCGATCAAGGGAACTATGGTTATGTTTTAATATAGGGTTAATATATTAGGGTTTATGAATGCTTCGGCATGTATATATATGTATTTTAAAATTGAAAGTAATATAACAAAAAATCAATCTGGTAGTCCCGATTTTGGGATCCAGGGGAAAATATTTGTCTATATTTGTTTTAAGTTCTCACCATTGTTTATTTTTTGTTTTAATAATTCTTTGCAGGTAATTTTTGTATAGGGTTAAAACCTACATTTGGTATTAGAGTTTTTTCGGCTTCAAGGAGATGCCTTTATCGTTGAGGGGTTTTGCTCGGGCTTGTGGTAGACCCTATTCAGTGGGAGATCTACGAAATCGATTCTTGCAGTGAAAGAAGATGGCAAGCAGTGGAAAGATAGAGATCAAGAAATTTAATGGTCATAGTTTTGAGTTGTGGAAGCTCAAGATGGAGGATCTGTTGGTGGATAAATATTAGTGTATCGCGATATATCTGGATACTAAACCAACGACAATGCTAGCAAAAGACTAGGTGAAGTTGAATTCGAAGAAAAATATCACAATACAGTTGTGTATCTCAGATTCAGTATTGTTGAATGTATTAGGAGAAACTACAGCGATTGTTTTGTGGGACAATTTAGGGACTTTGTACCAATATAAGTCTCTGATGAACAAATTTTTCCTATGGAAAAATTTGTATAACATGAGGATGAAGAATGGAGACTGGGTGACAGAGTATTTGAACACCTTTAATACTATGGTAATACAGTTTTTATCTGTTGATATTAAAATTTCAAATGAAGTTAAGTGCATCAGTTTGTTCTGTTCTCTACCAGATTCATGGGATAGTCTGATTTTTGCAATAGATAGCAACACAGCTACCTTAAAGTTTGATGAAATAGTCTCATTCTTGATGTCAGAGGAGATGAGACGAAAAAATGTGGAGAGCCAGAATAGAGATGCCTTGTTTGCATGAGGACAGTCCCATAACAAAAACAAAAATAATTCCTTGAGTGGGAGATCTAAACCTCCAGGAAAACCTGTAAAGGTGTGCTGGAAATGTGGAAAGGAAGGGCACTACAAAAATTATTGTAGATCTAAAGCTCCTAAGAAAGGAAAGGGATCTGATGATGCTCCTTATGCAGAGGTGAAAACCACCTCAGATGAATGTGGCTATGTGTAGTTGGATTTTTCTTCAAGTACACGTGTAGATCATGAATCATGGTTGATTGACTCAAGTGCATCCTTTCACTTCACTCCCCATAGGGAGTGGTTCTGCAAGTATGAGAAATATGATGATGGTAATTTATTTTTAGGGGATGATAGGAAGGTTGGAATCATCAGACAAGGAAAATTCAAGCTAAAGTTACAAGGTGAAAGGATTATAACACTTCTTGGTTTTCTACATATTCTTGCATTGGCCAGAAATAATAATTCTGTAAGAAATATGGATGATTCAGGTGTAAAAATAGTGTTCGAGAAGGATACCTGCAAGATGGTTTAGGTAACGCTGGTATTAATGTGGGGAGTTCAGATTGGAACTCTATACAAGTTTATAGGTAGCATTGTTATTGATGGGTGCAATAGTTTTATGGTTCCTAAAAGTGGAATTGAAAACTTTGTGGTCTCTGGAGAAAAGAACATGTTATGGCATCAAAGGCTTTGACATATTGGAGAGAAGGACCTTCTAATACTACATGGTAATGGTATGGTAGAAGGTATTTATAATTTCACTCTAGACTTTGAATTTTATGAACATTATGTATATGGGAAGAAGAATCGGGTAAGTTTCCCCTCCTATGCTAAGAGGGCGAATGGGATATTAGATCTTGTGCAAAGTGATGTGTTTGGACCTATGGCAGTTCCATCACTAGGTAAGTCTGTGTATTATGTGTTATGTATCATGTATAGATGAATTCTCAAGGAATACATGGATATATTTCCTCGGGAATAAATATGAAGTCTTTGACAGGTTTAAAGAAATTAAGGCTCTGGTGGAAAAAAAAACAGAGAAAAAGATAAAGGTGTTGAGGAATGATAATGGTGGAGAATTCTGCAAGAAGGAATTTGAAGAGTTCTGTAAGAAGTGTAGTATATCATGGAAGAACACTACTCCATACACACCTCATAAAAGTGGAGTTTCGGAAATAATGAATAGGGAGTTGTAGAAAGAATGAACATGACATTGATGGAAAAGGCAAGAAGCATGCTCAGTGGTGTCGGGTTAGGACAAGAACTCTGGGCAGAGGAAGTGAAGACTACATGCTACCTAATTAGCATATGACCTTCATCATCATTGAAGGATAAGACTCCACATGAGGTAGGGACTGGTAAGAAACCCTCTCTTTCACATATAAGGGTATTTGGTTGTGATGCATATGTACATGTTCCAAAGGAGAAAATAACCAAGTTGGATAGTAAATCTGAAAGGTGCATATTTATTGGGTATAAGGATGGTTTAAAAGGATATAAGCTTTGGAACCCATAAACAAGTAAGGCTGTGTATAACCGAGATGTGGTGTTTAGAGAGGTGAAATGTGTTATTAAACATGAATTCCTACCAAAGGAACTTGAGAAGATAGAGTTTGAACTAAAAGAAGAAGAATCATACTCTACAACATAACTAGAATCCGAAGAGGAAGAGCCAGAAACTCCAGGTTTGAGAATATTAGTTCGAGAGAGAAGGAAACCAGAAAGGTATTGTCCATCTGCTGTTTTTCAGCTTTTTCTATATCCATTACTGATGATGATCGCAGAACTTATAGGAAGGCACTCGATTCAGAGGATGGAAAACTCTAGAAGGAGGCCATGGTTGATGAAATGGAATCTCTGGACAAAAATGAGACTTGGGATCTGGTGGAGTTGTCGACTGGAAGGAAACCCATTGGTAGCAAATGGGTGTATAAGAAGAAGATGAATGTAGAAGGATAGCTGGAGAAATACAAAGCTTGGTTCGTATAAAAAGGTTATTCCTGGGCTGGGAATTGATTTAAGTGATATTTTTTCTCATGTTTCCAAGTTATCTTATATTATATTACCTTTATATGTTGTTGTTGCTTTTTATTTTGAGCTAGAACAAATGGATGTGAAGACATCATTTCTTCATGGGGATCTGGAAGAAGAGATCTACATGAAGCGAACTGAAGGTTTTGCAGTGAAGGCTAATAAAGAACTGGTATGAAGGTTAAAAAATTATTTGTGTGGGTTAAAATAGTCACCAAGGATGTGGTATACGTGAACTTGGATTCACCAGAAGCAAAGCGGATCATTGCATGTATTTTAAAATAATTGGTTATCGTGTTATTTATTTGGTCTTGTATGTGGATGATATGTTGCTAATTGGAAATGGCAAAGAAATTATCGAGGATTTGAAGACCCAATTTTCCTCCAAATTCAACATGAAGGATCTCTGTGTTGCAAAATATATTTTGGGCATGGAAATTAAATGAGATCGGGAAAATAGGAAGCTCTAGTTAAACCAAAGTAACCATGTCGAGACAATACTACAAAGGTTTAATATTTAGGATAATAGACTAGTGAAGGTTCCTATTCGTATAGGTGTAAATTTATTTGTTGAACAGTGTCCCAATGCACAAGAAGAGGAAGAGGACATGTCCTGTGTTCCATATGCCAGTGAAGTCGATAGCCTGATGTATGCAATGGTATTTACTAGACAATACATTGCACATTCAATGGGAGTAATGAGCAGGTTTGTATCAAAACAAGGGAAGGAGCATTGGACATAAGTGAAGCGGGTTTTCAGGTTTTTGTGTGGCACTAGTGATTATGGTATTGTGCTACGAAGGAAAACCAATATTGGACATAGTTTTGGACATCTGTGGCTTTTTTTATGAAGACTGGGCTGGAGATCTAGATCAGAGAAGATCTACAAGTGGGTATGTGTTTAACCTATTTGGAGGAGCAGTCAGTTGGATGAGCAAAAGATAGTTTGTATTGTCTCTTTCAACTACAGAGGTTGGATACATGGTAGCCACTCATGCAAGAAAGGAAGTAGTTTGGTTGCAAAAATTGTGTTTAAGTATGAGGTAGGTACAACGAGCTATAATGATATACTGTGATAGCCAAAGTGTAATTTTCTTGGCAAAGAACCCTGCTTATCATTCAAATACAAAGCACATTGATGTTCAATATCACTTTTTGAGGGATATGGTTGAGGAAAAAAAGGCGTTGCTCGTAAGGTGTACACTTTGAAGAATGTTGCAGATGCATTGACAAAGTCTGTGAGCACTCAGAATTTTTCTTGGTGTAGAGAAACAATGGACGTTGTAGGGTTGTACCAATGACTAAGCTCTCTGTGACCCCCTGTGTGGATAAGAAAACAACAAGTGGGATAATTTTGGGTGTGTGTTGTATTCTTTCCACAACCTACCTATGGTTTTGTGCATAGGTTATATTATTCTGAGCAGAATGTTTGGATGACCTACCTATGGTTGTGTGCATAGGTTATATTATTTGGGAGAATGTTGGGAGGACCTACCTATGGTTGTGTGCAAAGGTTGTGCACATGGTTTTACGCATGATGGTTTTTTTCCCATGGTATTTTGTATTTCTAGTCAATGGAACTATGGTTATGTTCTAATCCAGGGTTAATGGATTGGGTTTTATGAATTCTTCAACATGTACATATATGTATTGTAACATTGAAATGAATATAATGAAAAATCAATCTGGTAGTCCCGATTTTTGGATCCAAGGGAAAATATTTGTCTATATTTGTTTTATGTTATCGTCGTTGTTTATTTTTAGTTTTAAGAATTCGTTTGCAGGTAATTTTAATACATGGTTAAAACCTACAACATCAAAAACATTTATAGTTGTAATATTCCTAAATTAGCACACAGCTAATTGGAATATCAAAATTTGATTTTGCACTTAGATAGAGGAATAAGAGGGTATGGAGACCCATAAATATCCTTAGTAGCAATAAATTCACTCCTAGTGTGAATGGAGGTCATCTAAAAGCTGGATTGAAGACCCTTAGGTGTGAAATGGGGATGGAGTATGAAGACTGGGTCAACCTTGACCAAATCAAACATCGTCGGTATGGAAGGAGTGGCATTCATGGAAGGACAGCACAGTTTTGGAGGGAGATTGAATGCATGGAAGTAATGGCTTTAATGAGTGGGGCCCAGGGTGAGGAAGCTCACCAAGAATATAAGGAAGAGGATGGTAGCCATTGTGGTTATGTTTTGATTATTATTTCTTGATGGTATGTTTATACTTGTTTCTCTCTTCAGTTGTTTATCTCTTCCCTTGAGAGACCTCTTGGGAGAGTATTGCACTACATTTTCCACTATCTGGCATTAGGCCAAGCTCCATCTTTGTTCTACGGCGTAGTTTCTGCAGAGTATTGTGTTGTGTTGCAGGGTGCAGCAGTGGAGGATTATATTGGGTGTCTTTAGAGCTATTTTTACAATGGAGGAAGGTTTCCTTCCATTGGAAGGCCAATAAAGAAGCCCCTTGGGCTTTAATGATATATTTGGCATCATGCCAAGGAGTATTTATCCCCTGCAGCGCAGTTTCAGTCCAGATCTGTTTTATTTTAGGGAGGAGTCGCAGGGGTGGTTGCAGTGGATGTTTTGGGAGGTGATCTTCAGTAGAGGAGCCATTCTTTCATCCGAAGGATCTACTGGAGAAGATTTGTAGGTTTATACATTAGCTTTAGCCATATCTTCTCATTTATGTTGTTGCAGCATACCTTTAGCCCTAGGGCTGCAACTTACATTTGCCCATTGTGTGCATTTTCTGGAAACCCTCTTGGGTTGTCTTGGAAAGTTGATCTAGTGCCTAGATCTATATGTGTAGTATCTATTGTGGCCTATATCAGTATTCTTGTATCATTGTATGATCTCTAGCTATAGTTATACTTAGTATTACTGCGCTTTAGCAGCTCCCCGGCATTTTGTATTGTAGCAACAGCTCATATTTGGGAGTGATTTTTTATGGTAGGCTTGTTTCCTCATTTCATATGATTTATGCCTCACTATTTTGTACTGTTTTGTTGTTCTTGTACAAAATGTTATGGCTCCATATTGGTCTCCAATATTTATGTGTTGATTTAACTTGCTATTTCCTTGTTTATGCACTATATTCATGTTCTTCCCATTTGGTAATATTACAGTGGTATCAGAGCATAATATTGGCTCAACCTGTGGATCTCATCCATTATGATATTAGGAGAATAAGAAGAAGGAGAAAGAGATCAGAATGATGGAAGGAATGAGTTTTATCTCATCTCTTTTCAGATCTAAGAGGGACCTCACTAAGGAGGTCAAGCAAAGAAAAATGGAGAAAGGCAATGAAACCACACTAGGGTTTCAAGATGAGGAAGGTCCATGCACTTCCTATCAACAAAAAGAACCGGTATTTCATAGAGCTCCAAAGAAAAATACTATGCCCTTTTCTTTTAAATAAAGGCATGGAGATGGAGGACACTTATATCATGATATTCTAAGTGAGTATCTTGCAGAATATAAGTCTCAACCTAGAGCTTTCAAGGAGAATCTAACTCTCCCACAATTCATTCAGCTCAAAGAATAAAGAAGACCTTGCAGCAATAGATTTCTATTGTCTACATTTGATGGGTCATCCACATGCACAACAAGAGCTTGGGGAATGAAGTTGGATGCATGATTCCTGCTACACCCAGTAGTAGAAAGAGAAGTTGTTGAGATTGCAGCGCTGCACCTTGAGGGTGAAGCAAACATTTGGTGGTTCAGCCATTTGAGTCATGCAAGAGTGACTGCATGTGCAGATTTTACTCAAAGGTTGATCAAGAAGTTTGAAAAGAAGAAATCAAAGGAGAAGAAACTTCCACCACCACTTGTTGCAGGAGCACTTACATCAAGAGAAATAATACTTGTACCTTTTAAAATTGGTCTTGATCTCTTGACATTTAGAGTCCCATGCACTATTCTGGAGATACATGAGGAGGATGAGACTTGTACCAGCGCTGATGCAGCTATAGAGGAGCATCCATCATCATCAGTATTTGGGGAAGTCATCACACCGGAGGAAGGAACCCTTCTAGCAGTACAAGATGTTCCCAAACTTTACCAAGGTATGCACATATTTCCATTTCCTATTATTTCAGCACATCATATAGAGGATTGTGGGAACATTCTATCAGGGCAAATGCATGACCTAGGGTCAAGGCACATTGCTGATTTGGAGCAACAGACTATCACTGCACTGAGGAACCTTGATTTGTTCAAGGAGGAGATATATAGTCATCCTAGTGTATCATTGTTGAGCTGCACACAACTCTTGGGGTTGGAGTGTATATTTTTGGAGGATAGGATGAGCGTTGTCCTGAACAATGCAATGCAGAATGATGTGTTCAGCATAGAGCATGATCTTGAGACAATAGGTGCACCATTATGGAGATCAGCAGCGTTGTCATTGAGCAACATTGATTAGTTGGGGGCCCAACCATTATTGGAGCATTCCAATGACCATTCTACATGTGTAGCAGGGGATAGGCATATGGTTGATGAGAGACATCTTATCTCCCATTATTATGATGGATCCTTCGTGATGATAACTTCACAGCTCAATGAGAAGATTTTTCCTTCAGTATACTTGGATCCTTATGGATTCAACATGGTCATTGATGAGTAGTCTTCATATGGAGATCTCCAGGAGATTGATTTCAACATCCCATGAAATACAAATATAGAAATCTGATTTGGGAGGATGGTATTCTCCATTTGAGGGATACCTATTTTGAGCATGATGGTAGACACTCACCATTGGTTGGATGGGTGATGTTGATAAGCAAGAGGCTGGGAAGCCACTTGCATATCTATGACACGGGGCAACAGGAGGCAAGGCTGCATTGGCTACTCTTGAAAGAGTTTGATCATCATGTGACACATTTTATTTCAAAGAGTATGTTGTTGGTTGGGACTTGGTATGACATTTTAATTATATGGAAACAAGGATTTTGGGTGCATTATGATTATGTGGAAATATTCATGTCAATCATCATGTTTCCACCTCATGGTTTGTATGATGGAGATGTGAGGAGGAAGCAAGAGCTATTGTTGCTTTGTCTACTTTTGGGAGAGTATGGGCTGAATTTATCCCATGCTTTGCAAGATTTTTCAGGATAAATGGATGGCACAATCAAAGTGCAAAGAGGCTACCCTTCAACATTGAAGGATCAGGAGGTACTTCCACATAGGAAGGAGTCTCCCACACATAGCAGCATGATGGTGGATGAATTTGGCATATGGCATGTCAAAGAATGGAGTCACGAAGTGACAAGAGCCTTATCACCAAGGCCAACAGCACTGTCACTTGGGAGTATGTATCTATTGATGGGGTGTTCCAAGGGGAGTATGCATCCCTTCATTTTGCAGACCTTTATGAGGATATTATCATGGGAGGTCTCATCCATGGACCTCACTTTCATCCTACTCACAATGCATGGTAAGAAATGTATTTCTATACTTATTGATCATTTCATAAAGTATTCGCATTCTCTCACCATCTATGTACATGCATGACTCCACAAGATGGAAATATTATCTTTGGTTTTCCTGGGCATTCTAGGACCAACAATTGTGATGGAGATAGCCCTTCTTTGCATGAATTTGGGCAAATGTGGTGTTATTCTTGTTATGCTTATCTGATTTATAATGCCATTTAACACCTCCTAGTAGATGAGAAAACATGCACAGCTAGCAACTTGTTGGGAGACAACTTGCCACATGATGTTCTAAAACAGCAGCTGATAAAATTGTGTTGTATCCACTGGAGAAACCATTGGTACCATACAACATTGCACATAAAATTCAATATATTTCTGATTTGGATACCATATGGTGATTATGTTCTATTCACTTTGTATGGGAAGGTTTGGGCAAACAAGATTCATGAGACTAGAAAAGGGATATTTGGAGATCCAATTATCCTTTTGTATCTTGAGGGAAACATTATTGCAGCCCAATATCAGCAGCATCTCTACACTTTTCATAAGTGGAGGGAGAGACAACGTGGGGTAGGCCATTTGGTCTATCATGTTTAGTTATGCAACCCACCTACATTGTAGGAGCCAAATGTGGAAGAACTTTTTCATGAGTTACCATTTTGGAGGGTGACTCGCTTTGTGTGGATGATAGCTTAGGGCTTGGAGTTTCACATGGGAAGGAAGATTTCAAAAAAAAAATTGATCCCATGCCTCAAGAAGGCCTCTATACCACATATAGTTTCCTCCATGGATATCCCACTTGTTCATGATGAGAGCCATTTCGATTTTTCACCAAAGGCATACTTATACACTTGGGAGGAGCAACTTGAGTACATATTGATGAGAGAGCATCTTGTTCATTGGAGGAACTTATCATATGAGGATGCTAGAGGAGGAAGAGGAGAGGCTCTTTAGTTCTATCCTTGTAGTTTCTTGAGGACAAGCAACATTTGGGGAGGACTGTAATATTCCTAAATTAGCGAACAACTAATTGGAATATTAAATTTTGATTTTTCTCTTAGATAGAGGAACAAGAGGGTATGGAGACCCATAAATATCCTTAGTAGTAATAAAGACACTCCTAGTATGAATGGAGGTCATCTAAAAGATGGATTGAACACCCTTAGGTGTGAAAATGGGATGGAGTATGAAGACTGGGTCAACCTTGACCAAATCAAACAGCGTTGGTATGGAAGGAGTGGAATTCATGGAAGGACAACGCAGTTTTGGAGGGAGATTGAATGCATGCAAGTAGTGGCTTTAATGAGTGGGGCCCAGGGTGAGGAAGCTCACCAATAATATAAGAAAGAGGATGGCAGCCATTGTGGTTATGTTTTGATTATTATTTCTTGAAGGTTTGTTTAGACTTGTGCTCCCTTCAGTTGTTTAGCTAAGATTGCAAGTGATGTTTAGCACAGGGTGTTCCCAGTCGGGAATCCCACCTCTTCCCTTGAGAGGCATCTTGGGAGAATATTGCACTACATTTTCCACTATCCAACATTAGGCCAAGCTCCATCTTTGTCCTATGGCGTAGTTTCTGCAGAGTATTGTGTTGTGTTGCAGGGTGCAGCAGTGGAGGATTATATTGGGTGCCTTTAGAGCTATTTTTCTAGTGGAGGAAGGTTTCCTTCCATTGGAAGGCCAATAAAGAAGCCCCTTGGGATCTATTGACATATTTGGCATCAGGCCAAGGAATATTTATCCCCTACAGCGCAGTTTCAGTCCAGATATGTGTTATTTTAGGGAGGAGTTGCAGGGGTGGTTGCAGTGGATGTTTTGGGAGGTGATATTTTCAGTGGAGGAGTCATTCTTTCATCCGGAGGATCTATTGGAGAAGAGTTGTAGGTTTATACATCAGCTTCATCCATATCTTCTCATTTTTGTTGTTGCAGCATACCTTCAGCCCTAGGGATGCAACTTACATTGGCCCATTTTGTGCATTTTCCGGAAACCCTCTTGGATTGCCTTGGAAAGCTGATCTAGTGCCTAAATCTATATGTGTAGTATCTATTGTGGCCTATATCAATATTTTTTTATCATTGTATGATCTCCAGCTGTAGTTATTCTTAGTATGACTGCATTGTAGCAGCTCTCTAGCATTTTGTGTTGTAGCATAAACTCATATTTGGGAGTGATTGTTTATGGGAGGCTTGTTTCTTCATTTCATATGATTTATGCCTCACTGTTTTGTACTGATTTTTTGTTATTATACATAATTTTAGGGCTCCATATTGGTCTCCAATATTTATGTGTTGATTTACCTTGCTATTTCCTTGTTTATGCACTATATTCTTGTTCTTCCCATTTGGGAATATTACAATAGTATTCATCGCTATTGTTGTGGTTACATTCCTTTTTGTCCATACTTTTGTTCCTAAGATGAAAGGCCTGATATTTGAGGATGTAGATAAATTATGACAAGGGAGGTCATATAGTGGTAGTATAGGTGAGGAAGGTTCATTTAACAAACCCCTTCTTGATGATCATTGTTGGCCCTCATTTTTGGTCAATTTTGTTTATAAGAAATCCACCTAATTCCCATAATTTTCCACATTATATCATCCAAATACACCTTATTTTTACCATATTATGAATATTTAGGTAAATAAATTATGTTTTTCAATTTTAGATATTTTTGTAAATATTGGGTTTTAAGATTATTTTTGGACGGAACTAAAAATTCTCGTAATTGCTTCATGAAAGTTGTATATACATGACACCTGAGCACAAGATGAGCATGGATTTGGAAAGCTTGGGAAAAAAGATGAAAAATCGTCTATTGGTTTGGTCAAAATGATCTAAAACATTCCCGATCAATGTTGCTCAAACATGACCTGTCTTTTAGGAATCCCTAGAAAATAGGGCAGAAATAGTAGATTTTGGGATTTTTCCAGATTTGGTATAACTAATTGGATGAGTTCGACCTAAATGGATGAGATTAGGATAAGATAAGGCTATTATAGACATTGAAGCATAGTTTTTTTATTATTTCTCTATTTATACCAAGTTTATGAACCATTGAAACATGAAGAATTTGTATAATTTCATATTGAGACTTCTGAACTTTGTGAGTTAATTTGAGGAACCAGTTCCAACTTATTTTTGTTTTTCAATGTTGTGGATGATTGACTAAGTTTTCAGTAGCTGATAAATTTTTTTGAAGTGTGCAAGGCAAGGGTGGAGGGCCCCCATACCAAGCTAAGTACACTTCTTCGTTAATTTAGCTTGGTTTTCATAAATAGTTTTGCTTCAGATTTGTTCAGTTAATTAGATGAATGATGATTTATTATGATTAATGATGAATATTTGTTTACTTCTAATCTACATATGAAGGGACAAACTAGTGTTTAAGTTAAACTCTCCTATCTGATTCAAGAACAATAACTAAAATTCATCCTTCTTTTTTATCTTGTTGAGTTATTTACTTATGCTTATGAATCTTGGTTTAAATTCCAATCTACATATGAAGGGACAAACCAGTGTTTAAGTTAAACTCTCCTTCTATATGATATAAGAACAATAAATAAAATTCATTTTCTTTTCCTATTTAGAGTTATTTCCTGAATTTATAGTCTTAAATACAATGGTAACAATGATGAATGAAATTGTGAAGAAGGACAAAATGGACCTCCTCAGTTAGGAGCCTCTTCTATTACTCTTTATGCATCATAAGCTATTGTCATCAGTTAATTTATTTCTCTTCAAGAAAGTAGTACTATAAGGGAAGGTCGAACATGATCTCATAAGTTAGGAGCCTCTTCCTTCAAATATTACATATTGAATCAGAAATTACTTAGTTAAATTTTATATTTGTAATATGCATTTCCTTTAGTTTAAACAAATTATCTTCCATAAGATTGACTACATATGATATCCATACATTTTGGACATGCTTCCAAGTTTACAACCCGGATTGATAATTAAATACTTGTGTTAGTTTACTCAATAAATTGACCCAACATTTTTGGTGTCGTTGTTGGGGAAGCATACATCGACATATTCAATTAGAGGATTAAAAAAAAAAAAATTAAAAAAAAAACACATCAAAAACAACAAAAACTTAGTTTTTCTTTTAGTTATGTTTCTTTATGCCTAGATATACAGATCATAAAGGTAGATTCATTAAACAAAACCCCCCAACAATTCAACCATCCATAGGGGCTGGACCATCAAAACTAACAACACTAGTTGTTGGGAGACCAACTCAAGAGGAATTATCAGAAAAACAAGGACTAGGACAAAGATTGACTCTAATTGAAAGACAGACCTTGTTAGTCTTGGAGGTAAAAAGGAAGTAAACGCCAAAAGAAACCCCATTCATATAAATACAAAAGGAAACAACGAGACTAGTTGTTAAACAATTACAGCAACCAGTTCTTGAACAAATCAAGATAGTTGAGGAAACACCAAATCAACCTCGTATTGAAACAATACAAACAACTGAAAAGGAAATGACTGAAGAAGGAGAAGGATCTAATATGCCAGTCATGACTCCAGAACAAAGACTTCACTATGAGAGAAAACAGAAGGAATGGCAAAGAAAAAGAGAGGAAGACAGGAGAATAGAAGCGGAGAGAAAAAGAGAGGAAGAAGAAAAAAGAGAGCATGATAACAAAATAAAACAAGATATAGAAAAATACAATGATCAGGAAGCTACCTTTAACTTTCTAATATTAGATAGAGCAATACTAGGAGAAGAATTGAAAATGAAAAACATTCCACCTTCTATTTTGCCCATTTTTTATGGAATGTCAACAGAAGATCCTAACTCATTCATGTTCGAATTTGATATCTTATGTCGAACTTATGGATACACAGATGACACACATAACCTTCATCTCTTTCTCACTACTTTTAAAGCAGCAACCCTAAAATGGTTTATGGGTTTAGGAGAACATACCATTGCTTCTTGGGATGACATGAAAAGAATTTTTATTAAAAAGTATCAGGCCTATTGCAGGGCTAGAGACTCAAAAGAAGATATTTTCAGAATGACACAACAAGAACATGAAATTTTGGAAGAATACTTAGAAATATTTCTCTACAACCTACAAAAATCCAAACAACGTTCTCTGAATCCTAATACCATCCGCACAATTTTTCTTAAAGGTATCAGAAATGAATACTTAGATATTCTCAATGTGATGGGAAAAGGAGATATCTCAAACCTACCATTTCATGAGATTATTGACCTATGTCAAAAATATTCTAGGGGAAGATAAAAACGTGGAAAAAGGGATGTTACATCAAGAGCTTCCAAATCTGCAACAGGAGGGGTAACAAGAGCAGAAATAGGAAGTTGGATAGAAAATTTTAAAACCAATATTTTAAGCACTTTAGGAACACAAGTTGATGTTTTAAAAGCAAAGAAGAAGAAACAGGAAAAAGATCAAATCTTATCAATATTTTGTCCAAAGTGTAGGAAGAAACATCCACTTAGATAATTTCCTTTGGATAGTATACAAGTGTGTGGACTTTTTACAGAGAATCATGCAACTGAAAACTGTCCAAAACTTAAAGAATTGAAAGTGGAATAATTACAATGGACAAATTCTCTTTACTATATGGCACCAAGGAGACCTTGGAAACCAAGCATTCCTCAACAATTCCCTCAACAAAACCATCATAATTATCAGTATCCTCCTCAAAATTCATGGAATACTCCAATGCCATGGCAGGCTTGGCCTCCACAACAATACCAAAACCAACCTGCACAAGGTTGGAGAGGATATAGTTACGGAAACCATCCACCTCAATAAATGTATCCTCAATAACACGAACAGCCATATCAATAGCCATACCAACAACCATATCCTCAACAAACATTCCAATACCAATAATTCCAGCAACATCCTCAACCAATGCCATTTCCACAACAAAATCCTGCACCATTACTAACTCAACCTCAGCAGCTTCAACTGCCTTCTAACCAACCCCCACCTAGACCAACTCAATTACCAACTCAGCTAGTAGCAAATCGAAGTAACAAAGTGGATAAACCAGCATACAGTGTGGAAGAAGCAACACATTTTCCTACATACTTTATTCTTTCCATACAATATGTCCACTTAAGGTCTGGGAAAGTGTTACACAAAGATTCTCCACCAATCATAGAAGAAAAAAATTAACAAGGAGAAAAAACTGAAAAATCTCATCCAGGAAATCAAATTCAGAAAGGAAAAGCTATTATGACTCAAACAACGCCCTATCCAAAGAGGTTAGTAGAGCAGAAAATTCCAATGTATCTTCCTAAATTTGATATTTTGGATGAATTGAAGAATGCTTATGTAAAAATTTCTTTGTTACAAGCTATCAAATATATTCCAATTTATGCAAAAACAATAAAGGATTTATACATCAAGAAAACTGGCAAAAAGAAAATATATCCACCCATAATCTAGGTCGTTGGAAAATTAGCTAGTCTCATGTCTACAAAAACAAAAATTGAAAAATATATTGACCCTGGGATCCCTATGGTTACCATTTCGATCAATAATTTTTCAGTTCCAAATACTTTAATAGATTTGGGATCAGCTATAAATGTTATGACTACAGAAACTATGGAACACTTGAAATTGCACAATATTAGACCTACTACTACAATTTTAGAGCTTGCAGATAGATCTAAAGTTGTACCAGAAGGAATATTAGAAGATATCATTGTTTCTTTGGATTCATGGGAATATCTTGTAGACTTTCTAATCCTGCAGCCAAAAACAAATTTAGGAGGCCATCCTTTAATTCTAGGCATACTATGGTTAGCCACAGCAGATGCCTTGATTGGATGCAGATCGGGATGTATGATCATAGCACATGGGGATGAAAGGAAACATGTTACACTCTATCCTCCAGCACAATCTCCTTATTTATTTTCATGGCTTGATGAACAACAACAACATGAAACTCAATCTTTTCTCAGCATTAATCAAGTCTTTAATTTTAGAGAAGAGGAAGAAAATGAGGATCTATTAGACCTTTTCATCTCAGAACCTAATATTTCGGAGAAACTTAGAATAACACAATATGAAGCTGCAAATCATATTTTAAATTAATGTTTCCAAGAAAATTGTACTATTCAATCATTGCAAAATTCATTTGAAAATATTTTTCCTATTAACTCAACTACCAATTCATAGAGTAAAATCATTGAAATTAGTCTTTGAAGGAATTTGAATATTGGTAATAATTTACAGTCATCACAAGAACAAGAGGTAATAGCATTTTTACAAAAATATTCAAAATCTTTTGCCTGGGATTACATATATATGCAAGGAATTCATCCAAATACATGTATTCATCACATCTACATTGATGATCATATCAAACCAGCAAGACAACTGCAAAGAAGAATAAATCCTATGATGAAAGAAATAGTGAAAGAGGAACTACATAAATTGTTGGAAGTTGGATTCATCTATCCTATTTCTGATATTCAATGGGTTTCAATGGGTTTCTCCCTTAGTTGTGGTGCCAAAGAAAAATGGAAAGCGAAGGATATGTGTAGACTATAGGGAGCTGAATAAAGCCACATTAAAAGATCATTTCTCGTTACCATTTATTTACCAATTACTCGATTCATTAGCTGGAAGAAATTCTTTTATTTTCTTGATGGATTTAGTGCATACAATTAGATTAAGATAGCATTGGAAGACCAGTATAAAACCACATTTACTTGTGCCTAGGGAACATATACATATAATGTTTTTCCATTTGGGTTATGTAATGCACCTGATACTTTTCAAAGAGCAATCCTTGCAATATTTGTTGATATAATCCATGAATGTGTAGAGGTCTACATGGATGATTTCACTGTATATGGAGGAATATTTGATGATTGTTTGAATAATCTTGAAAAAGTTTTAAAAATATGCATAGAGACAAATCTATCCCTCAGTAATGAAAAATTCTTTATGATGTTAACTGAAGGGATGGTATTGGACACCATATTCCTTCTTTAGGAATCAAGATGGACCCAGCAAAAATTCAAGTCATTATGAACGTGATGCCACCAACAACCCAAAAAGAAGTAAGAATTTTCTTGGGATATGCAAGCTATTACAAGAGATTCATTGAGAATTTTAGTAAAATAGCTCTACCTTTATTCAAGTTACTTGCAAAATATGTTGAGTTCTAATGGACAACAACTATCAAAATGCATTTGAGATATTAAAAGGAAAATTGTCAGTTGCACCCATTCTCCGAGGACCCAACTAGTCATTTCCATTTCATATATCCATTGATGCATCTGATACAAATATAGTAGCATCACTTGGAAAGAAATAATATTAGTTCAATTATGCCATATACTTCATAAGAAAAAAATTAACACCAGAAAAATTGAACTATACAATCACAGAAAATAAATGTTAGTTGTTATGCATGCAGTTAATAAGTTTAGGCATTATATAACAGGTTATCAAGTATTCATTCATACAGATCATTCAACCATAAGATACTTAATGAACAAAGCAATAACAAATGGAAAAATTACTAGATGGATGTTTGAAAATTGTAGCTTTTAAACAAGAAACTTTAAAGGCATAAGCGGAAAAAGAGAGAAGCAATTAACATCATGCACGAAGACACAAGAGTTGATATCGGAGTTCGTCCAGGAGGGACTACGTCTCCGGGCCCTGCTCTAATAGTGGGGAGGCCCTGCTTTCATTAAATGGAAAAATGAAAGTACAAGTACAAAATGAGGAATTACACCCTTATACCTGCCCAATCTGGAAATGGCCGAAAATTGCAGACCTCTGCTGACAAAATGGGCAGCACCGTTGGATTTGTGGCATCGAGTAGTGCTAAATCCATATAAAACTTGCCCCAATCGGACAAAGTGAAAATCTGGCCCCTCTGGAAAAATGGCTCAGATCATGGTTCCGCCCCCTCCTGCACACTGCTCAAGGTTCCACTGCCTCGTTTTCCGTGCCCGCTCCTGTCCGTCCTTGGGCGCACAAATGAATGAAGGTTTAAATAATAAAGCGTGGGTGGCAGTCACAAGGCGCTCCGTAGCTGAATTGGTTGGTGATCCGGTTTGTTTGGGTGGAGGTCGGGTGGTCAAATCCCGACCCCGCCATTAAAAACCGACTGTTCAAACTACGTTTCATTTTTAAAACATAGCGTTGGAATTGTTTTATATTTTTAAAAGTCTGCATTGAACCGTTTGATGTTGAAGTGATGTAGGGGGGGGGCCGGACCCATATTGGGCGGCCCGCCCCATATAATAACATGCCATGTGTATATAAGTGGTGGCGGTGGGGTTAACAACCCCCGCCCCATTTAATATGGCCGACTATTTGTTTGGCATTGGAGACCGCGGGGGTGGCGGGGTTGACCACCCGCCCCCCAACAACATTTATTTTTAATATAATATGGTTTGTGCGGATTTGAATGGGGTGGCGGGGTTGGTGGCCCGCCACCCTTAATATATATATATTTTTTTGTTTTATTTGTTATTAAAACAAATTGTTTGTTTTTTGAACCTTCGAATTTTGACCGAAGGAGTGCATTTAACGGTCCCACAAATTCGCCCGGAATCTGGCCAGGTTGGTCGGAATCCGGTGGCCAGGTTTCAGCAAAATTGTTGCCTCCTTAGTCTGCCACATCACCAAGTCAACCTCTGAACTTTGACTGCTCCTAACTCCTTCATTCGGACTCGGAATTGAGTGCCGTCTGCGCCGTTGGATTCAGAATTTCGAGATCTACAACTTGAACTTGGTTCGAAAGATTTTCGAACACTTTGATTTTTGAGCCTTGTACTCAAGCCATTTGTACCTGTACCTGTTTAATCCACCTGGATCATTCCTCCCCACTAAAGAGCTTTTGGACCCCAAAAGCCTCATCAATCAACAGGCAAGTGAGGGAATTTCTCCCTCACCTTCTCCTTTTCAAGCCATTTGGCTTTACTTGGGTGCATCCCTTTGAAACCAACACGGAGATACCCCACATCTCCTCGTCGTGAAGTCCTGGTCCTTCGATCGAGAATGATGTCCTCTGGCAGTTCATCGAGATATTCTGGTGCAAAGTCATCCACTATAGGAACTCATCCCACCTCCTCAGTGTCCATAATCAATGGGGGTTCATAAAGTTTTAGATTTTCAACATTCACAACTGAGTACATCTGCATGTATACCGGCAAGTCGAGTCGGAAAGCATTATTCCCAATATTCTCCAATATGGTAAAGGGACCATACCGGATTGGTCGCAATTTCTTACCTTCTCCCTTCATTCGATCCTTGCTGATGTGGAACCACACTTTGTCGCCAACTTGAAATTGATGGTCGACTCGGTGCTTATCATGTCGGGCCTTATATCGGGCCTGACTCTTCTCCAACTGCTCTAGCACTACTTGGTGAATCGTCTGAATCCGCTGAATGAACCGTTGTGCTTTATCCCTGTCATCACGCCCACTGGCATCTTCATCCCTTCCATAGATCATGTCGAAAGGGTCCTTTGGTAAGTAACCAAAGCATGTCTCAAAAGGTGAACGTTGCGTAGAGGAATGCACTGCTCGGTTGTAAGCGTGCTGCACATATGGAAGGTGTTCATCCCACAACTTGGGATGTTTGCTGCAATAGCCCCGCAACAAGTGTACCACGGTACGATTAACGACCTCTATCTGTCCGTCGGTTTGTGGATGGAATGTCGTGCTTCTCTTCAACTTGGTATCCATCATGCACCACAAGCTAGTCCAAAACTCTCCAAGGAAACGAGAGTCTCGATCTGACACAATCGACGTGGGCAACCCAAAGTGGACCCAAACATACTGAAAGAAAAGACAAGCAGTCTGCTCAGCGGTGACCTGCTTTTTACAAGGCATCAATATGCACATTTTGCTAAAGCGGTCGACGACAACATACAAATAGTCGTGACCCTTTCTTGACATAGGCAAACCTCCTACAAAATCCATCGACACACTTTCCCATGGACGACCCGGAATAGGGAGTGGTGTGTAGAGCCCAAGTTTTCTATTAGAGGGCTTTGAAACAGAACACATCACACATCCCTTTACAAAACGGGTTACAATGTTTTTCATATGGGGCCAAAAACAAAACCTTTGCAAATGACATAAGGTCTTTTCAACACCAAAGTGACCAGACACAAGAGAGGTATGCGCCTCTCGAATTACATGTACCCTTTCTGCTGTGGGTATGCACAATTTACCAAGGTGATACAACAACTTCCCCTGCAAATGATAGTTGTCCACCTGTGAACCATGAGTTAGTTTTGCATAAACTTCTTTAAATTCATCATCGTTAGTGTACTGTTCAACATAACTTTCAAAAGACAATGACGCATTATGCAAAATAATAGAAGCAGCAATAGGAGGGCGAGAGAGCATGTCTGCTACTTTGTTACTAGTGCCCTTCTTATACTTTATTACCAGATGAAATTGTTGTAGGAACCCCATCCACCTGAAATGACGAGATTGTTGTAGCTTGGTTTGTGACTGAAGGTACTGCAAGGGCTGATGATCTGTATGGATGATGGTCTCCTTGCCGATCAGGTAGTGTTTCCACTTTTTCACACTTTGGACCAAGGCATACAATTCCTTGTCGTAAGTGGGGTAATTTATTACAGCTTGGGAGAACTTCTCCGAATGGTAACAAATCGGCTTCTTCTGCTGCAAAAGTACAGCTCCCATGGCGTACCCACTGGCATCGGTTTCGATCTCAAAAGGCTGCTGGAGATCGGGTAAAGCCAGGACTGGTGCGGTGCTGATTTTCTCTTTCAGTGCTTCGAAGGCCTTCTGCTGTTTTCCTCCCCACTGAAAGGATTGTTTGATACTTGTCAGAGTGTGTAAGGGTGATGCAATAACGGAGAAGTTGGCAATGAACCTCCTCCAATACTGTACTGCACCTAAAAAACTACGGACCTCTATTACATTGGTAGGCTTAGGCCAATTTACAATCACCTCAACTTTTGAGGGGTCTATTTTTAATTGACCATTACCGACAATATGACCAAGGTAAACCAAAGAGGTTTTCCCAAACTCACACTTTGACAACTTTACATACAATTGTTCTTTCTTTAAAACATCAAGCACTTTGATTACATGGCATACATGTTCCTTCCAAGTCCTACTAAATACAAGAATATCATCTAAATACACAAGGACAAACTCATCAATGAAAGGCCTAAAAAGATCATTCATGACCCTCATGAATGTGGCTGGAGCGTTGCAAAGTCCGAATGGCATCACCATCCATTCGAACAACCCCTGTTTGGTCTTGAAGGCGGTTTTCCACACATCCTGCTCTGCAATTCTGACCTGGTGATAACCACTACGCAAATCCAATTTGGTGAAATAAACAGCATTTTTTTAATTGATCTAATAAATCATCAATGCGAGGGAGAGGGTATCGATTTTTCACCGTGATTTTGTTTAGTGCCCGATAATCCACGCACATCCTCCATGTGCCATCTTTCTTGGGCACTAACACGATCGGCGAGCCACAAGGAGAAGTACTTGGCCGAATGACCCCTTGGTTCAACAGTTCCTGTACCTGCTTTTTGATTTCCTCCATTTTGATGGATGACATCCTGTACATACCAATGTTTGGTAATGGAGCATCATGTTGCAAATGGATCTCATGTTGGATCCCTCGTTTTGGAGGCAAACCTTTGGGTTCCTGAAACAACTCACCATAGTTAGAAATAACATCACATAATTCCTGTTTATGAGCCGGATCACACCCTCGGAAAGCATCGGTTATTTCTTCATCCTTTGCTCTCACAACCATGAGCAAACACCCCTTGCTGGAATTCACCAATCTCTTCATCTGTCCTGCACTTACAAGGCTAGCACTGACTTTGGTTTGATGAGCTCTTACAATGTATTCTACCCCATCTTTAGTGATTTGGTATTTATTTTCATGGCGAAAGAAAACTGCTTTCCTATCATAAAGATAGGGACTCCCCAACACAATGCCACAGATATCCAATGGTATTACATCCAATTCTACTTCATCTACCAACTTAGAAGCAATAACAAATTTTACCTTACACTGCTTGGTTACATTTAGTTTTACTTTATCATGTATCCATCCAAGCGGATAAGGTTTTGGATGAGGCTTAACTTCTAAGCCTAACTTTTTAACCAAGGATTCTGAAATAAGGTTTGCTTGAGAGCCTGAATCAAATAGAGTTTCTACTTTTGCATGGTTTATCACAACTCTAATATGAAACAACTCAATTCTCTTACGTTCATTAGAAAGAGGCTCATTTGATGAACTAGTGCTTTCATGTGATTCAGAATCATGAAGAGAATGAGTACCTTTCGTCCCTGCTGCTTTGATCAATGCCTCATCGCCTGAGTCGGATCCAAGGTCCTGCTGTGCGGTTGCTACCGTCTTCTGCTTACCCTTTCCTCCATATCTCTTCGGCTTCTTTTCTGGATAAAGTTTCCAACAATGATCGTCGTCATGGCCTTCCTTTTTGCAATGAGTGCAATAAGGCTTTTCTCCTTCATCCTTCTTTGTTGACGCCGTCTTCTTTTCCTTTCCCTTTCCTTTCCCTTTGAATTTGCCATTTGAAGGTTTGGAAGGTGGTTTCTTCGAATGATCGTCCTTATCATTTCTGCCCCTGTTCTCAAGATGAATGGCCTTCACACTGGCCGAGTCAATGGTAGTAGGTTCAAACATTAACAACGAATGTCTAATGTAACTATGCAATGAACCAATGTACTTAGTTACAACTTCAGGAGAATCTAAAGAGATGCCCAAACTTAATGCCTGTTTTCGAAATTCTTCAGTAAAGGTTTGCAAATTTTGTCCTTTACCTTGCCTTAGGTACTCCCACTCCATTAAGGCTTTCTGCTTGTAACCTAAGGGATAGAATTGATTTTTAATTGCAGTAATAAAATCTGAACAGGAAGAAAGAAGGTTACCCAAGTTACTGCTGCTTCGAAGTTTGCTCTCCCACCAGATGAGAGATGTGCCACTCAATCGAAGAGAAGCCAATTGGATTTTTTCCTTGTCCTCCATAATCTGCTGGATCCTGCAATAGAGTTCAAGCTGCCTAATCCAATTGTTAAGCTTCTCAGCATTACTTTCACCATTATATACTGGTAGATCAAACTTAACATCTAACTTAAAGAAAGGCTTGTTAGATGCATTTCCAGAATTTTTATTATGATGGTTAGAAGAGGAGGAAGGACTTTCATTTCCTGAAGGGGGTGGATTTCCTCCACCATCTCCGTGCGCTGAACCTTGCCCTTCTAAAGAATGAATCTCCCGTTTTCTCTAACTCCTTCAGAACCCCAAGCACTCCCCTATCCACTTGAACCATAAATAAGAAACTAATGAAAATAAAAAAAAACTAGAGTGAAATAATTTAAGTTAGGTATGGATCACCCACAAGTCCTCCACAAACAACGCCATGCATGTATGGCCACTATCCATCATTACCTTGTCATGACCGTTGCACAACCTCTAGTTTGAAAGTGATGAACAATATAAAAATTAATATAATTTATAAAACCAAGTTTATTTTGGAATATGATTTCTAGAATTTTAATTTAATTATCAATAATTGTTACTTGGATGGTAGGGATTTAATTTCAATTGAATATTCTATAATATTCTTAGTAATATTCACATATCAAGGGTTGATATTTATATCCAAAGTATTTTATGAAAAAGAAGTGAGTTAAAAGATGGTTAAAATGGAAAAATAAATATAATTTTCTTTTAAAATTTTTAATATTTATTGTAGTTACATTGATGTGTCTATTTTGAAATAGGGATTTCAAAATTTTAATTTAATTATAAATAATTAGGTGGATAGTAAGGATTTAACCTTCACAAATATATTTTAAAAAATCTTATTAGGTATTCAAACATCAAAGGTTTATATTTATTTTTAAAAGTAGTTATGTCATTTCTAGTCTTTTAGTTAAATTGATTAATTAAAAAGTTTTAGATAAACATTTGTAATATCAAATGAGTTATGGATTTTTGAGCATGTGGTAATGATAAGTCACATTATTGGCTCATAGTAATATAACAAAACCTATTTATAAGTTAATAATCTCCATAGTAAGGTGGGGTGAATTTTCATGGTTAAGAATCATGTTATATATATATATATATATATATGTGTGTGTGTGTGTGTGTGTGTGTGTGTGTGTGTGTTTAAATCATATAACAATTATTTTTACAATTACTAATAATTATAATTTAAAATAATGTTATAATTTAAATATTTTGTATTATTTTTTAAAATTTTAATAATGTGAAATATATTATGAAGTAATTATTTTGATACTTGTGTGATGGAATAATCATTCATTTTATATTATTAAGTTGTTATTTTTAGTGAGAGATTTATGAAGAGATTAGTGGAATGATTGAGGAGAAATTTGCGGAATGATTGTTGAGATAATATAGTAAATGAATAAGAGATTATAGAAGATGGCATATCTCTCCTCATGTGTAAATATATGCTATGGTGTTGTCATTGATACAACACCCTCAAAAATTTCACCACATTGGAATTTTTGAGCCTACTGAATTGTCCTATCAAGTGTCACCTTGGTCGTCAAGTGTCGTTTCATGTTATTCTATATGTTTCAGGTGTTATTGATTGTTCTCAAGTGTTGTCGCATTGATTAGAGAATCTTTAGTGCATTTCTTGGTTGTAACACCTTTGTAGTCATAAAACGACACTTTTGTTCGCAGTTGAACATAATTCACTCGTTGTACTTGGGGAATGCATGCAAAGCGAAGTTTTTATGTATAATTATCATTGTTCAATTTTGTCTAATTTTTCTCAATGAGTTGGTATGTGTCGCACATCATTTTATGTCTGAAACTCATTTGTTCACCCCTTGCCCTATCTCCCATACTTTGACAAATTTTGGTTTCAAAGCTGACCATTGAGGTGAAGAGCGTATGAGTGCACTTTGAAGCCTTGATCAAGAATCCTTAAGCCTTTTCCCCTTCCCTGTTTTGAACTACGCCCTTGAAGAGACCAAGTCTTCCTTTGAGTACACTCCTTCAACCCGAAGCAATGCATCCTCCTTGAGCGCATGAGTGCACCACAAAGGCCTTGAGCTTCACCCTTAAATCTTCCACAATGCGCCATGTGCCCTCATGGAGACTTTTAGCACATGATCGCACTCTGAAGGCATGAAGCATTGACCTTCGACCTTTAGAGACTTGTGCCATGTGCCCTCCTAGGCCTCTTGAGTGCATGAGTGCACCCCGAAGGCCTGAAGCCTTCGTCTTCAACCTTTAGCAGTGCGTCGTGTGCCCTTCTCTCCCTTGATCACATGAGTGCATGTTGAAGCCCTGAAGCCTTCTCTCTCAGCCCTTTAACCCTTCAAAGTGCGCCAATGCGCCCAAAATCTCTGATCTTCACTTTTAAGTGCACTAAAAATGAATGAATAGAAAATATTCATAAAACACGCTAGAACAAGAGCTTTTCATGCTGATGGTTGTTTGTCATGAGTGATTACAGATATAGATGTTCCAAAAACAACATGGAAAGCATGCATGAAAAATATCTAGCAAATATATATATATATATATATATATATATATATATATATATATATATATATATATATATATATCTATATCTATATCTATATCTATATCTATATATTACATCTAAATATAATAAAAAATATTATATTGACAAAATCTATAATCCTGAATTATAAAATAATGTATCTGTGCTTTTAAAGCAAAAGCTTCACTTGGAAAATGTTTAAACCATTTTACAGAAAAAAATAATCCTCATTTAATAAAAAAAATCTTGAAACACCCCAACGAAAACATCATCGAACACACAAAATAGACTCAAATTTTTACGCCGGAGGCGTTTTCTTTGCGGGCTTGGGGTGAGCAAACACTATTCACCCCAGCCAATGAACACTGTTTTTCTACCGTGCATGGAACCAATTAAAATTGGACACGTGTTTGTATAATCTCCGTTCAATTGCGCCACCAGCTACACCAGTTTCTCCTAATCGAGTAGGGATCCACTTTCAGATATTATCTAACCCTGAATTTCTGGCCGAGGGGACCGCCATTGAAGATCTAGAGAAGCCTGACAGGGTTTTGATAGGCAGGCGGGAGACCACCGAGGGCCTGAAGGTCGTCGCGGCGCTGAAGGCGGTTTATGCTCACTGGGTACCAGAGGACCGAATCATCACCCTTCTGGCAGCTCGCAGTCGACGCCATGGTTGAGCTTGAAGGACGACTGACACGCTTCCAGAAGACTCGTCCCTCTGTCGAATCTCGTGGCCGTGGCTGTGGCTATGGCCATGATCTCGTCAAGCTTGTGAAAAAAGGACTAGTTAACAGAGCTGAGTCCTCTGTTACTGGAGGACCGAATCATCACCCTTCCGGCAGCTCGCAGTCGATGCCATGGTTGAGCTTGAAGGACGACTGACACGCTTCCAGAAGAATCGTCCCTCTATTGGATCCCATGGCTGTGGTTGTGGCTATGGCCATGATCTCGTCAAGCTTGTGAAAAAAGGACCAGTGAACAGAGCTGAGTCCTCTGTTCGCGTCACGACGCTTCTCTAGCTTGTAACGGTGCTTAAGATTCTCGACCTTGTCACAGCATTGCTTCATGGTCTTCCGAGCGATGTTGGAGGCATCG
Source organism: Pinus albicaulis (assembly GCA_034641835.2). Lineage (NCBI taxonomy): Eukaryota > Viridiplantae > Streptophyta > Pinopsida > Pinales > Pinaceae > Pinus > Pinus albicaulis. Next base: position 683,173,494 of record CM076570.1, read on the forward strand.
CAGTGGGCATTGACTCTGCGCATGATGTCGTCCCAGTCTTTGATCTTGAGGTATCCCTTGATGCTGGCGCATTTCTCTCCATAGTTGTCTAGTAGTCGCGACACTGTGGACGGGTGCCATTCGAATCGGGACCTTGCCATACTCATTTTCATCCTTGCTCACACCCTACGAGAGCTCGGCCATTGCCTGCTAGACGGCTACGGCATTTCCAAGAATGTTTCAGAAGAAGATGAACTCATGGCTGCTGTCGTTTCTGAGAAGTCGAAAATGAGGGTTCAGAATAGGAATAGGGACAGGGTCAGGTCGAAGGACTCGCTGTCTGACAATGGGTTTTTGATGGATTTGAGTACTTTTTCATTGAAAGGCCAGTGGAAGCAGCTCAAGAAAGTTCTCAAGGAAGAACAGAAGGTGAACCGAGATGCAGAGGATTTGGTCAAGTGGGTGAAGCAGGCCTCGACGAGGATTGACGATAGGGTTTTAGACGGCTCGCTTTCTGATCAGGAAGAATTCAAGTAAGAGAACATAATATTATTTGCATGAAAGGTGGAGAGAATGATCTTTTATGCAGAAAATCATTGTGGATTTTGATCCTGTCCATTGGATTAAGCTCTGTAAATTGGCATAAAGATACGAAAAGGCATGGTAAGTAGGAAATTCAATTTTGTGTAAATGTTTCCGACAAACATTTTTGATTCCGGAGATTGAGATAAATATTATATATGGCAGAGATTTCAAACGCCTACACATCATTGACAAACATTTTGGTTTTTTATGGAGTCATTACCGACAAATTTTGAGAAGATTTGGACAAGGCCCCAAAGGGGTGAATCACAATGGGATCAAGCTTCTAGCCATGAAGGGGAGGCTTTTTATCTTCGGATTGATATCGTCATGGTATTTTTCGAACATCGGGGTTTTACTGTTGAATAAGTACTTGCTGAGCAACTACGGTTTCAAGTATCTCATATTTCTTACAATGTGTCACATGACTGCGTGTGCGTTGTTGAGTTACGTTGGAATCGCATGGTTGAAACTATTGCCGATGCAGACGATTCGATCCTGGTTTCTGCCAGTTTCTTTTAACCAGCCTGTGGGAGCTACTATGCCTTTCTTTACTACTCTCTTTGCCTACCTGGTGACCTTCAAACGAGAGGCGTGGGTGACCTTCAAACAAGAGGCGTGGATAACTTATTCCACGCTTCTGCCTGTAGTTGCAGGAGTTGTGATTGCCAGTGGAGTAAGTTTATTTATTTTCTATTTTAGGGACAGTTTGGCAATTTTGATAATTTTCTGCTAGAATAGACAGTGTTTAACTACAGCATTTTTGTGTGCACATCATTGCATTGCATTACTTCTCTATGCTGAAAATTTGGTAAAATTACCATACTATTTGTTAAAAAGTCTGATCTTCCCGCTAAATCCATTTGGGAAGCCTACTTTCTGTGATGACATCTCGATCCAGTCAATATATAACATAACATAACTTTAGGGTTACTTAATCCTGGTTGCTAAATTAATATGAAATTGATGTGATTCAGATGCTGCCTTTGACGTTGCTCTTTCAAGAAATGGAAAGCCTAATTTTTCAAGCAGCTATGTCGTTCCTGTGACCTTTTTCCTCTTTTATGAAGTTCTTTGCAGTCAGTCATCAACTAATTCGTCAAATCAAGTTATCAGGTACTGGATCCACAATATTTTTACATAACATTAGTGTTGTTTTAGATTCCTTACTAAATCAACATGAAATTCATCTGATTTAGGTGCTGCACTGCACTATACTCTATCATCAATTTATTGAGACACAGGAAAACTAAATTTCTTCGGAGGTTATGCTGTTTGTTTTATCCTTTACTTGAAATAGCTAATGAGTTGCATCGAAAAATTAGTTGATGATCGACTGTGATAAAACTTAAAGTTGCTATTGGGATTTTATATATCTGAAAACAGTTGTGATTTAGTTGTAGTAATTGTTGCATGATGCATCAATTTAGGGTCTGCTTTGGCCTGCTTTCTGTCAAGCAGTTTGTTGAGATGGGGAAACTAAATTTCTTCAGAGGCATTGCAACATTCTTTGATCTTTTCTTTTGGGTTTTGTTTTGCCTCATTGTCTCTCTTGTAGAACCTCTTTTTCAGCTTATGCTCTCTTTCTGCTTCTTTTCTCGGAGACACATTTAGCACTTCAATGGACAATATTATTTCTTTTATTTTTGCAGTAGTCAAGAGGGTCGTAACACTATTGTTCACTTATATCACTGTACCTTTTTTTCATTTGTAGTTTTAGCGGAGATGCTCTTACCACTTGGATGTTCACTTATGTCGTTTTACTTTTCTTGTCACTAGTTGACATTGACATCTAAATGTAAATTGAATCTTTTTTCTTGAAATAGCTGATGACTTGCTCTTCATCTGACGTAAAATTTAATAACTGCAATGAACTTCAATTTGCTATTATAATTCTATCATTTTGAAAATAGTTGTTATAATTTATTCAGATATATATGATCATACAAACTTTGCTGATCATGCAAAGTTTGGTATTAGGTCCATTAAGCAGGAATTAAGTACTTTATAGACGATCGCATAAAGGTCTCCAATCATGCAAATTTTTCCACCTGGGTCACCAAGCACAGCAACTAACGGATTGTAGTTTTAAAAAGTTAAGTGGTCAATATAACAATATAGAACAATATAACATGTTTCCCTCCTATCATAAAATCTTCATTAAATTACCAATAAAACATGATTCAAAATTTAACTTGTGCACTTAGAGTAAGGATAACATGTAATTTTATTATATGAGTGTTTGCTCATTAAAAAAACTAATACTAATAGGCATCAATGTTGAAATGATGAGTATCTATAAAATATCTTCATCTTCATAAGAGGCATCAATGTTGAAATGATGATTATGTGTAGATATTTCTATGTTTGCAATGTCTTTTACTAGATCTATCACATAAGTAATCAATGATGAATCAATTGCTTCAATGTCTTTTACTAGATCCATCACATAAGTAATCAATTGCTTCTGATACACCGTCAATGATGAATCAATTTCCACAATCCTTTACATTCGGCAGGAACCAATAAATAACCGAAATTTATAGTTCAAAATTCAAAATGGTCTGAGGTAATTTAAAATGCTGCCAATGTTACTGATATGCATATACAACAAAGAATCCCACAATATTGTGGTTAATTGAGGACTTATGCAATATATATGGATAATTTCGGTATAGTAATGTCATTTTCATCTTCATCTTCACAATTCACATCAACGTCAAAATGCTGAGTATCTGTAGATATCTCTATGTTTGGGATGTCTTTTACCAGGTCTATCACTTTCTTATGCATTCTTTCTCTGTGGTTGGGAAATAAGCTGTTTTAAATCAATGACTTGCCAAATGAGACACTGTAGGCATCCAAGCCTTTATCTTGGAACCAATCCAAGAGGTCTTGCACGATTGGATTTCCATGTATGACCCATCGGTCCCATTGAAACCAGGTCAAATTCCCATGTTTAGTTACCTGTGGGAAAGCAGGTTCAGCCATAGAAAACAGGGGGAGTGCCAAGTTTGCAAAACTGTTGCGATACTTTTCAACCTTGTGGCCTAATATAACCTTGTAAAGTTCCAGACACACTAGACTAGTGGCCATGGCAGTGGTAGTTGCAATAGCAGGAATTATTCTGCCAGCTATGAACTTGGCCTTAAGCTTATCCACCTCAGGTATGCTATAGTTCCTTGCTCGCATATTAGCAAGTCTAGCGATAAGATCCATGTGATAATTTGTATCATCATCCTGCATTGCAAGGAAGCAACCAAACTTTTAGACTGAGTTTTCTTCCCATGGATAGTGTTGAATTGGAACATCAATACCCTTTCAATATAATATTTTTATCTGACAGAGGAAGACCTGTATAAATAGTAGAGCATAATAGAAATCTTTAATGAGCAAAGTTAGAGGATACCTTTTCAAACTTAATAGGATTCATGCGAAAGTCTGAAGGCAGATTTTGAACACCATGTTGCAGTGTGGTGATCAATTTGTCAATCAGTTCAGCCTCATCAACATCATACAATGTAGAAGAAGGGTTCACATCTGTAGCTTTCTCATCTGTGACAATCTTCACCCCTTCTTTGGGCTTGAAAACTGGAATATGCACTTTGTCAACCACCTGCGCCAATTTCCTTGAATTTGGATCTGAAGCCCATTCAGGAATGGGAATGCCATATGTATTAGCTTTCAAAATTGAGGCTGCAAGAATTAGGGACGTGTGACTGCGATCCTGAGAAGAAAAGTCTAGGGGCTTTAGGAAACGCTTGGGAGCAGACCAGAATGGTGCACCTTGTCTGGCAGTTGCATTTTCAGGGAAGCTGAAAGTAAGCTGCTTCACACGATTTGAAAATAATCCTCAAACCTGGATCCTCAAATGAGTCAGTGATTTGCAAATCTAGTTTACTGAAATTCAATTTGTTTTTGTAAATAGTGAACTGTGCTAAGATTCACTGGAATGCAAAATGGAAATGAAAAGTATAAAATTAGACAAAGAAAAGGTAAAGGAAAAAGAGGGGATTCTAGCCCAAGAGACGCAATATTCAAATGTTAGACATTTGTGTGAAACCAAACAATCAACAACAGACTCCAGCAATTGCCGGGCCTGAGCATCCCCTGCATACTTGAAAAAGTGGATCAAACTTGGCAAAACAGGCTTTCACAACTTCCTGCCCAACGATTCCACCAAACATAGTTGCCATGGGATTCAACACTGCATGGGAACCACTTGCAAAATATTTGAATACATTTACATTTTCATCAATGACACTGGCATCCAACTTAATCAGGACGCTGTCACTGTCACTTAACGCCTTTGCCACATCGATGAATCTACTAGCATCTTGCTCCGATGCAACACAGGGGAAGCGCCCAAATTGATGAACAAATTTATCTAGAGCACGGAAAGCCAAGTGTAAAAGTAGAGGGCGGTCAAATTTGGAAAAATCACTGAGAAGAAACTCGCCGGGATTTTCAAGCGCTTCGCTCAGTGGCTTAAAGTTTAGGAGCTTGGATTTCTTAACCTCAGTGACTATGCCACCCATCTCATAGCGTCCAAAGTTGGTTTTGTCTTCCTGCAGGTGCAAAGAATATGGTTTGACATTCACCACTTTACTTGGCTTGCCATCATTAAGCTCACTCATACCTTTAACTTCAGAGAAAACAACAAGATCCCCATCCTCGAATTGGAGCCTCTCCTCATCATCCACACAGGACACCAGAGGAGGATTGTCGTTATTAATAGAAGCAATGATACCCGTTTGTGCTTCCTCCCCATTCACATCAAACATAGTAAACTCTTGCCCGAAGTCACACAAAACACTGCCAAACACCCCCTGAATATCAGCTTTGATAAATGTGATTGATGGTTTATGATTATGGCAGAAATCATTGTATTCAATGGCTTTCTCAATACTTGTGTCTGTGAACACAACCACCTGAAAATGCAATTCATTACTATTGGAAGTTCCATCATTTAATTTGATTTCAGGCTAATTTAATTTACGGGGTAGCAACTTACCTAGAAAGAAGACAACTATTGGTATTCTTGTTTCAGCTTTTACATGTTCATTAAAGACAACTATTTAAATCCTTCTTGGTTAATAATTTGGGTTACTGTTTGGATCAATTTTGCTAATGTACATTTGCATTTTTGCAAAACCTGTTAAGAATTACTAATTGGCTATTTTGTGTTGCCCCTAGTGTAATAGACTATTTGAGATCAATTAATTGTTTCTCTCAGGTTGGGAAAGGCTCAAATCATGGGGGTTAATCTCGTGCTTTCCAGGTGTTGGCAAGGTATCAAGTTTTATGTACATATTGGAGTCTTTGATCTTGATATACATAACAAGATCTTTTGATTTGGAGCTGGTGACGCTCATGGTTTGAACATAATTCCATATTTATTAGGAATCAAAGAATTCAGTGTGGCTTGGAAGGTACATGCCATATTTATCAATTTCGGTATTTGGGTTATTGGCTATTCATGTGATGGGTTGTCCACATGGGAATGGATTTTTTATTGAAATAATAGTTGAATAGTTATAAGATGAATATAGATGATTGTTTGGCCTTCTCTCCTCTGTAAAATGATGTGTTGTGGTACACAGATGATGTGTTGTGTCAGTGTATTAGTGCGAATAATAAATTATAGTGAATAAGTAAAAGGATCATAAACAATCCAATATCTCATGTTTGGAATCTTAGAATAGTTTCTACTACTTTAAAATCTCCTCTCCTCTCCCCATCCACTCTAAAAAAATGAAAAATGAATTGTGTAAATATGTCTCTTTATGATCGATTGGATTGATATTTGTAAAAATCATGTGGTTTGCTTATATCTTTCCTGTTTTTATCTGTCATTTTTATTAATGAAGGAATATCTTTAGATGTGCCCAATGGTATTAAATGGTTCATAATTGTTGCCCTTGTAATAATCCATCACCCAGGGATCGATTAGTACAGAGAAATTGTATGAATTTCTAGAGGCCGAGTTGGGTATTTCCTTTGCCATTCACTCAGGTTGGAGAACAAATCATCAAGGGTTATTCCAGATCTTTGAATACTGAAAGGAGAGGCTAATTTCATGATAGGCTATTCCCACCTTGAAGCTGAGTATAAGGGTTGAATTCATCTTCTATAGAGGGCCGAATTCTTTTCAAGGAGACAGATATATTTTCCAGCAGAAAGATCCAAGTCTAAAACTTATTGTTCCAGGAGGGGAAAGAACGTATCCTTGGTTTAACATCTAGTTTTAAACAAAGGCCTGAGTTCCCATTCTCATAGTCAGATCTTATTCTTATGAGCAGACATTATCTCTGTCAATGCCAAATTCATTTTACCAGTGGTTTGATTTCCTACTTGCATTTCAGTGGCTCTAGAAGCAATCCGTGTTGAATAAGGCCGGTATTAATACGAGCACAAGGAGTCCTGCACATATTTGAATTGGCATTAAAAAAAACAACAAAATGAAAAAAATGGGTAGGTTGAGGGCTGCATTCTTGAGAGAAAAATATGAAGAGGAAGTTTTTATTTACATCACTTGGTTAACCACCCATTCTCTGAACTTCCAAAACCCTTGTGATGGCAACACAGTCATATTATAGAGCACAATGAACTGACCGCAAGATTTGATATTTTGGACAAAATTCTCAGCAAGAGTGTGGGTGTACTGATCCATCAAACCTAGGATGTTCACTGCCATATTTTTGTGTTGAGTGGCAGAGTATCAAGGACGCTGCTGAGAAAGCAAGAAATATGGCATGTGCAGAGGGAGATGAGGTGGGCACAGCAACATGCACTAAATTGCTAGAAGCCCTTGGATTCAGTCGTTGCTTATTACTTATGGGGTATGTACATGGTTGCCCATGGTTGGACAGTTCATTTGCATCTATTACTCAAGAAGCTCCTCAAAGGACTGCGACAGCTCTTGGCAAGCTGTTGGTTCTAGATTTAGTTGTCCGAAATGAAGACCGACTACCTTATCGTCAGCTTGGATGGCGTGGGAATCCAGAAAATCTTTTATTCACAGAAAAAATTCCATTTATAAATGTGGATGTCTCATTACATGAGAAATCAGAATTTCTTCCTCGAAGAAACAGAGGAATTGCAGTTTCTCATAGAGATAGGAGATTTAACTCAGTGGACAGTAGGTCTGGTTTTGATAAAGTAGGTCTTGTTTCACACAATTCTGACACATCTGCTGGTGTGGTTCTACTGGGGATATTCATGCAAAAATAGAGTGTGGGGCATTGAAAAATGATATCAGTGACTTTTATGTTGTGGCAGTAATCCCCGATTGGAATTTGTAGCACTAATATTGGGTATCTTGGTTTATGATGCCTCAAACTTGAGCGACGTTAATCAACACGCGATTCAATTTGTGGCAACCAATATCAATTAGATTTCTAGAGGTTTGAGAGGGATTGACAACCATTTCTATATCCTTCTACTCAAATAGGTCAATGAGCCTCACTAATGCGAGCTCAAGTAATGTTGCTCAACAAACTATCAAGGCCATTTTTCTCTTATTGATAACACAACATAATTCACGCCTCTTCCTTTCGGCGTTCCCTTGCACCTCCCGGTGCAATTGCTAGTCAATAGCATTACATTATCGGGCGCATCTTATGAATTGAATAGATAATGCGACGTCAAAGTTTAGGCCTCCTTTAAATTTTTGTTATTTTATTCCATCGTTTTCTGTGGAATCAGGCAGCCAACGACGACCATTCACTGGTGTGATGGGTGGCCGTGGTCGTCCGGTCACGCAGCCGCCACCTCGTAATCTGCTCCCACTTGCCCATATTTTTCGACCCCCGAATTTACCCACCGTCTTATCGAATTCGCAATCGTTTGCAAGGCAGCCTCTGAGTCGACTCCAACATTACAGAATACAAGCAATTCTTCAGAGCGTTTCAAGTGTCGAGTTCGTATTCGGCCATGGACAATCACGATGATTTCCACGGGGATGAGACAGTTCACCATTCGACGGCGATAGCCAGTGGCAGAAAAGCCATGGGGGGCATCGTAGTTCTCTGCGCGGTTGTTCTCTACTTTCTTGGGCTGCAGATCTACGCGCGCTGCGTCTGGAGCCGCCGGAGCTCTTTCCGACGCCGCCATTTGGCCTTTGTCGGTGACCAGAACTCCCCGAGGTTGCACAGAGTCGGCCTCGGCAAGTCGGCGATAGAAGCGATTCCCACGTTTGTCTATCAGCCGGAAAATAACAAAGCTGCACTCGAGTGTGCTGTTTGTCTGTGCGAATTCGAGGAGAACGAGAAAGGGAGATTGCTCCCAAAATTCCACCACAGCTTTCACATCGACTGTATCGACATGTGGCTCCACTCGCATTTGACTTGCCCTCTCTGTCGAGTCAGCGCTCAGCCTGACACGCCCTCCGATTCCATCATGGTTTTAGTAGGCGCCAAGGAGGCTGCGTCGGGGAGCGGCTCTGAAATGGAGCAGAAGGCTCCGCTGCCCACCATTTCAGAGGGCATCGCATCATCGGACCTCCAGATTGATCTCTGCCATTCGTGCGAGGTTCTCCCGTCTCCGACTCATCCCACTAGATTTCTTTCCGGGGCAACACAAAAGAGGGTTCTGTCTACATCAAACTCTCTCTTCTCCGACAAAGGGACCACCACATCTAATTCTGTTGCAACCCTCGACAAATTCACCATTGACATACCGCGAAGAATGGACGGTTTTTCTTCTCCCAGGAGTTTTTCCAGCGATGATCACCAGGTGTTTTCGCCAAGTGGGCAATCGATCATATCCCCCGGCATTCGTCTCCGTTCATTGAAGAGACTATTAAGCAAAGGAAAAAGGGTCGTTCTACAGAGTCCACAAGATGGTAGAAATATTCACATTCAGCAAGAGGATTCATCTCAAATCTTACATGCTTAAAATCTAGGGTTTAATGGTTTCTATTTCAGTAATCATGAGCTCCGGATGGATTGTATAAATGTCTTAGTCATAAAGCTGCCGCATAACTTTGCTCAGCCCATGACGAATCTCACAGTAATTGGATGGTAAAATCCGGTGGTTGTGTGGTTCGTTCTTAAGGTTCAATAAACGAGGGTTTTCCTTATCTGGAAGGGTTTTTACTAAAGAAAATGCATTATAAGCCACACCAGTAGCTATCCCCCTAACCCCGAACCTTGTGCATAATAAAAGGCACCCAAACATACCTAATCCCATGAAACATGTGGGCAAGGCACATGAAATTTATTCAGTAAGAAAATTTTCAAAATTGGTTATGAATTGGATATGATACCTCATGCCTTGAATGATCATTCTTCACTTAAGAAGAACTAAATTTGTTGTATTACTCATTCCTGTCACATGTGTGGAATGTATGCATAGTTCCACTCAAAATATCATCCCAAGCAAAGTGTTGATATTGCAACAAGATGATGAGCTTAGTGAAGAGAGTCACCTCACTAAGTGGGTCCGCAGGCTATTTTTGGCACAAGTCTATTTTTAGACATGTCGATCATATTCTATGAGTTGCAGGATACTATTTGTGGATGGTTGGTCAAGTTGGAAAAATAGATGGACTTCTATTTTTAGACATATTGGGCGGAATCTATTTTTAGATTTCCAGTCTAAAAATAGATATGTCGAATATTATTAGCTCCTAATAATATTTGGACTATAAACATTATCTTATTCTCTTGGAGCACTTCAGTTAAGTGCACAGATGTGGCACAGGAGCTCACAGAAGGAATTACGCTATTCCTGAGGGTTAAGTGGAGCTATTGCATGGATACTTCAGTTAGAACTCATGTGACAGATTTTGGTGGAGTTATTGAGGTAGTTGATGGAGTTGTGTTCAGTTTAACTGAGTTAAACATAGTTGAGCTAGTTGTATCTAGTCTAACTGATTGATACACTAGTGAGAGTGGTGTGAATTAATATTTAATTAATTCACTAATTATTAACTCATTAATAAACTAAAGAATACATCAGTTAACTACAGTGCATGGATAGTTTTAGTGAAGACCAGTGAAGAGGTAGGTGAAAGAGCAGTGTGACTATCAGTTGTGACTATACTGTTGCATGATTTGCAAAAACCAGTGATTGGAGATGCCAATGAGGATTGCGTGAGCAAGGCTGGATCAATTCGAGTTCATTGAGAGCCATTCTTCAGCAGTGATTGCGTAGTAGAGGCAGGCTATTAGGTGGCAGAGATTGGAGCATGTGATTTTCTAGATCAGGCTTGATTAGTGTGTAGCAATTGGAGATTGTACTGAGAGCTTTATGAGGAGCTTTGTATAATGATTGTTACATGATCTCTATGACATATAATATAAAGATAGTTGGGGGTTTTCAGCTTTAAGCTTTCCCATAAAATACTGTGTTCATATGTGTGATTGTTTATGGTTTTAATGTGCGCATGCGATTGTTTTTATTTCCACAATTAATGATCAATGGTAGAAGAGATTTTGTATTGTGCATGAAGTTAAAATAGTGTGTGATCAGGAGAATCTCGGTGAATAATATATCAGTTATTCAAATTTATACATGGTATTAGAGCGATATTGATCATTGGAGCAATTGCAAAGCATTGAAGTGGTTGAGTTTTGAGCTGGTGGAATTTGAATTTGCAGCAGTTTTTTCTTGGTGTCGAAGTTGAGATGTATTTCAATGGATTGCGATTGGAGTATGCCCTTGAGGGCAGCTTGAATTATATTGCATGGAAGGACAGGATGGAGGCGGTGCTGGATGAAAATGGGTTGAAGGAGTTCATAGATGTAGAAATTCCAAAACCTGCTTCTAGTGATGCTACCACACTTGATGAATGGCAAAAGAAGAAAAAAAAGTGTCGAAGAATTCTATTGGAAAGTGTAAAGGATCACATAGTGTCTAGCCTTCATGGTAAGGCTTCTCCATTCTTGATGTGGAAAGCGTTGACAGACTTATTCCAAAGCAAGAGCGACCAGAGGAAGTTGGCGCTCAAGGATAAACTCGGGAACATAAAAATGGAGAAAAGCGACAGTATGCCCAAGTACCTCATGAAGTTCATCCAATGCAAGGATGAGCTGGGAAGTGTGGGGGTGACTGTAGATGACGAGGACTTGGTGAGCTTGGCTCTCCGTGGGCTTCCAAAGAGTTGGAATTCCTATCAGGACTCTGTCAATGGTCGAGAGAAATTGCCAGGATGGGAGCGACTTTGGTTGGATCTTGTGCAAGAGGAGATAAGGCGAAGTACCAGGGACGAATCTTCATCAAAGAACTCAGATGAAGAAAATTGCGCTTTGGCTGCTAAAGCAAGGAAGGAGAAGAGCAAGAAAAATGCTTCTCAATCCGGTGTGAAAGGCAAGAAGCAGGACATGTCCAAGGTGAAGTGCTTTCACTGTCACCAACACAGACATTACGCCACCAATTGTCCACAGAAGAAAAAAAAAAAGCAGGTTGCTGGATCTGCAGCTGGAGAAGCCTTAGCTTCACAGTTTAAGCTGGAATTTTTGCTTATCACATGCTTAGTCTCAAGTACGATGGGTTCAGTGTGGTTTCTTGACAGTGGTGCGTCTTTTCATATGACCGAAGCCAAAGATTTGTTTACTGATCTGGATGAGAAATATCTTGGAGTGCACATCGAGATGGGCGATAATGGTAGATACAGTGCGACTGGTATCGGTACCATTTCCTTTGAGAGGGAGTCTGGTAAACCCTTCATATTGAAGGAAGTGATGCATGTTCCAGGATTGAAGAAGAATCTTATCTCGGTGGCCATGTTAGAAGACAAGGGATATGATGTTGTTTTTAGCGAGGGAAAGGATTTCCTTTGCAGTAAGGCAACTGGTGAGACCCGAAGGATAGGGGTTCGAGTTAAGAACATTTTTCAATTGCAGGCAGAAGGAGTGGTGAGCTAGGATGATGGCGAGCTGTGGCACTAGAGATTGGGCCACCTTCACCATGGAGCTTTGAAGATACTGCAGTAGATTTCTACTGGACTTCCTAAGGGTACACTTGCGTAGTCATATCAGTGCAGGGGATGTACCTTGGGAAAATTTGTGAAAGCCACCTTTCACAAGAAGGATAGTCGCGCCACGAGGATCCTTGAGAGAATTCACACAGACGTGTGTGGACCTTTCTCAGTAGCTTAGACAGCAAAGCACAGGTACTATGTGATATTTATTGATGATTTTTCTCGGAAGTGCTGGATCTTCTTCATGCAGAAGAAGAGCGAGACATACTCAGAGTTCTGTGAGTTCAAGGCACTGGTTGAGAAAGAATCGGGGAAGCAGGTGAAGGCTCTTAGGAGCGACAATGGTGGTGAATTCATATCTAGCGAATTCAAGGACTTTTGCAGCGCAGAAGGAATTCAAAGAGAGCTCATAACACCTCATAACCCACAGCAGAATGGGGTTGCTGAGCGAAATAACAGAATGATCATGGGTGCTGCATGGGCGATGTTGCATGATCAGGGTCTTCCCATACACTTGTGGGCTAAGGCATGCAATACTGCAGTTTATGTGCAAAACCATTGTCCTCACAGGATACTTGGCATGAGTACACCTGAGGAGGCATTTTCTAGTAAGAAGCCTGAAATTTCCCATTTGAGGATTTTTGGTTCACTTGTTTACATTCATGTGACGAAGGATGCCAGGAAGAAGCTGGAGCTGACTGTAGAGGTTGGGATATTTTTTGGGTACAATGATACACTCCACAACTATCGTGTGTATTTTCTAGACAGTCGCAAGACTGTTTTGTGATGGGATATCAAATTTCATGAGGAGAAAGCCATGAAGTGTTTTCTTGAGAGGGAGCCACACTTGCATGCAGATGAGGAGCTATTGGTTCCTAAGGATGAGTCTCTAGATGTGGATCAGCCACAAGAGGAGGTTCATGGAGTGGAAGAGACCACTCATGCAGCGCCAACCATCAGAGGACGGAAGTGCACTATAGAAGCTGAGCGACTGGCTTAAGATGCAGAGAGGATTGTAGGATCACCTACATCACAGCGCAGACAGAGACAGTCACCTGATCGGTACACTGGATACATGGCTCTTATGAGTAAGTGTATCGTGACAGAGCCATCCTCTTTCGAGGAAGCTGTGGAGGATCCCGCATGGGTAGATGCCATGGTGGAAGTGTATGATTCAATTATCAGAAACAGTGCATGGGAGATTGTCCCAAGGCCAGAAGGGAAATCAGTGGTAGGTTTGAGATGGATCTACAAAGTAAAGCAAGCAGCTGACGGGAGTGTGGAGAAGTACAAGGCAAGATTTGTTGCTTGAGGCTTCTCACAGATTGAGGGGATTGATTATGAGGAAACCTTTGCACCTGTCGCAAGGTATTCTTCCATATGGATGATTCTTGCTCTCTCAGCGCAGATGGGGTGGCACATTCATCAGATGGATGTGAAGACTACGTTCCTCAACGGAGTGATTGAGGAGGAGGTGTACATAGAGCAGCCCGAAGGTTTCTAGATCTTCAGCAGCAAGTCGCATGTGTGCAGGCTCAAGAGAGCACTGTATGGGTTGAAACAAGCACCTCGTGCTTTGTACACATGGATAGACAGTTATTTTACCAAACTTGGATTCTCCAAGAGTGAGGCAGATTCGAATCTATACCAGATTGTGGTGGAGGGTAAGTTGCTGATCATTGTACTTTATGTAGATGATTTTATTTTGATGGGTGATGAACTGTTGATACTCTCATGCAAGGCTGATCTTGCAAAAAGTTTGAGATGAAGGACTTGGGCTTCCTTCATCATTTCCTGGGATTGGAAATTTGGCAGCGCAGTGATGGACTGTTTGTGTCTCAAGGCAAGTATGCCCGGGAGATAATTGAGAAGTTCAAAATGCATGGCTGCAAGCCTATCGACACTCCTCTTCTTGGTGGTTGGAGGAAAGAGCATGTTACATCGGCAGAGGTAGTGGATGCCACTATTTATCGACAATTGGTGGGGTCACTTATGTATCTGGTCAATACACGACCCGACATATGCTATGCTATTAACCAGCTTTCACAAGCTATGGTTAAGCCTACCAAGCTCTACTGGAAGGCAGGCAAGCATGTATTGAGATATATCAGAGGCACATCAGGATATGGATTATGGTACAGAGATTCGGATGAGGTGAAGCTATGTGTCTTCATGGATGAAGATTGGGCAGGGAGCCCAACGGACAGAAAGAGCACATTTGGAGGGATTTTCAGTATCGGGTCGACAACAGTTTCTTAGTACAGCAGGAAGCAGAGATCCGTGGCACTGAATTCAGCAGAGGCCGAGTATATGGCAGCGATTTTGGCTGCATGCAAGGCTATATGGATGAGGAAGATCCTGGTCGGGCTGTTCGATTCACACTTAGATCCTACTGTGATATATTTTGATAATCAAAGTTGCATAAAACTCTCAGTTAATCTAGTATTTCATGATATATCTAAACACATTGACATCCGGTATCATCATATCAGAGATTGTGTGCAGCGGAAGATCATGTTACTTTCATACATTCCCACGGAGGATCAGGATGCTAATATCTTGATGAAGGCACTCACCAGGAGCAAATTCGAATACCACAGGGGCATGATAGGGGTGGCAGATAATCCTTATCTTGTTGAGAGGGAGTGTTGAGATTGCAACAAGATGATGAGCTTAGTGAAAAGAGTCACCTTCATTAAGTGGGCCCGCAGGCTATTTTTGGCACAAGTCTATTTTTAGACATTTCGATCATATTCTATGAGTTGCAGGATGCTATTTGTGGATGGTTGGTCAAGTTGGAAAAATAGATGGACTTATATTTTTATACATATTGGGTGGAATCTATTTTTATATTTCCAGTCTAAAAATAAATATGTCGAATATTATTAGCTCTTAATAATATTTGGACTATAAACATTATCTTATTCTCTTGGAGCACTTCAGTTAAGTGCACAGATGTGGCACAGGAGCTGACAGAAGGAATTACGCTATTCCTGAGGGTTAAGTGGAGCTATTGCATGGATACTTCAGTTAGAACTCATGTGACAGAGTTTGGTGGAGTTATTGAGGCAGTTGATGGAGTTGTGTTCAGTTTAACTGAGTTAAACATAGTTGAGCTAGTTGTATCTAGTCTAACTGATTGATACACTAGTGAGAGTGGTGTGAATTAATTATTAATTGATTCACTAATTATTAACTCATTAATCAACTAAAGAATACATCAGTTAACTACAGTGCATGGACAGTTTCAGTGGAGACCAGTGAAGAGGTAGGTGAAAGAGCAGTGTGACTATCAGTTGTGAATATATTGTTGCATGATTTGCAACAACCAGTGATTGGAGATGCCAATGAGGATTGCGTGAGAAAGGTTGGACCAATTTGAGTTCATTCAGAGCCATTATTCGGCAGTGATTGCGCAGTAGAGGCAGGCTATCAGGTGGCAGAGATTGGAGCATGTGATTTGCTAGATCGGGCTTGATTAGTGTGTAGAAATTGGAGATTGTACTGAGAGCTTGTGAGGAGCTTTGTATAATGATTGTTACATGATCTCTATGACATATAATATACATATAGTTGGGGGTTTTCAGCTTTAAGCTTTCCCATAAAATACTATGTTCATATGTGTGATTGTTTATGGTTTTAATGTGCGCATGCGATTGTTTTTATTTCCACAATTAATGATCAATGATAGAAGATATTCTGTATTGTGCATGATGTTAAAATAGTGTGTGATCAGGAGAATCTTGGTGAATAATATATCAGTTATTCAAATTTCTACACAAAGTTCTCTCCCATGGTTGGGAGCATCACAATAGTGAGCTCGACGTACAATAATTAACTCACCCTACATTCATGTATTGGATTATTAGGTCATACTGGTGTTATTGTGTAGGTGTGCTGTCTTTTTTCCTTGGTGGGAAGACAAAGGTAGTGGAATTATTATTGCTATAGCCTTGGGTATCCCTTCGAAACACACAAGCTATTTTTATCTCTGTGATGTTTCTTTTTAATTAACCTATGTAGATAGGGATTCTTAGCCACTATAAAATTTAGCTCCCTGGTAAAATTTGATTGTATAAAGAAGACAAGGGATATTAACAACTAAAGTGAAAAATTAGCATGGAAACGTGGGATAGGAACAAGTGGAAGCACCATCTCACAACCCTAACCGTATTGTCCCTCATTATTACCTTGCTCATTTACTCATTGCCTGGTTTTATTGTTTTTTTTTGTCCTTTGGAAAATGGCGAGTTCACTAAATGTTTCCATGAGGGTTTCCAGAAGTGACTAACATATGTGGTTTCATGGTAAACACCATATTTATCACCAAAAACTTACTATGTTGGAAACCCAAGAGTTTTGGAAGATATATTCTCCTTTCCAAGTGTGTGGCATCCCCATTGCTCCTCTGTTTCGAGATGGAACAATGGGAGGATTTTTTTTCCACTTTCTAACCAGGTCTTTATTATATATACTTACCTTGTAATTTTAATTGTTTATTTATCCATATTTGTACATATACATTTACGACTATGTCTAATGCATTTTACTTTTTGGGTTTCCAAGTCAAGTCTGCTCTGGATTTGTTGAGATCACCCACTACCTTCCTAATCTCCAGGTTTCAGGACCAGGTTTCTCTCCCTCGTTGTTTCTAGATATAACTCTTCACCATGTCCTAACTATGACTTAGGTTTAAAGGTAGTGTGAATCGTTACTTTGGAAAGGTTGATGTTAAATTTCATTTTACATCAAGGTGATGTGCTACTTCGTGCTAACACCATGGAGCTCAGCTAGGAATACAAGTATTTGATTATACTTCAACTTATAATTATCATTAAATTTCTTAAGTCGAATGATACTTACAAATTCAGTATGTTTTGTCTAGTTCACTTCAATTGGATTTCCAAGTTAAATTACTAGTTATGGGTATGGATATCCTCTGTGAATTTTTAGGTACGCTTGTAACATTTCCCTACTAATATGCCTCTTTTTATATTGGCATGGGGGAGGGGAGATAGTGGTGGCCTTAATTGACAGGTATATTCATGTCCTTTACTCTACTGATCTTGATTCAGTGAAAGGTTTTTCTTTCATTTCATTATGGAATATTTATCTTCTCTCATGATTTCTTGCAAGTATTTGTGAAAAGCCAGTCCATTTTTGCCCTCCACTCCTCGGGTACTCTTCAAAATTTGACTCATTCTTGCTACTCTAGACATTGGTCTTTGTGGGGTTTGTCACATTCAGGTTGCCCCATCTAGAACAAATTGAATCATGAGCTTCAAATTTTATTTTGTTGTTTAGTGTTTATTTGAGGGTTGAAAATCCTCTAGTCAATTATTTCCCCTTACCAGGGAATTTGAATTAAAGTTTAACTTTACAATTGTTCTACTCCTTTTATTTATTTGTTATAATCACTACAATTTTAGCTAGCTCTGGGGTAACAATGAATATTTGTACTTATATTTTGATGAATTGATATAATCTATCAAAAGGAACTAAACCCTTTATTTATTTTTTTGTAATGATGTTTCTTCTTATGGATCAATTATAGAGAAATGCATACCCCTATACATGATTTACATTATAAGTTCCTTTCATGTCATATTCATTATGCTAAATTGGATTTCCAGTAACGTATATAATTATGATATAATGAATCTAATTCATGTTTTCTATATTAGCATGAATTCCTATGACTGGCTAAATTTCTGTTTTTCTTTCATTTAGAATTCATGTAAATTAATCTTTGTGTTACTAGAACTAGCTAAGTAAAAAATGTATTTTTTATAGAATTTTAAGTTTTGAATTGAGGTTTCACTCTCATCCAACTGATTTTTTTACTGTTAATAATTTTCTCTCCCTAAGGTACCATGGTCTTGTTGCATAATGGTTTTAGTATGTAAAATAAAAAATGATGTAACCCTCACGACTTCCAAGTTCATAGGATATCATTTACATTTTGCGAAAATCTCAACGAATTATGATCTTAGTTTATTTTTTTCTTACTGACAAGCATTTATCAACTCTCGTTATAATTTATATTCTGGGTACTTTATATAACAATTTCGTTGGTCAAATTTCAGTCATCCTTGATACTACACCTCATATTCTGGGAAGTGCATGGTGGTTTTTTTTTTTTTTTTTTCTTACGTACATATATAGTTTTTCCCATTATTTAATCCTATCCACCATTGTTATTAAATAAGTTACTGACAATCTTACTATACTTTTTCTCTTGGCTGCTAAATATGTAAATGAGTCTATGAGACTCTAACTGGTGTACAAAATGTAGCCACACAAGGAAATCAATGAGATTTTACCTTTACAAAAACCACTACCCCCCCTCTCCACATTCCCTGGTGATGTACAAAACTCGATCCCTACTGGAAGTTATTAAAATAAGTCATATTACCCACCTTCTATCTTACCTAACTACCACACTATCCTTCATGGATACACCCTTTTATTCCCTTGCTAGTACTCTTCTCATGATAAATTTATTTAGCTCTATCTAACTCCATCAAGAAAAGTGGGTGAGGATTGCAGATCGAAAGGACATATAATTAACTAATATCACTAAGGAATTTATATAAACCAACTCCTTTTATCACTACTATATCATGAAAAAAACTACTCATTGTTAATTTCAATATGATGATTAATGATTCAATTATTCACAGATATCACTATAATTGTACATATATGGGTGTTATAATTCGGCATAAGTTATCATGAAGATCATTGCCTACTATAGATACATTGATATTAAAATTAGAATAATTTATCACACTGTGTTTTTTGTTTTGTTTTCTCACCATACTGCTCTACTTTCATGGATTCACTTAATTCAATAGAATATACATATATAAACCTGTAAATATAACAAAAATAAAAAATTCTAACTGTTTAGTGGTTGGAAACACAGTTGGCAATATACACGCTCTTCCCAATCATGAACTGAATCCTTCAGTTCCCCCTGAGCTGAGATGTGCTTGCCTCTCCATCTAGAAGAATACCTCCTCCCTTATAATTCCAAGGTAATGTATCTCTATACATTATCTTCCCTAGCAAATTTTCTTCCCTTAGCGACACCCCACCTTTCTTGGGTCTTCCAACCCACTTGTCTAGGCTATCTTTCCTTATTTTTTTGAAAAAGGTGTTTCTTTATTTTTATTTAAATCTTGACTTTCTCTCCCATGACAGTTTATTGCACCCATACTTAGCATTTTTCTCCAGCTAAGTGATTTAATGAATTTTTATCTCCCATCTCATTAAATATTATTGATTATCTCCTAGATATTTTTTTAAGGAGTCCTTTTAGGGAATATTTATTTTATTCTCATCCATCAAAGATGATTTCCCAAATTTGGAAAGAATCCCTTTACTCTAGCTCTTCTTTCCCAAGTAGTTTCCAGATTTTCAATTTATTGATAGAATTTATATATTACATCGTAATACTCTATTGTTCATATTAATTACAAACAATCATGGCTTCCTCACCATCAAGTTTTCAAATAATCCAGTCTAAATATAGCAAGGCATTAACATAAATACAGAGGGGTATACATCCCCCCCCTTTTATTCAATCAACACCATCCTCAATGTTCATTGTTCCATCACTTCACTTTTGAAACAATGCAGGATAGGCCTCTTGCATTTTATCTTCTAACTCCCAGGTAGACCCCTTAGGTGCAAAGTGCTTCGAGTGCACTTTAACTTGAGTGATGAATATATTTCAAAGCAATATCTATTTCCAATCTAAGTTGCGAAGTGACTATGCCAGTAAATATCTTCTCGTTCCACTTATACAAATTCCAATCAATAATGTGAGAATTATCATGGATATATTTCTTTAAAAAAGACACATGAAAAACATTGTGTATTTTGATTTTGAAAGGTAATGCTAGCTGATATGCCACTGGTCCAACTTTGTTAAGATCTCAAAGGGCCCAGAAGATCGTGGTGCCAATTTTGTGCAGATTTTGGTTCTTAAGGTACTTTTTCCTTTGTTCACCCTTAAATAGACATTGTATCCCATCTTGAATTCCTTGTGAATTCTCTTCTTATCGACATCACGTTTTTTCCTATCGTGTGTAGTTTTTATTTTTTTTCTAAGTTTTTGCACGACCTATTCCATTTCATGAAATTCCTCAGGCCCCAATATTAACCAATCTTTGGGATGACTCCATCTGAGAGGTGTACGACATTTTCTACCATACAAAGATTTGAAGGGAGGCTTGGTAACTGTTGTTGTAGTCAAATTCTCTTAAGTTCATAAACTTCTCCCATTTTGTAGGTTGGTCCATGAAGTACATCCTTAGCATGTCTTCTACGATCTGATTAGTTCTCTCTGTCTTCCCATCTGTTTGGGGGTGGTATGCAATGCTAAAGTTTAGTTGTTTCCCCATGCTTCCAATTAAGGCTTTCCAAAATTTGGAAGTGAATTTGGCAGTCATGTCATACATTATCATCTTTGGCACTCCATGTAATTAGAAAAATTCTTTCATAAAAATGTTGGCAATTTATGTTGTTCCATAATTAGCCTGTACTGGTATAAAATGTGTTGCCTTACTTAAAGTGTCCACCACCGCCATAATGGAATCATCTTGTCGTTTTGTCTTTGGAAACCTTATAATAAAATATACCTAAATTACTTCCCATTTCCATTCAGGAATTGGCAGTGGTTTTAGTAATCCAACAGGATGTTGGTGTTCCACATTTACTTGCTGACATTCTAAACATTTTTATAAGTATTCTGCCACTTCATTTTTCATTCCTGACCAGAAAAATTATTTCCTTAAGGTTGCTATCATCTTTTGATATCTGGGATGTCCCACGTATAGTTTCTTATGATGTTCATCTAATATCAAATGTTTCAAAGAACTCGCATTAGGAAAATACAATATATTCCTGTAAATTAAGAATTTTTTAGAGTTTTCTTCATAACATAGAATTTTTGTTTGCTACAATTTCTATTGAATTTCCTAGTATTTATGGTCTTCTGATATGGAAAATTTCATCTTCTCCAAAAAATTTGTATTAATACTACTAACAGACAACCCCATTATGGCATGTGCATATATGCTTAATGCATCTACAAATTTATTTTCTTTTTCTTTTATATGTTTGATGTCAAACTCAAATTCACTAAGAAAAGCTGGCCATCTAGACTTTCTAGAATTAAGATTTGGTTGGCTAAAAAAAAATTTTAGGCTGATATGATTTGTTATCAATATAATTTTTTTTCCTAGTAAGTAGTGCCTCCACATATTTAAAGCATGCATTATAGTAACCAACTCTAGATCATATATCACATAGTTCTTTTAGTGTGTCTTAAGCTTCCTAAACTCATAAGCCACTACTAAATTTTATTGCATCAAAATTCCCCCTAACATTTCCAAGAAAGGATCTGTGAAAACAATAAATTCTTTATTCAGATATGAAATTATTAAGACAGGGTCCATGGTAGGTAAGTTTTTTAATTTGTCAAAAAATTCCTTACATTTGTCTCCCCATTCAAATTTTCTTCCCTTCTTATGTAAGGATGTAATAGGGTAGGCAAGTTTAGAGAATCCTTCTATAAACCTTCAGTAATATCCTATGATTCCCATGAAGGAGCGGACAATTGACACATCCTTAGGTATGGGCCAATTCAAAATATCCCCACCCTTCTCAAGATCAACAAACAATCCCTCATTTGAAATAATGTGATGCAAATGTTGTATTCTATCCTTATAAAACTCACATTTGCGAAATTTGGCATATAACTAATGTTATCTTAAAGTTTGTAACACTAATCTTAGATGTTCCCTATGTTGTTCTTGATTTTTTGTAATACACTAGAATGTTATCTATAAATTCCAACACAAATTTATCGATGTAATTATTAAGTATATTATCCATTAAGAACATAAAGGTTGTTGGTGCATTAGTAAGGACAAATGGTAACACTAAAAATTCGTAGTGACACTTTCTGGTCTGAAAAGTTGTCTTATGAATATATTCATATTTTATTCTCAGGTGGTGGTATCCGATCCTTAAATCATTTTTGGAAAATATGGTTTATCTCCTCACTTGATCAAATAGATCATCAATATGGGGCAGTGGATATTTTTTTTAATAGTTAACTTGTTTAATTGTTGATAATTGATGCACATTCTGAATGTGCCATCTTTTTTCTTGACAAATAGCATAACCCCCCCTCATGGTGAGACATTGGGTCAAATGTAGCCTTTATCTAGTAGTTCCTATAACTGCATCTTCAATTCTAATAATTCTAGCATACTCATTCTATAAGGAGCTTTAGATACTGGGTTGGCACCCAGTACTAGATCAATGGAGAAATCTATGTCTGTGTGGGGGTAAACCCAAGATTTCTTATGGAAAAAAATCATTAATGATTGGAAGTGTCTCTAAATTTATCTTTTCTGGTTTTTGTTTATTTGTTTCGACATGCACCATGTATAACTGACACCCTTTTCTTGTACTCATTTTCAGTTATAAAGCTGATATTTGTTTGAATGATATTGAGTTTGACACCTTTAATTAAATGGGTGTGCCCATCTCAACCCACAAAAATTATTCTTTTCTCTAAATAATTTAGAACATCTCATTGTTTCTCCAACCAGTCCATGCCTATTAATACATAATAGGATCCTAAAGAAAGGATATTTAAATTTACTTATGTGGGATGACCATTTAAGTTGACAAGACACTATCTTACTTGGCTAGTTACCTTTCTTTATGTTATGGTTTCTAACTTTACCAACCATGAAGTTTTAAATATCTCAGTTTTTAATTCACATGTGTTAGAAAAATTATATATTACAGAGAAATGGAACAAATAAACTATATGCAGAAACACAAACACAAGAAACATATAAAACTAGAGAGACACAGATATATGTGTTTCACCCAGTTTGGGATACGTCCAGCCCGAAAAACCAGTCCTTCCTTTCTATTAACCAGAAAAATGAAGAGACACAACCTACAACAGATCCACTGTGATATTCTCTGTTCTCTCTCACAATCTCCCTATCTGTTTCTCGCTCTGAATCTTGGGGCAAAGGCCTGCTAAAATATTAAAAAAAAAATTATCCCCAAAACAAGGCTATATTGCAATTGAACCTCATGTTTTTGTAGTAGATTTTTTGTTAGATTTGACTGCTGCTTATCATGGAGCAGGAAAATGAATGGCACAGATCCACTTCTTCCATTTAAAATCCAGATTAATAAGTTGTTGAGAGAGAAAAACACATCACATACTAGCAATCATGTTGCTTGCGAAATAACTAGGCATCAGATAAGTATAAGCAACCACTTGCGGGAATCAATCTTTTCGAATATCACATAAATTAAAAACAATCATTTATTTTTCATAAGGTAGCAACAGTTTTGCTGCCAAAAAAGGCACCCTCTGAGCATGAGACCTTGAACATGTTTCTCATACAAAAAAAACATGCACAACAGCAAAAAACTATAAAAATGCACATGCATGTGCTGAACACTTATGTTACATTGTTGTTACATTCATAAGATCGAGCCAGGTTACACTCAAGGAAGAAATTATATATGGTTCTCAATCCACCCAAGGGAAAGAGTAGATTTTAATATGCTTGGCTCAATACACCATAGTCTATGTAATGGGAAATATGAACTACTTTGTGCTGAATAATAGGAATCAACATTCCTGGATACCCAGATTCATGCTAACATTTGAACTGTGTCCAGGCCCCGCCTGTCCACCCAAGAAATAATATATAATACTCACATCCACCTTGTCAAAATATAAGATTTTTCCTACTAACTGACCCTGGTTCAATACACATTAGACACTAAAAATAATGACTACCATTAATAGCCTGAGGACCCCATATATGATCACTTTTCAAGGGATTTTCGAAGTTATCTTTCTTGATTATCTTAAATCCAAACTCTCTGCCAACATTGAGGTGCTACAAAACACACTACATGGCTCTTAGAGCTGCATCTACCACCAAAAATTCACAGATGCATGCACAACTGCAAACTGGAGCTAGATTATTCCCATGTCTTGTATTTATCCAGCAGCCTACCCATTATTAAGGCTCTCTTCCAGCCGCGACTCATAGATGAAGAACACTGTACACACCATCAAAGACCTCCATGGGTACCATCCACAGGCTTTTGAACATAACGTCTCAGATAGTAAAAGCTATCACAGTCCATGTTTCCTTGATGCAGGTGTGCAGAGTCCGAAGGAAATTTCTGACCTTTTCTACAATAAAATCTTCAATATTACTTTACAAATCCTAAGAGCAGGTACAAGACCATGACAAAGCAGCAGGGACCCTGAACTGTACGAATGGTGTAACTGGAGGAAACAAGACAGTCTGTTAGATCCAGGCAAGAGAACCACGATCATTTGCAGTTTGAGGACGCCCTCTTGTGGGTGTTGGGGGCCGTTGCACATTTATCTCCTATAAACATGCAAAAATAGTAAACAATGATCAAATTAGCTATAGTCAAAATGACAAAAATGCCAAATGTGCGAACAACACCAATATATGGATAGATTATATATATAACCAAAATGACAAAGAAATACCTGCATCCATGTGTCTTTGAGGTGATGTTTAGGTGATGTTTCTGACGATGTGATTGCAGGAGGAAGTGGATGAATTAGATTCGGTACTACTACAAGGTACTTGCCAAGAACTAAGATTGCACCTGCATTATTTGCAGTAACTATAAAAAAAAGAAGAAAATAATTGTCATCAGAGAGCTAGTTAAATTAATCTCCACACTGAAGTCCATACAACAAATATGTAATTACCGAAATAATTGGTGGCAGAGAAAAGAGTAATCAAATGGCCTTGGGAAAAATGCTCACAGCCATCCATGACGCATTCATGTGCTCGTACAATGAGCTGCAGATCATTATAATTGCAAAACTCCATCACTCGATCACGCTGAAAAGTGGAAGACACCATCAGCTCAATCAGTTCGCTAGCTTTCCATCAAAAACTCAAGAACCTAAACTTCACTCATCTGCTATAAAGGAAGAAAAACAAATGTCCAGCAATCCATGTCCTCATATAAACAGGTTCATGATTATGCCACGTGACCCACGGTTATAAAATACAAAAATTGAAGACTCAAGTGATTGAGAATGCTTAGAAGAAATATATTTTGTAAGTCTCAAAAATTAAACTGCATGATTCTTCTGCAACAGAAATTTATAGAGCCATAATGAAGGTTTCTTCGAAAATATCCTTGCTGAGAGCTTTGTAAATATATGGAACAAGCAACGAACTTTTTAAATGGATTTCTCCAAAGTTCTAGGTGCCCAGGTCTCTCAGAATCACTTCTATTGGAATCCAAGGAATGTAAGCTGACGTTTAATTCAAAAGGTTATCATTAAGAAGTGAAAATTGCATTGCAGCTACATAAATCTTGGACAAATAAAGATAATAGGCATTTGATTTTATCCTTAAATTTATTTTTTCTATTAGAGAGTTACCAAACACACTAATACAAACGGCCGTGCAGCGTCCAGAATAGCAGATAACCTAAATCAAAGAAAACAATCTCAAGATCATAGAGAATGCTCAAGTGGATAGAACAGGTAGCTTTTGACATGATAGCACAGAATAACCCGCAAGTAAGCTGGAGGAATATCCCTACATGAGAACTTTATAAAGGGACCAGAAAATGTGTTTCTCAAT
This sequence comes from Pinus albicaulis, assembly GCA_034641835.2. Lineage (NCBI taxonomy): Eukaryota > Viridiplantae > Streptophyta > Pinopsida > Pinales > Pinaceae > Pinus > Pinus albicaulis. The sequence goes on from CM076570.1 coordinate 683,199,690, forward strand.
AAATAATCAAGATGAAGGAATTTAGAGTCTAGACATCTGCATCATAAGTGAAACTCCTATTGGAATGGATCCCTCCCAACTTATAGATACCAATTACTTTCAGATGTTTTCTTAGGGGAAAATGACCAATAAATTTATAAATTTTCAGATATTACAATTGCTTCAAGAGAGTACTCGTAAACCTTGCTCTTTATCCATGAAAATTGATTTTACCTTTTATAACATAAATTACAATGATTGCATAGAAACCATAGTTTATAGGTTTCACAAAACGTGTCACGGGTACGAATTTCCGAAATGGGTAAAGCAGAGTATTACAAAATGACAAAAAAATATTGACTTTTAAAAAATAGATTTTTTTCTAGATTAGCAAATTATTTATTTACATAAATGTAAATTTAGATATCATTTCTGGGATTCAAATACGTTAATTAAGTCATTCATGTATGACCATTTCCATGAGAGGTAGTTGCAACTGACTAATTTCTCATGATTTTTGAATAGTCCACTTAGCACTCATTGCATCGGGTGATGCTCACAGGGGTGAAGAAGTGGGATTTAAACTAGTGAAAAGAATCACATAGCGTCAATCATCACTTCCGGGGCTTGCACCCGGTAACCAGGAATTCCCGGGAGGTCACCCATCCCAGAACTCCTATGGCTCAAGCGCGCTTAACTGTGGAGTTTTCCCCACAATCAAGCCCACTTAGCTTGCTACCCCATTTTCAAAACCTTAGCAAGTATTGTGCCTCATGAACCATTCAAGTAGAGATCCCTTTACTCTTTGTATTTTAAGTATGAGGGGTTTCCGCAGTGCATTATATTAGATATCATTTTTGGGATTCAACTGCGTTAAGTAAGTCATTCATGTATGACAATTTCCATGAAAGGTAGTCACAACTGACTAATTTCTCATGATTTTGAATAGTCCACTTAGCACTCATTGCATCGGGTGATGCTCACAGGGGTGAAGAAGTGGGATTGAAACTAGTGAAAATAATCACATAGCGTCAATCATCACTTCCGGGGCTTGCACCCGGTAACCAGGACTTCCCGGGAGGTCACCCATCCCAGAACTCCTCTGGCTCAAGCGCGCTTAACTGTGGATTTTTCCACACAATCAAGCCCACTTAGCTTGCTACCCCATTTGCAAAACCTTAGCAACTATTGTGCCTCATGAACCATTCAAGTAGAGATCCCTTTACTCTTTGTATTTTAAGTATGAGGGGTTTCCATAGTGCATTATATTAGATATCATTTTTGGGATCACCCGATGCAATGAGTGCTAAGTGGACTATTCAAAAATCATGAGAAAGTAGTCAGTTGCGACTACCTCTCATGGAAATGGTCATACATGAATGACTTACTTAACACAGTTGAATCCCAAAAATGATATCTAATATAATGCACTGCGGAAACCCCTCATACTTAAAATGTAAATTTAAACAATTAGACATCGAATATGCAAAGTTTGCTATAACATGGTATTGCAATATAACAAAAAAATATTGGCATTTAAAAAAAATAGTTTAAAATTCTAAATAGCACATTATTTATGTAAATCAATGTAAATTCAAACAATTAGACATCAAATATGCAAATTTTGCATATCTAAAAAGCATGTCGAGGAGGCTATAGAAAAATGTCATCAAGAAATAAGTTATGTGATACATGCAATTGAAGTTCTTACTGGAAATACAAAAACCTTAGGCTTTAAATGGCCTCTAGATTCTAGAGTCTACAAATAATCATATCGTAAACAAACGAGTACTTAGTTCATATAAAGTCTGGCTTATGATCTTAGCCAAGTCCAAGATTCTGAAGTTTGCTTTCTCATTGAATGAATTCAACAAATACTTCCAGTTGATGTTTTAAATCAATTGGCACATCCACCATTGGCCACATATAGGTTTCAATTAGATGGCACCATTGAGAAGCCTATTCCTAAGTTACCAGCATTCGGATCCATATCATTCCTATGTTACCATTACCAGAATTATGATCTAGATCCACCAGTTTTTTGAAAAGTCAAGATAAAGAAATGGCAGAGAAACAGAAAGTACAAACAATATTTAAAAATTATAAACTTTTAAATATACAACTTGCATATATGTGTAATATGTAATACTTAAATAAAATGATTAATCTATTCAATCAAGATTCAACAAACTTATAATTAACACATTACTTATGTAAGTATTTCACATCAATATCTTAACCTTTCACATTCATTATATAAACTTTACACTAAGTGCTTTCAATAAACCTAAATAGAAGTGTTTTTTTAAAATAATGTACTTTGAGGTAAAATTGCCCGGAGATCAAACCATTATATAAATTTTTGCATTCATCATGATATAATTTTACCTGCCCTTCCAAAAGAAACCTATGTACCCTGCATCCTCACATTCTGGGGATTTGTGGACTCTATTGGGAACTTCATCAGGGACTAGGGGACCAAGTGGTTGTCCCCAAAAATTTCCAGGTAGATTTCAGGGATGTTCTGGGAAGATTTCAGATATTTTCTAGGAAGATTTCAAGGATAATCCAAACATATATATTTAATTTTGACAATCTTGGACATTGATTATAGGACAATATGATCAATTTTTCCAATCCATTATTTTTATATTACACTGAATCTAAATATAGTATAGAATTTGCAACTCAAAACATGGGTTTCGTATGATGGGTTTCCTGAAATTTAATTATTGTATTTTCAGCGGTGTTTTGAAAATCGCGATTTTTTCGGAAGGCCGCTTTAATCGGCGATTTTTTGGGTGAATTTTTTGGTAAAAAACATGGGCTCATCAAACAACAACCCAATAAGTTCAAAAATAGATTTTTTTTGTTATCATTTTTGCAGACAGAGGGCAAGAAAGAGAGCTAATGAGGAGGAGAATTCATCTTGAAAGGACACAATCCACCTAATGAACGGCCTAGATTGACTAGAAATTACTATACTTTTACAAGGCAATTTTACCTCTATTTTTAGCTTTGGGGGCGCTGCACCCAAAACGCCCTGCCAGGGGGGGGCTCCATAAAGTCACAGCCACCCCCCCCCCTGGACCCCCGAAGCAGCGTTTATTTATGGACGGCGTTGTCGCCCCATTAAGGTACAGGGGTCCAATGTTGTGATACAAAATAAACAAGATAATCAGGCTCCACACCCAACAGAGAGGCCTGTCATGGAGTCAACCCCTGATTAGATAGAGCATGAGGTAGTGGAGGGGGAGGAGGAGGAGGAGGAGGAGGTGACACCACCTACCCCTTCTACCGATAGAGGACGTGGTCTACCTCCTTTAGATCCCGGTGCTTCAGGTTCTAGAGCACAATAGAGTCCATTTCCAGCCCCGCCAGCTTCTTCGTCTAGAGGGAAAGCTGTTACATTTTATCGCAAGAGGGGCAGAGGAAATCAATAGTATAGGTTATTTGGTGCATTCCTTTGTATATAACATTATGACGTATGATATGAGATAAATTATCATATTTTTTGTTGATATTTTGAGGTTGAGTTGAGACTCAGGACTTAGTATTCAAGACATGATTCACTATTATGTGTGATGTAGCACTAGACATGATATAACTTTTGAGGATAACTCAACCTTTCCATTTTAACAAAAAGTACTGAGATTTTGAAAGTTTATGAAAATAAACCCAAGTGGATCAGTTCTAGCAAGATCTATGCTTCCGATTCTATATTTTTCATCTAAACAACCTAAAATGCATTACAGGTTTAATAAGGACAACCGCTTGTTTTCTGTTAAACTATAAATTGGTAAACCAGATTACTACTATATTATCCCATGTTATTACTTTTGTTGCTAGCTGAAAATGAAATCTCAAAAAGAGAATATCTTTCCATGGAACAGAGTTACTCTTGCGCTGCAGGCTCTCCTTGTGTTTGGTTCTCCATTGTTGTAGGATGGATCACAGACTTCCTATTTACAGTCAGCGTATTGACTCCAACTTTTTCCAAATATAATGGGTCATGATTTAGAAGTATGCAGAAATTGCTACTATCGAATGTAGAAGGGATATGTTTTATACCTATCATCCATGTTGGGATCCCTCTCTCGCTTGGCGTGATGGACCTGATCTATGTTGCATGAAGGATATGAGGTTGGTCGTCATTTTGAGAACCAAGTTCCAGTGTCCATTATTCTTGTTGAGCTTCTGTGGTAGAATCTGTGCTAAAAATGCATATCTTTACTATCTTCTTGATCCTTTCCAGATTCTCTTTCACCTGAGCAGCTATCATATCCTCGACTGGCCACTTTAAATTTACTGCTTCTTTGAAAACATATCTCTAACTTCTGGTATTCTTCAGGTTAATGAGAAGATTAAGGGCGCTGGGTAACCTTACACCAAATATCTCTCTTTCCTCTATCGCTCCTATGTCATTTTATTTTCACTCTTAGAGGAGAAGGGTCAACAGCTTCATAAACTGTTTGAAGGGCTTTGTTACACACCCAAGTGGGTAACCCCTAGGAGAAAATTTTTGACCTATGGATGGATCACTAATTGAAAAAAATTATAGATCATTTTTGGTTGTATTCTTGTTCCCATGCTTCACCTTGGTGGTTTTTACTTACCCCTAGTCTAGTGTGATCTTCCCTGAGGCCTTTCTTCCTGATCTATTTTTTCAAACAAAATAATGTACGTCAAAAATTGCTCAAGTTTATGTATTTTTTGTAATAAATTACATCTAATCAGTTTTTTGTCTGTATTTTGTTTCTAATTTATCAAATTTGATGCCTAGTGCCTAGTTTGACTATGGGTTTTGGATTTGAGATTGAGTTCATCCTCAATATATATGCGATTGGGATTTTTCTTTGTTTTTGAATTGTCACATTCAAGTTGTCTGTTGTTCAGGTGGGAGCAACAATTTTGTGGGACCTCATAGCTGGTGGGTGGGATGTTTCCTATCGGTCAAAGTTTGTGTTGAGTGCATAGGAAAGTATTCAACTCTAATTGACAAGAACATAAAGTTGTCTTCATCTGATGAGTCAATTTGCAATTCCTTCAAGGCATCAGAGGCAGGGAAGGTAGTTCTGATAATAGACAACCTTCTTCAACAAGAATATGTCTTTAAATCCTAATCTATATGCCAATCTTATTTCTATGATCGTCTCCTAGAATGATGAATCCTCATAATTTATATAGTTTCAAAAATTTATCACAAGTTTTCTCTATCAGGTCAATCAGTGATGTCATTCAAAATTTATTTGTTGTCTCCATGATTCAACTTTTGAGAATTCATCAAAAATTCAAACTTTGGTGCAAATTGTTGATCAATTCTCAATTGGTTAGGGTTATAGATGTTAATGAAAATTTTGTGTGCATGCATGAGAGTTGGGTGCAAATGCATAATGTTGTGTAGCATTAGTGTGATAAATATGGGATAGTGCAAAGCATAGCTTTGAAGATTAGTCTAATTTGACTCATACCTAATCAACTCAGTCAAGTTGATTTTTGGTTGAACGGTTAATTGTTGGTTCAATGGAGATAAGATCTTGCAGGCACAAATACCAAAGGGAAAAATGGAGCCCATCATGGGGTACTCTTTGTAATTCTCCACCAATGCTACCTTCCATGCTTCCTCAAACTCCTCTCCTCCAAACCTCAATATCTCATGCTATTAACACATGAGCAACAACACTACGCTATAATCCAGGTATTCGTGTTTACACTGCACGAGAACCATTTCCCTCATGCAGTCACCACAGCGGCCAGTCTCGTAGTTCTCTTCCTTTCTACTCTGTCCAACTACCACATATTCATTGGAATTCAACACCCCGAACTCCACCAGACAACGATTCACCATTTTACAGAAGTGATTCGGCATTTTTAACAAAGTATCCGCCATGATTTTACAAGATACATAATTCTGGGGAGAGATTCGCCAAAAATTATATACATATATTATATTATTAATAAAATGCTTCCATTTTTCCCATGCTGTGTATCATGGGGACTCGCCTATTTATTATATATATACAACTATGTCTAAAAATTTTCCATGTCCAAAAGTCTCCCAGAAAAATTCTACTAGAAAGAATCACCATAGATCTGCATGGTGGGAAGGAGCACAAAAGGAACATTACAGTGTCATCAAGGAAGAATACTCTCCAAAAAACTCTGAATTGCAAGAAATCAGGAAAGAAAGAAGAAACCCTTAAGATAAGCAGGGGAAAGCCCCGCCCAACAACAAAAGAACGAACTCGACAGCCCCTCAAGCATCAACAATTATGAGGATTCGAATACCATGCAAAATAAATCTTCATTTAGCAACAAACTAGATCTCCCAGATCCCAAAGATAAGACACCGGTGTCCCAAGAATCAGAAGAGATGAAGGAGGTGCAAGATAAAGAAAGTTGGAGGACCATAGAGAAGAAAAAGAAAGCTAGAACACCAATCTCGCCAAGAAAGACGAGAAGCCATACAATTAAGAACTAAGAAAATTATAGGTCCTATAGACCAAAGGCATTCGTTTGCATCGCTAACCACAACACATCATCATAAAGTTTTGGTCTTAAATTGTTTTTGTCTTAAAATATTTTTGTCTCAAATTGTTTTGTCTAAATATAAAATTTTGTCTTAAAATATTTTGTTTCAACCATTTTTTATTTTGTCTTTAAAGGAGGCAAATTTTGTCTCAAAAATATTTTTGTTCTGTCAGTACTTTTGTCTTCAATTTATATTTAAGACAAATTCAATTGCTATTAAATTTAATGTGAAATAACTAAAATAAAGTAATTTTAAGTATTAAAAGATTTCTTTTGTTTTTAAAGAAATGTTCTGTATATACAAGGGCTGGTAGTTGGACATGAAAGGCAAAGTGCAAAAAGCAATGAGAAGATGGTTTGGATATTTACATGCCATATTCTCAAGCCAGTTGAAGTCATCAGCTCTAAGAATAGAACAAAGGAACACCTAGAATTTTCGAACAAAGCAGAGGAATGCAGATAATTGTTTTCTAGTAAGTATTGGAAAATCATTTTTCCAGCACCTACAAGATAAAATTGATATACATCCATTACCTATTATTCATGTTTAGAAAAACACTCACTCACTCAACAAAGTAACCCTAGATATATATCTTCCCCATAAAAACTTCACCTCTACTTTCTAACATGCATAGAAAAATTAAATCCTTCCTACATTGTATGTGAGCCATAAATATCATAAAAACTCCAGCGGTTAACGTGGGAGATTTAAAACCCTTTTGTGTGTGGGCGGCATTTAAAGGGTTGAAAAAAAAACCAGTCTTGAAAACTGTTATTGGATTTACCTGCAATACAAAAGAAAACCTACAGGTCTAGTCTTATCAGACTGAATGCTCCCAATAAGTTTATATTCTCATTTGATTATTAGTTATTGTGCTAACTGATATACCTATGTTATTTTCAGTGGCAAGAATTCAACAAAATTGGATCTCTTTCCGCTCAGCTTCCAAATTAATACAGCTCGACTTCTTCCCAGTTCTTTCTTATTTATATCCGTCTATTTGGCCGTCAAATCTTACTGTAATATTTACCCCAATACAACCTTAGCTTCCTCTCAAGATAAACGCAGTTACACCTTCATTCGTTTCAATTCACTTGGGATGAAACCATAAAAATGATAAGATCTATGACGGGGGAGTAATTTTCCAGTATATGAAAATGAATCCTTATATATCAAGGATATGAATCCTTGTAATTGTGTGTTAGTATAATTTTTTTTCATCAATCAGTATATATATTAATCACATTAGTAAATGTGATTCTGATAGTATAAATCCTTTTGCTTATAATTTTGAATGCAAGGTTGATTTGGTGCTCATGGTTAGGTTGGTCAATTTATCTCTATTATTTGTAACTATGGCACATCGATTCCTGCCAGTATATTCACAAGGTGATTCATTTTCCAATCAGTATATGAAAATGAATCCTTATACATAAACCATATGAATCCTTATACTTGTGTGTTAGTATACATTTTTTTTTTAAGCAATCATATATATATCAATTATAGTATGCTAGTATAATTTTTTTTCATATATATATATATCAATTATATACTAATGTGATTATGATAGTATAATAATACAAATCTTATTTACTATACTAATGCAATTATGATAGTATAAATCTTTTTAATTGTAATTTTGAATGGAAGGTTGATTTTGCACTCCACAAAATACCTGTAAAACAATCCTGAATAATTTGAGTTCTATGTGTTGAGGGCTTCAGGAGTGTGCCCGGGAATTCAAATTTTAAACGTCACACCACCGCGGGCGAGGCGGAACTGTCCCATCATTACCGGAAGGAGTCGCCGGACAAGAGCTCCATTTCGTCTAATAGTGTAGACTGCTCCATCCTGAATTATAAAATAATGTATCTTTTTTCTAAAGAAAAAGCTTCCCTTGGTAAATGTTTAAACCATTTTAAAGACCAAAATAATCCTCATTTAATAAAAAAATCATGAAAACACTATCTAAAACGTCATCTAACATTGAAAATAGACTCAGTTTTTCAACCGCATTAAATTATCGAGCGCATCTTTTGAATTGAATAACTAATGCGACGTCAAAGTCCAGGCCGCAATTAAAATTTTGTTATTTTATATTTTATTCCGTCGTTTCTGTGGAATCAGGCAGCCAACGGAAAGCCATATATCGTAAGTTATATGATATTAAATGTGATGGAATAATATACTGTCTCACCAACATATAGCTTACTATTTATTAGTTACCGCCAAGGAGGACCATTGACTGCTCTAACGGGTGGCCCTGGTCGTCCGGGCACGCAGCCGCCACCTCGTAATCTGCGTCCACTTTCCCATATTTTTCGACTCCCAAATTTCCCCACCGTCTTATCGAATTCACAATCGTTTGCAAGGCAGCCTCTGAGTCGTCTCCAGCATTACAGAATACAAGCAATTCTTCAGAGCGTTTCGAGTGTCGAGTTCGTATTCGGCCATGGATTCTCACGATGATTTCAACGGGGATGATGCAGTTCACCATTCGACGGCGAAGGCATCGCAGTTCTCTGCGCGGTTCTTCTCTACTTTCTTGTGCTGCAGATCTACGCGCGCTGCGTCTGGAGACACCGGAGCTCTTTCCGACGCCGCCATTTGGCCTTTGTTGGCGACCAGAACTCCCAGACGTTGCACAGAGTCGGCCTCGGCAAGTCGGCGATAGAAGCGATTCCCACGTTTGTCTATCAACCGGAAAATAACAAAGCTGCTGCACTCGAGTGTGCTGTTTGTCTCTGCGAATTCGAGGAGAACGAGAAGGGAAGACTTCTCCCGAAATGCCACCACAGCTTTCACATCGACTGCATCGACATGTGGCTCCACTCGCATTCGACTTGCCCTCTCTGTCGAGCCAGCGCTCAGCCCGACACGCCTTCCGATTCCATCGTGGTTGTATTAGGCGACAAGGCGGCCGCGTCGGGGAACAGCTCTGAGATGGACCAGAATTCTCCCCTGTCCACCATTTCAGAGGGCATCGCATCATCCGACCTCCACATTGGTCTCTGCCATTCGTGTGAGGTTCTCCCGTCTCCGACTCATCCTACCAACATGCTTTCCGGGGCAACACAAAAGAGGGTTTCGACCATATCGAACTCTCCGTTCCCCGACAAAGGGACCGCATCCACTTCTGGTGCAACCCTCCACAAATTCATCATCGACATACCGCCTAGAGTCGATGATCACCAGGTGTTTTCGCCAAGTGCGCAATCGCTCATATCCCCCAGCATTCGTCTCCGTTCATTGAAGAGAATCCTAAGCAAAGGCAAAAGGGTCGTTCGGCCAGAGAGTCCACGGGATGGTAGAAATATTCACATTCAGCAAGAGGATTCATCTCAAAGCTTACAGACTTAAAACCTAGGGTTTAATGGTTTCTATTTCAATAACCATTAGCTTCCGAGGGTCTGTATAAATGTATTATTCCTGACAGTTGATATGGAGGGTGGAATCCAGTGGAGGCCAAATGTATTAGTCCTGACAGTTGATATGGATGGTGGAATCCTGTAAGTCTAGTTGTCTCCCATGGTGATTCTGTGTAGGCCAAAGAACGTAACTTGGGTTACCTCTTGTTTATGAGGAATCACTGATTGGATTCTTTTGAGGCTCCAACAACGTCTTTCCAGTGGGATGAGCCTCATGAGGGTTCATAAAATGAGGGTTTTTCTTATCTGCATGTCTAGTTGTCTCCAATGGTGACTCTGTGTAGGCCAAATAACCTGCTATCGCTTAACCTAACTTGGGTTACCTCTGGTTTCTCAGGAATCACTGATTGGATTCTTTTAAGGCTCCAACAACGTCTTTCTAGAACCTCTTGAGTTGTATGAATTGATGGTGTGTCAAAATTTTAATGATTTTTAGCGACGCTTACACTCTTCCGTAGGGAACGAGCCCCGCCACCGATAGTAGCTAAACTGCTTCGAGCTGGGCATACGCTGGGTTTGAGGGTTGGGGCCATTTTTTCTCCGGCAGGAGATTGACTTGTATATTAACATTGGTCTGAATTTTTTTTGATAGTAACAAGGAATCAGGTGGACATGGCAGATGCTCGACTGAGTCACACATAAACCCTAAGTTAAGGGCGTCCTATTAACCCTCAAAGCTGGATAAAATTGTACCTATTTGCGAAAAGGAAAAAAATAGTTTAAAAAAAATTACATTGGTATATCTTTCGGCACATCATTTTGAGAATAATCTGTAAGTTCCAGGAACAACACAAAAACCCACGAAACACAAAAGGAGATAAGACTTAAAGTTTTAGCTTTTCCAGACTCTATATATATAAAGGTTTGGTATATCATTGTTGACTAATGGTTATTTAAATTATTTAATTAATTAGAAAGGCTTTTTCGATGGTTATTTAAATTAATTAATTAGGATTTTGAAATGTATTATAATTATATTGATAGGTGTGTTTATTTGAAATAGATTTTCAAAATTTTAATTTAATTATAATAAATTTTAAATGGATGATAAAGATTTAACTTTCACTAAATACATTTTTAGTAGTATATACAAATTAAAGATTTAAATTTATTTCCAAAGTAGTTATACATTTTTTGTTTTTTTTTCTAATTAAATGGATTAATTAAAAAATGTTATATGAACAAGTACCAGATATTGTGAATTTTGGTTTTTGGACATGCCATATAACTCATGGTAATCCCTTATGGTATTTACTAATCAGTATACACATCCATATTAACCACTTATCTAGTAAGTGCTTAGAAGATCAAATATTTTCAGGTGAAAGCTTCTTTTAGAATTCAATATCTGAAAAAAAAAGGTTTGTAGCTATAAATATTTGATCATTATTGGGCTTTATATATATATATATATATATATATACACATATATACATGGGGATTTGACACTTTGGAAATATTTTTGGACTCAGGATTGTGTAAGCAATACAATGTTTAATTTGCAAATCTCAAACTATTTTCTTCTACTGTTCTTATTGTCACATTTGTTATTTTTTCCATCTTTTCAAATCAATCATATGAAAAGGGAAATTGAAATCATAGGCCATTCAAATCATTAACATGATCTAAATCATTTTAATATACTTGAAATAATAATTATTTTAATTACATTCAATCATATGAAGAGGGCGACTGAAATCCTAGACCATTCAAATATTTGATTGTGAATTTTTATAATGCTTTTAGCTATATTTAACTAAAAAAGATGAATGAACTAAGCTTGAGTAGTATGACATGTTTTGTGTCTCGAGATGCATGGCTTCGAGTCTCTCCATACACAATGTAATATAGTTGTTCTACTTGTTCAAATAGTGACATTCATATGTACCAAATTGTCAATTCCACTAAGTGGGAAGTACTAGTTTCTATTTAAAAAATAAAAAATACTATATTTAACTCTATATATATATATATATATCTTTTACTATAACTGATATTATCTTATATTAAAATAATATGTTATTTTTAATTTAAAAGAGACATGTGTGAACTCGAGGTTCATCACATATGTGCTTCTTGGCACAATTAAGAATATTCATGATAAAGTGGGGGTAAATCTCCATACTTAAGAGTCTTCTATCTATGTGTATATATATATATATATATATATATATATAATAAAATTAAAATAAAGTTATAATGTAGTTATTTTGTATTAGTTTTTATAATTTGGGAAGGTGAGATGTATCATGAAATAGATGTGTTTTTGTTTATTATGGATTAATACCTATTAGCATTGACCAATCATTTAATTTTATATAGTTTTTCTAGTTTAATTGTTATGGGTATGGAGGCTAATTATTGTTGCAAAACTTAAACATTATGTATTTTGATGGTGTCTCACAACAAAATCCCTAGCTCATAGGTAAGTGTGGTGATTTTAAGCTTCAAATGAGAAGTTGAAACAACATATTGCTAGAGTTTGGGCATGTCCTCAAAAAATCAAGAAAAATGGTATGTATTGTTGTGGGGCATTACATTATCTAAGAACCTTACAATTCATAGCTTAATTATAGTAGGGACTCAAATAATATCATATGACATTTAAACCCGGGTACCAACCCATCCGATTTGAAGTCGCAACTACTCTATAAGAGAAATGAGAAATTAACCTATATCGAAACTATAGTTCAAGGAAATCCATTTCCTTCATTTTTGAGAATTGAAACAAATTTATTATAACCAAGCCACTGTCTTCTCCCCCAAACCTCGTGCAAAAGTAAAGTCACCCAAACCTAGCTAATCCCATGAAACATACAAGTGAGGCACATGGATTTTATTCAGTAAGAAAAATGTTGAAATTGGCTATGAATTGGATATGATATCCCGTGCCTGGAATGCTCATTCTTCATGTAAGAAGCACTAACTCTATTATATTAATGGGCCTTGTCACCTGTGTGGAATGCATGCAGTAGTCCACTCTAAATATCATCACAAGAAGAGTTCTCTCTCATGGGTGGGAGCATTACAATAGTGAGCTCGACGTACAATAATGAACTCACCCTACATTCATGTGGATTATTGGGTCGTATTGGTGTGCTTGTGTAGGTGTGTTGTCATTTTTCCTTAGTGGGAAAAAAAAGGTGGTGCCATTATTATGTCTATGTCCTTGTGTCTCCCTTCCAAAGGAACAAACTATTTTTATCTCTACGACGTTTCTTTGTAATTCAACCTAGGTACATAGGGCTTCTTAGCTGCTATGAAAAAAAACTCCTTGGTAAAATTCGATGGTATAAAGCAGAAAACGGATATTAATAGCTACAATGAAAATTTGGCATGTCACCATGGGATAGGAACAAGTGGAAGCATATTTTAGCATAATATGAGGAAGTCTTGGAGCTTTAGGAGTATTACATGGGCTTGCACCTTCTTATACAAAAGCTAGCGATGGTGCTCATATACTATGGAAATTATGATTGAGCATTGAACTTTGATCCTAATTTGGTAGATGAGATTAAAAGCGTATGAAGACAATTAGAATAACTACAAGTAAAATAATCGTGCCCTCCCCTATCAACAACATGAATCATTATCCAACCTGGTATTCTCCTCTTCCCCATGTCCTTTTGATTTAAACATTCTAGCTTCCTTGGAAATTCTAGACACTGAAGAAGATTCTTTCTGTGGTAAAAATGCACTCTAATAAATTATTATGAAAGAAAAATCCTTGAAGTATGGAGAAGTGTTTGTAAGAGAAGTTATTATTAAAAAATATTATTATTTGTTTTAATTTAAACATAAAGATTCAATCCTAACTATTATTTTTTTTAAATCAAGTATTTCTATTAATTCAGAAGAGTGCATCGTTTCATCGATTTTCAAAAAACCTATTGACCTCACTCTTACTAGATTTATTGGCCAACAGGGTCATGCCCAAGTAAAAAATGTATTGCCAAAGAGACAGTGATTTGATAACACTAACCAGTACCCATTTCTAAAAACCAAACAACACAAGAAAACAACCACAACACATTAATTTTCATGTAAGTTTATCGAAACTAGAAGTATTGGAGTTGAACCCAGAGGAGACGGAGTTTTGAACTCAAAATGGGCATGGCCTTCCATGTGAGAAATATGGGTTCAAAGCGGTCTAATTGTTCCTGAATCACCTCTTCCCTATCCAAAGGCCCACCAATATTTCATGCATTTGCCACAAATTTTGCTGCAGCTGTTCCATGAAGTCTAGGATGTCATTGTAGTCGTCCTATCATTCCCATACAAGTTAAACAATTGAATTATGCAACTATTGAATAATTTGAACCATGTCATTTGGGGAAGGGGGGATATGATCCTGAGGGAGAGAGTATGGAAATGAAGGTTCGACATTCTCACCAAGACCTCACTCCTGAGACATTTGGCGACGCTGGACTCTATGCATGTTCATCCCTCCCACCTTCTTGCAAAGAGGCCAATTACCACCTCCTTTTCCACCAAGACCTACCCTAGAAAACCTTTCAACAACACAATTGATATCCAAATTTTTCATAGAGTACCAATCCTCCAACTGGAGCATGAGTGATATTCCACCAATCCCCACCCCAAGCCATGTTGGCGAAGCAAAATTCAATAAGTCGTCGTTGGGTAGTATAGATCGGGCTTGAAGAGTAAGACATTATAACCTTGTGCCACTTTAGACTTCATAAAAATAATGTCTCTATTGTGCTTAACACAACAAAATACCAGAGTCTTGACAGATAAAACCCTGTATCCACCAGAGTAAGCAACTTCTTGCCACAAAAATTAGGCCAAAATTTTGTCTTAACCATGTACAACCACTAAACTTCCTAAAATTCCATATAAATAACACATTATGCCACTCCTCTACAATCCTCAAAGATAAAACTCCACACTTCTCTATCCAGGCGAACCATAAATAACATGAAACTAAAGAAAAAGAAATTAGAGCGAAATAATTTAAGTTAGGTATGGATCACCCACAAGACCTCCACAAACAATGGCCATGCATAAAGGCTAGCACTATCCATCGTTACCTTGTCATGACTGCCACACAACCTCTCTAGTTTGAAAGTGACCTCACAATTATTATTTAAGAATAACAATATAATGTGTAAGAAATTCTTTCGGTGAAAATCACATGTAGGGAATTTTTGCCAACGTGTTTCAAACCAACCAGTGTGGCTCATCATCAGGTGATGAGCCACACTGGCTGGTTCAAAATGCATCAGAAAAAATTCCCTACATGTGATTTTCACCGAAAGAATTTCTTACACATTTTATGGATCACAGAAGCAAATTTCCTAATATAAGAACAATATAAATTAATATAATTTATTAAACCAAATTTATATTGGAATATGACTTCTAGAATTTTAATTTAATTATCAATAATTGTTACTTGGATGGTAGGGATTTAACTTCAATGGAATATTATAGAATATTCTTAGTAATATTCACATATCAAGGGCTGAGATTTATATCCAAAGTACTTTTATGGGAAGGAACTGAGTTAAAGGATGGTTAAAATGGAAAAATAAATATAATTTTCTTTTTAAATTTTTAATATTTATCATAGTTACATTGATGTGTCTATTTTGAAATAGGGATTTCAAAATTTTAATTTGATTATAAATAATTATTTGGTGGATAGTAAGGATTTAACCTCCATAAAATATTTTAAATTGTTATTAGTTGTATTTGGAAATCAAAGGTTTATATTTATTTTAATAGTTATGTCATTTCTAGTCTTTTAATTAAATTGATTAATTAAAAAAAATGTTAGATAAACAAGTGTAATATCAAATGAGTTATGGTTTTTTGGGCATGTTGAGATTCAACAAGATGATGAGCTTAGTGAAAAGTAAGCACCTTCACTAAGTGGGGCCCGCAGGCTATTTTTTAGGTATATGTCTAATTTTAGACATGGTGAGCATATTCTATAAGTTGCAGGATGCTATTTGTAGATGGTTGGTCAAATGTGAAAAATAGATGAAATTCTATTTTTAGAATATTGGGCGAAGTCTATTTATAGATCGTCAGTCTAAAAATAGGTGCATGTCGATTATTATTAACCCTTAACAATAATCCGACAATAAATATCAACTTATTCTCTTGGAGCACTTTATTTCAGTGAACAAATTTGGTAAATCAGTGGGCTGAAGGAATTACGCAATTCCTAGGGTTGGTTGGTGACTCATGCATGGAGGACTTCGTTAGAACTGAAGTGGCAAAGTTATGACACAGTTGGAAGAGTAGTTAATGGAGTTGTTATTCAGTTTAACTCAATTAAGTGAGTTAAACTCAGTTGAGCTAGTTGTATCTAGTCTAACTAAAAGATACACTACTGAGAGTTTTGTGAATTAATTAGTTAATTAATTCACAACTAATAACTCACTAAAAACTGAACAAATACAGCAGTTAACTACTTTCATGTCAGTTCCAGTGGAGAGAGAGGTGAAAGGGTGAGATGGAGTATCTGTTGTGACTATAGTGATGCATTCAATGCATCCGCCGCACATTGGATATGCCAATGAGGATTGCGCATTCAAGGCAAGGCCAATTTGAATTAATTCAGGAGTCTTATTCAATAGGATTGCGCATTGGAGGCAGGCTGTCAGGAGGCAAGAAATTGGTGCATAAATATGCAAATTTCTGCATGATAGTGTGTAATGATTGTTGATTGTATTGAGAGCTTGATGTACTAAGCTTTGTATGAGATTATTACATGATCCATTAATATACATAATATATCATAGTTGGGGTTTTTAGCTTTAAGCTTTCCTGTTAAACAACTGTGTTTATGTGTGATTGATTTTCTTCACATATGTTTGCAAATGGTGATTTAATTTCCACAAAATTAATAGTGGAAGGATTCTATATTTAACATAAGATTAACTTGTTAGATTAGGAGAATTCGGTAATACATCAGTATTAATAAATTTCTACATGGTATCAGAGCAGTGTTAATCACTTGAGATTGCAATTGTGAAGAGGTGTTGAGTTTTGTGCTGGTGGACAATTCGGATTTGCTATAGAAATTTCTTGGTGCGATAGTTGAGTATTCATTGAAATTTCTTTCAATAGGTTGCGATTGGAGTATGCCCTTAAGGGTAGCTTGAATTACATAGCCTGGAAGGATAGTATGGAGACAGTGCTTGAAGATAATGGACTGAAAGAGTTCACCGATAGCGATGTTTCTAAGCCTACTTCTAGCAATGTTGCATTACTTGACACATGGAAAAAGAAGGTAGCAAAGACAAGAAGAATTATGTTGGAAGGTGTGAAGGACCATATTGTGTCAAGCCTTCATAGGAAAGCCACTCCATTTGCAATGTGGAAGTCTTTGACAGATCTTTTCTAAAGCAGCAGTGACTAGAGGAAGTTGGAACTAAAGGATAAGCTCAGAAAAATCAAAATGGAGAAGGGGGACAACATTCCAAAATATCTCACGAAGTTTGTCCAATGCAGGGATGAGATGGGGAGTGCGGGGATTACAATTGCGGATGATGAACTGGTGAGCTTGGCTCTCCTTGGGCTTCCAAATATTTGGCACAACTACGAAGATTTTGTCAATGGACGGGAGAAACTGCCAGATTGGGAGCGACTTTGGTCAGATCTTGTGCAAGAGGAGATAAGGTGGAATACTAGGGATGGCTCTTCATCGAAGAAATATGATGAAGAGAATTGGGATTTGGATGCTAAATAAAGGAGAGGGAAGGGGAAGAAATCCCATCCAAAATTCGAGGCTAAATGAAAGAAGCTGGATTTGTCCAAAGTGAAGTGTTTTCACTGTCAGGAACATGGGCATCTCACCACTAACTACCCACAGAAAAAGAAGAACAAGAAGGTTGTTGGAGCTACAACAGGTGAGGCCTTAACCTCGCAATTTGAAATTGATTTCTCCTTGATCGCATGCTTGGTTTCAAGCTCAATGGGATCGGTGTGGTATCTTGATAGTGGTGCTTCCTTCCATATGACGGGAGACAAGGAGTTGTTTAGTGACTTGGAGGAGAAGGATCTCCAAATGGATATAAAGTTGGGTGACGACGGTAGATATAGTGCGACCAACATTGGAACCATTACCTTTGAGAGGGAGTCAGGTGAACCATTTCCGTTGAAAGATGTTATGCATGTTCCAGGTCTAAAGAAGAACTTAGTATTGGTCGCAATGTTGGAGGACAAAGGTTATGACATTGTTTTCAGTGAGGGAAAATATTTCCTATGACATAAAACAACGGGACAAACCAAGAGGATAGGGATTCGAGTTAAGAATCTCTACAAGCTAGAGGTAGATGGATACGCTGCAATGATGGGAAAAGCAGAAGAAGTGGTGAGGCAGGATGAGGGTGAATTATGGCACAGGAGATTGGGCCATCTTCACCATGGCGCCTTGAAGATTTTGCAGCAGATTTCTACTGGACTTCCCAAGGGTACTCTTGCATAGTCAGATTAGTGTAAGGGATGTACTATGGGTAAGTTTGTGAAGACCACCTTTCATGAGAAGGAGAACCGTGCTTTGGTGATCCTGGAGAGAATTCACACAGACGTGTGTGGACCTTTCTCGGTTGCTTCAACATCAAAACACAGTTATTATGTTATATTTTTTGATGACTATTCTTGTATATGCTGGATCATCTTCATGCAGAAGAAGAGTGAAACAATCTCAAAGTTCTATGATTTTAAAGCATTGGTGGAGAAGGAGTCGGGGAAGCAAGTGAAGGCTCTGTGGAGCGATAATGGTGGTGAATATATCTCGAATGAATTCAAAGACTTCTGTAGCAAAGAAGGAATTTGAAGAGAACTCATAGCACCTCATAACCCACAGTAGAATGGGGTCGCGAAGAGGAGGAACAGAACGATCATGGGTGCTGCACGAGCTATGTTGCATGACCAGGGCCTACTGATGCACTTGTGGGTAGAAGCATGCAACACTGCGGTTTATTTGAAAAACCATTGTCCTCATAGATTACTTGGCATGAATACACTTGAAGAAGCTTTTACTCGTAAGAAGCCTGATATTTATCATTTGAAGATTTTTGGCTCATCTGTTTACATTCATGTGACAAAGGACGTCAGGAAGAAGCTAGAGCTGACAGCAGAAGTTGGGATATTTGTGGGGTATGGATAAACACCCCATAATTATCGTGTGTATTTACCAAATATTTGGATGACTATGATGCGACATGATATAAAAATAAATGAGGTGAAAGCCATGAAGTTGTCGCTTGAGAGGGATCTACAATTGCATGTAGAGGAGGAACTTCTTGTTCCCAAAGATGAGCCTCTAGATGTGGATCAGCCATAGGATGAGATTCATAGAGTGAAGGAGTCCACTCATGCAGAACCAAACATCAGAACAGGCAGAAAGCATACCATAGAAGCTAAGAGACTGAAGCTTGATGCAACACAGAATGTAGGAGGTCCTACATCACAGTGCAGACAGAGATAGTCACCTGACTTATTTACTAGATACATGGCTCTTATGAGCAAGTGTATCATGACAAAGCCATCTTCTTTTGAAGAAGCCGTTCAGAAGCACACATGGGTAGATGCCATGGTGGAGGAGTATGACTCCATTGTCAGAAACAATGCTTGGGATATTGTTCCAAGGCCGGTTGGTAAATTAGTGGTAGGTTCAAGATGGATCTACAAGGTAAAGCAAGTTTTTGATGGGAGCGTTAAGAAGTATAAGGCAAGATTTTTTTCCCAGGGCTTCTCACAGATCAAGGGGATTGATTATGAAGAAACCTTTGCACCTATCGCATGATATTCTTCCATAAGGACCATCCTTGCTCTCTCAGCGTGGATGGGTTGGCACATTCATCAGATGGATGTGAAGACTACGTTCCTTAATGGGATCATTGAGGAAGAAGTGTACATTGAGCAGCCTGAAGAACTTGAGATCTTTAGCAGTGAGTCGCATGTGTGCAGACTCAAAAGAGCACTGTATGGGCTAAAGCAAGCACCTCATGCTTGGTACACACAGATCGATAGTTATTTCACTGGACTTGGCTTCACCAAGAGTGAGGCAGATGCAAAGCTGTACCAAATTATGGTGGATGGTAATATTTTAATCATTGTTCTTTATGTTAGTGATTTAATACTAACGGGTGATGAGCAGTTGATACACTCATGGAAGGCAGATCTTGCAAAGGAGTTTGAGATGAAGGATTTAGGCCTCCTTCATTATTTCTTTGGATTGGAAATATGGTAGTGAGAAGGTGAACTATTTGTGTCTCAAGGCATGTAAGCTCGGGAGATACTTGGTAAGTTTCACATGGAGGACTGCAAGCCCATGGATACTCCTCTTCCATGAAATTGGAGGAAAAAGGACACTGCATCCACAGAGGTAGTGCATGCCACTGTTTATCAATAGTTGGTGCATTCGCTCATGTATTTAGTTAATACAAGACCAGAGATATGCTATGTAGTCAACCGGCTTAGTCAAACGATGATTAAGCCTACCAAGCTCTTTTGGAAGGCAGGCAAGCATGTCCTAAGGTATCTCACGGGCACATCTGAGCATGGTTTATGGTACAAAAAAATGGATGAGGTGAAGTTGCATGGCTTCATGGATGCAGATTGGGCAGGCAGCCCAACGGACAGAAAGAGCACGTCAGGAGGGGTTTTCAGTATCGGATCTACAACAGTTTCTTGGTACAACAGGAAACTAATATCCATGGCACTCAGTTCAGCAGAAGCATAATACATGGCAGCAAGTCAAGCAGCATCTGAGGCTATTTGGATGAGGAAGATCCTGGTCAGTTTGTTTGGTTCTCATTTAGATCCTAGAGTGATACATTGTGATAATTAGAGTTGCATTAAACTCTTGATTACTCCTTTGTTTCATGATAGATCTAAACATATTGATATACGGTATCATCATATCAAAGATTGTGTGCAGCGGAAGATCATGTTGCTTCAGTACATTCCTACGAAAGATCAGGATGCAGATATTCTGACGAAGGCGCTCAACAGGAGAAAATTAAAATACCATAGAGGTAGGATCGGGGTGAAGGATAATCCCTATCTTGTTGAGAGGGAGTGTTGAGATTCAAGAAGATGATGAGCTTAGTGAAAAGTAAGCACCTTCACTAAGTGGGGCCCGCAGGCTACTTTTAGGTGTATGTCTATTTTTAGACATGGTGAGGATATTCTATAAGTTGTAGGATGCTATTTGTAGATGGTTGGTCAAATGTGAAAAACAGATGAAATTTTATTTTTAGAATATTGGGCGAAGTCTATTTATAGATCGTTAATCTAAAAATAGGTGCATGTCGATTATTATTAGCCCTTAATAATAATCCGACAATAAATATCAACTTATTCTCTTGGAGCACTTTATTTCAGTGAAACAATTTAGCAAATCAGTGGGCTAAAGGAATTATGCAATTCCTAGGGTTGGTTGGTCACTCATGCATGGAGGACTCAGTTAGAACTGAAGTGGCAAAGTTATGACAGAGTTGGAAGAGTAGTTAATGGAGTTGTTATTCAGTTTAACTCAGTTGAGCTAGTTGTATCTAGTATAACTGAAAGATACACTACTAAGAGATTTTTGAATTAATTAGTTAATTAATTCACAACTAATAACTCATTAAAAACTAAACAAATACAACAGTTGACTACTTGCATGTCAGTTCCAGTGAAGACCCAGTGGAGAGATAGGTGAAAGGGTGAGATGGACTATCTGTTGTGACTATAGTGATGCATTCAATGCATCTAACACACATTGGAGATTCCAATGAGGATTGCATAGTCAAGGCAAGGCCAATTCGAATTCATTCAAGGGTCTTCTTCAGTAGGGATTGCGCAGTGGATGCAAGTTGTCAGGATGCAAGAAATTGGTGCATAGATATGCAAATTTCTGCATGACAATGTGCAATGATTGTTGATTGTACTGAGAGCTTGATGTACTAAGCTTTGTATGATATTATTACATGATCCATTGATATACATAAAATATGATAGTTGGGGGTTTTAGCTTTAAGATTTCCCGTTAAACAACTGTGTTTATGTGCGATTGGTTTTCTTTACATGTGTTTGCAATTGGCGATTTAATTTCCACAAAATCAACAGTCGAAGGATTTTGTATTTAACATAATATTAACTTGTTAGATCAGGAGAATCCGGTAATACATCAGTATTAATAAATGTCTACAATGTGGTAATGATAAGTCACATTATTGACTCATAGTAATATAACAAAACCTATTTATAAATTAATAATATCCATAGTAAGGTGGCATGAATCTTCATGGTCAAGAATCTTGTTATATATGTGTGTGTGTGTGTGTGTGTTTAAATCATACAACAATTATTTTTATAATTATTAATAATTATAATTTAAATATATTTTTATTATTTTTTAAAATTTTAATAATGTGAAGTATATTATGAACTAATTATTTTGATACTTATGTGATGGAATAATGATTCATTTTACATTATTAAGTTGCTATTTTTAGTGAGAGATTTATGGAGAGATTAGTGGAATGATTGAGGAGAGATTTGTGGAATGATTGTTGAGATAATATAGTAAATGAATAAGAGATTATAGAAGATGGCAGACCTCTCCTCATGTGTAAATATATGCTATTGTGTTGTCATTGATACAACACACCAAAATTTCACCACATTCGAATTTTTGAGCCTACTAAATTGTCCTATCAAGTGTTACCTTGGTCTTCAAGTGTCTTTTCATGTTATTCTATATGTTTCAGGTGTTCTTGATGTCAAGATTCAACAAGATGATGTTCCTAGTGAAAATTAAGCACCTACACTAGGATGGAGGCTCAAACTATTTTTAGGTGGAAGTCTATTTTTAGAATGGATGAGAAAATTCTATTTATTGATGGTGAGCAAATTATATTTATAGATGATGTTCTATTTTTAGATGTATGTGCGAGTTCTATTTATAGATCACATGTCTATTTATAGATGCATGTTGACTATTATTATCCCTTAATAATAGTTGGACAATAAATATTAATCTATTCTCATGGAGCACTTGGAACCAGTTAAATGAAGTTGAAAACCAATTAGCTGAAGGAATTTCGAGTTCAAAGGTTGGTTGGCAAGACATGCAAGTGGACTTAGTTGTAATTGAGTGATTCGAAGTTGTAACAGAGTTGGATGTGTATTTATGTGAGTTGTAAAGTACTTTAACTCAGTTAAGTGAGTTAAAATCAGTTGTGCTAGTTGTAACTAAACATAAACTAGTGAGAGATTAGTGAATTAATTATTTAATTAATTCACAATTAGTGGTCTCACATGCAACTAAAGATTTACTACTATTAACTACATGCATATCAGATCCATTGGAGATCTAGTTGAGAGATAGGTGAAAGGGACAGTTTGACTATCAGTTGTGACATTAGTGGTTTCACTCGTGCAACCACAAACACATTGGAGATGCCAATGAGGATTGCGTAGTCAAGGAAAGTAGGATCTCATTCATTCATGGATTGCGATCAGCAAAAATTGCGCAGTGGAGGCAGGCTATCAAGAGGCAATAAATTGGTGCATGTATTTGCTAATTTTTGTATGATAATGTGAGACGATTGTATATTGAGAGCTCTTGGATTAGAGTTTTGTACGAGATTGTTTCGTGATCCATGATATATGCATAATATATGATAGTGGGGTTTTTAGCTTTATGCTTTCCCAGTAAAAACATCTGTGTTATGTGTGATCTTTCTTCTTGTATTGCAATTGGCGATCATGTTTTAAATTTCTGCAATAATTTTTGTAGAAGAGATTATGTATTTAACAGTGGCATATAATTTTTAAGATCAAGAGAATCCATGGAATACATAATTTGTATTAAAATTTCTACATGGTACCGAAGCACAGGAGATTGCAATTTTGAAGCAAGAGTTGAGTTTGTTGGTGGAAAAAATTCAAATTTGCTGCAAGAATTTCTTGGTGTGACAGTTTAGTAAACATCGAAATGGCTTTCAATGGCTTGCGAATAGAGTATGCACTCGAGGGAAGCTCGAACTACATTGTCTAGAAGGAAAAGATGGAGGTGATGCTTGAAGATAATGGCTTGAAGAAATTCATTGACAGTGATGTCCCTAAGCCCACTTCGACAAATGTTTCATTACTTGATGTATGGAAAAATAAAGTAGCGAAGGCGAGAAGGATTTTGTTGGAAGGTGTACGAGACCACATTGTCTCAAGCCTTCATGGGAAAGGCACTGCATATGCTATGTGGAAGTCTTTGATAGATATTTTCCAAAGAAACAACGACCATAGGAAATTGGCACTGAAAGATAAACTCAAAAAGATCAAGATGGAAAAGGGCGACAATATTCCAAAGTATCTCACAAAGTTTGTCCAATGTCGGGATGAACTGGGGAGTGTGGGAATCACTGTTGTTGATGATGATTTGGTGAGCTTGTCTCTCTTTGGACTTCCTAATATTTGGCACAATTATGAAGACTCTATCAATGGACAGGAAAAACTTTGAATTTGGAACGACTCTGGTCGGATCCAGTGTAGGAGGAGTTCAGGTGGAACACCAGATATGGCTCTTCATCAAAGCATGATGATGAAGAGGATTGTGCTTTGGCTGCCAAGGCAAGGAAAGGGAAGGGGAAGAAATTCCATTCAAAATCCACGTCTAAAGGAAAGAAGCTGGATTTATCCAAGGTGAAGTGTTTTCACTGTCACGAACATGGGCATCTTGCCACTAACTACCCACAGAAGAAGAAGAATAAGAAGGTTGCTGGAGCTGCAGCTGGTGAGGTCCTTGCCTTGAAATTTGAACTTTATTTCTATTTGATTGCGATCATGGCGTCAAGTTCATTGGGATCGATGTGGTATCTTGATAGTGGTGCTTCCTTCCACATGACGGGAGATCAGGAGCTTTTCAGTGACTTGGAGGAGAAAGATCTCCAAATGTATATAGAGATGGGTGACAATGGATGATACAGTGCGACCGAAACTGGTACCATTGGCTTTGAGAGGGATCTAGGTAAACCATTTCAATTGAAATATGTTATGCATGTTCCAAGTTTGAAGAAAAACTTGGTCTCAGTCGCGATGTTGGAGGACAGAGGCTATGACGTTGTTTTCAGCAATGGAAAAGCTTTCATGTGACATAAAAAAATAGGTCAATCAAAGAGCATAGGTATTAGAGTTAAGAATCTCTACAAGCTAGAAGTAGATGGTTGCGCTGCCATGATGGGCAAGGCAGAAAAAATGGTGAGCCGGGATGAGGGCGATTTTTCTTCTTTTTGTAAGTTGGGCTATTCTATTAATTTCAAAAACATAAAGTTACATATGCTACACGTTGGGTTCGCAAGCTGCGCTTAACTGATTCGAACCTTTGTTACATTGTTTCTAGGCTTCCTCAGGGGAGGAAACCAGCCAACACAAAACTTAAAACCGAGAAATAAATTATGCGCAGTAGCGCTGACATATCTAAGAAACACAAAGTAAACGATAGAAAAAAGGCACTGAGGGTGAGCATGAAAAAAAAATAGGAGAATTGTGCAGATTCACAGACTTTACTTATCATCTTCATCATCGCTGTTGGGGTTCTCCTCCTCAATGGGGCAAGCAGAAGCCTGCGCAGCAACTGCCTCAACATCTGCCATATTACGCTTGAGAATGCCCACTAGAGCGCAGAGGATGGCGGAGTCCAGGTCTACGCCATCGGGAACACACGTCCAGATGCCATTGGAGTACATAACCTAGATGTTTGTGTCCTCATCTTCCTTCTCCGGAGCTGTTAAAGGGAAAAAATTGCGTAACTGGGAGTGCGTATGGGAGAGATGGCGGACTTCCTCAAAATGCAAACTCCTCTCTGCGCAGCATTCCTAAAGGCTTCTGCACGCTGCTCGGGATCGGGACTCTGGTGCGCAAGTGTTAGAAGAGGAGCCTTCTATCGACTCGAGGCGATTATCCTCTCCATGATGATAAAGTCCCAAGAGAGCCCCTCTCTAACCTCCGTGGATAGTGCGTTGACGAAGTCTTAAAGCCATTGTGCACCTGGGCCAGAGAGAGCAATTCAGGAGAAAAAGTAACACACAAGGGTGAGCAGCACTGAGCTAAAAGGGAAGAGATATCTAGGGGACATATGCGCTGGAAGGAGTGCGGTAGTCCAAAGGAGACTGCGCAGCTCCATGCTAAGACTGGGGATTCGCAGCCTTTTGAAGTCGATGACAAGTCAGAGCAGAGTGAGGGGGACAAAAGGCCAAGGTAACAGGCTTAGTAATGAGAGGGGCAGGTAGCTCATCTTTATAAAGAGGCAGAGATGAGTGCCATGAGGATAGAAATAAGTGTCCTTCACATGTATCTGCGTGCTATGATTGAGAACCTGAGCAGGCTTGGGGGAAGGGGTATGGTTGAGATATTGGTTAATCATGATGGAAATTAATGGTGATAGATGCGAGGTGATGCTCAGGGCATGGTGACGCATTTCTCGTCCTCTCGTTGTCATTTCTGCTTTTGCAAGTCTCATGCGAGTGGCTAACGGTATGAGGATCCCTAACAGATGAAGCTCTGCATGGGAGATCTCCATTATCTGGGTAGAGTGGGATGTGATTGTCAAGCATGTCAATTCTTTCACATGCATCCGAGGGGGGATGAGGGCGAATTATGGCACAGGAAATTGGGCCATCTTCATCATGGAGCCTTGAAAGTCATGCAACAAATATCTACTGGACTTCCAATGGGAACACTTGTTTCCATGATATCAACTAAAGGAAACGTGTAGTGCATAAAGTCTACCTTTCATGAAAAGAGAACCATGTCACAGTTGATCTCGGAGAGAGCTCACACATTTGCACCATTTTACGTTTCCAACAAAAACACAGATGGTGTTACTTTTGTTGATGAATTTTCTCGTAAATGTTGGATCTTCTTCATGCCGAAGAAGGATCAAACATTCTCAAAGTTCTGTGAGTTTAAAGCATTGGTAGAGAAAGAGTTGGGGAAGCAAGTGAAGGCTCCAAGGAGTGAAAATGGTGGAGAATACATCTCTAATGAATTCAAATACTTCTGCAGCAAAGAAGGAATTCGAAGAGAACTGATAACGCCTCATAACCCACAAAAAAATGGGGAAGTAAGGGAGAGGAAAGAAATGAACACCGTGGGTAACATAGAGAAAATGTCGTACATCATGCCTACTTAATGCATTTGTGGTTAATAATGCAACAGACTCAGTTTTCAGGGCAAAATTATTTTCATATTTCTGAAGGCGAGTACCTGTCTAAGTTTCTTTTTCCGGTAAGAAATTGGATGTTTCTCACTTTAAGATTTTTGGCTCATTTGTTTATGTGCATGTGACCAAGAATGCCAGGAAGAAGCTGGAGACGACTGCTGAAGTTCGGATATTTGTGGGGTACACAGAAACACCCCATAATTATCATGTGTATTTTCCTAAAAGTAATGTTATTTTTATGTGACGAGATATAAAATTCGATGAGGGGAAAGCCATGCGGTTGTCGCTTGAGAGGGAGTTGGACTTGCATGCGGAGGAGGAACTGTTGGTTCCCAAAGATGAGTCTCTAGATGTGGATCAACCACAGGAGGAGGTTCATGGAGTGGAGGAGTCCACTCACGCAGAGCCAAACATCAGAACTGGCATAAGGCATAGCATAGAAGCTGATAGGCTGAGACTTGATGTTGCACAGAATGTAGGAGCCCCTACTTCAAAGCGCAGACAAAGACAGTCTCCTGACCGATTTACTAGATACATGGCCTCATGAGAAAATGTATTCTGACTAAGCCATCTTCCTTTCAGAAAGCAGTACATGAGCCCACATGGGTAGATGCAATGGTGGAGGAGTATGACTCCACTGTCAGAAAAAATGCTTGGGAAATTGTTCCAAGGTCAGTTGATAAATCAGTGGTAGGTTCAAGATGGATCTACAAGGTAAAGCAAGCTACTGAAGGGAGTGTTCAGAAATACAAGGCTAGATTTGTGAACTGGAGCTTCTCACAGATCGAGGGGATTGATTATGAAGAAACCTTTGCACCTGTCACATGGTATTCTTCCATAAGGACCATCCTTGCTCTCTCAGTGCAGATGCATTGGCACATTCATCGGATGGATGTGAAGACTTTGTTTCTCAATGGGATTATTGAGGAAGAAGTGTACATTGAGCAGCCTGAAGGATTTGAGATCTTCAGCATGTGTACAGACTCAAAAGAGCATTCTATGGGCTGAAGCAAGCACCCCGTGCTTGGTACACTTAGATAGAAAGCTATTTCACTGGACTTGGCTTCACCAAGAGTGATCTGGATGCAAACCTATACGAAATTGTGGTGGAGGGTAAGCTTTTAATCATTGTTCTTTATGTTGGTGATTTAATACTGACTGGTGATAAGCAGCTGATATACTCATGAAAGGAGGACCTTGCAAAGGAGTTCGAGATGAAGGATATGGGAATCCTTCATTATTTACTTGGATTGGAAATATGGTAGCAATATGGTGAAATTTTTGTGTCTCAAGGCAAGTATGCAAGGGAGATACTGGGTAAGTTTCACATGGAGGGCTGCAAACCCATGGATACTCCTCTTCCAGGAAACTGGAGGAAAGAGGATGCTACATCTCGAGAGGTAGTGGATGCTACTGTATATCGACAGTTAGTGGGTTCGCTAATGTATTTAGTGAATACAAGACCAAACATATGCTATACGGTGAACCAGCTTAGTCAAGCGATGGTTAAGCCTAGCAAGCTCTTTTGGAAGGCGGGAAAGCATGTCCTGAGATACCTAACATACACTAGTGAGATATCAGTGAATTAATTATTTAATTAATTCATAATCAGTGGTATCACATGCAACTGAAGACTTGTTGTTGTTAATTACATGCATGTCAGATCTAGTGGAGACCCAATTGAGAGATAGGTGAAAGGGACAATTTGACTATCAGTTGTGACATTAGTGGGTGCACTCATGCAACCACACACACATAGGAGATGCCAATGAGGATTGCGTAGTCAAGGCAAGAAGGATCTCATTCATTCAAGGATTTTGATTAGCACATATTGTGTAGTGGAGGTAGGATGTCAAGAGGCAGTGATTTGGTGCATGTATTAGCCAATTTTTGTATGACAGTGTGAGACGATTTTATATTGTATTGAGAGCTCTTAGATTAGAGTTTTGTATGAGATTGTTTCATGATCCATCATATATACATAATATATGATAGTGGGGTTTTTAGCTTTATTCTTTCTTGGTAAAAACATATGTGTTATGTGTGATTGATCTTTCTTCTTTATATTGCAATTAGAAATCGTGTTTTAAATTTCCACAAGAAATTTTGTAGAAGCGATTTTGTATTTAACAGTGGCATATAATTGTTAGATCAAGAGAATCCAGGCAATACATGATTTGTATTAAAATTTCTACACTTGATCGTTCTCAAGTGTTGTCACATTGAGTAGAGAATCTTTAGCACATTTCTTGGTCGTAACATCTTTCTAGTCATAAAACGACACTTTTGTTCATAGTTGCACATAATTCACCCATTGTACTTGGGGAATGCATGCAAAGCGAAGTTTTTATGTATAATTATCATTGTTCAAACCTGTCTAATTTTTCTCAATGAGTTGGTATGTGTTGCAAATCATTTAATGTCTAAAACTCTTATGTTCAACCCTTGCCCTATCTCCCATACTTAGACAAATTTTGGTTTCAAATCTGACCATTGAGGTGATGAGCGCATGAGTGCACTTCAAAGCCTTGATCGAGAATCCTTCATTATTTACAAATGTACCATGTTCCCCCCCAAGAGCGAAAAGCACACTCCTTAAGCCTTTTCCCCTTCCCTGTTTTGAACTACGCTCTTGAAGAGACCCAGTCTCACTTTGAGTACACTCCTTCAACCCGAAGGAATGCACCCTCCTTGAGTGCATCTGTGCACCAAAAGGGCCTTGAGCTTCACCCTTCAGCCTTCCACAATGCAACATGTGCCCTCGTGGACACTTTTAGCACATGAGCGCACTCTGAAGGCATGAAGCATCGACCTTCAACCTTCAGACTTGCGCCATGTGCCCTTCTAGGCCTCTTCAGTGCATGAGTGCACCCTAAAGGCTTGAAGCCTTACTCTTCAAACTTTACCAATGCATCGTGTGCCCTCCTTCTCTCCCTTGAGCACATGAGTGCATGCCGAAGCCCTGAAGCCTTCTCTCTCAACCCTTTAACCCTTCAAAGTTCGCCAATGCGCCCAAAATCTCTCATCTTCACTTTTCAGTGCAATAAAAATGAATGAATAAAAAATATTCATAAAACATGCTAGAATAGGAGATTTTCAGGTTGATGGTTGCTTGGCATGAGTGATTGCAGATACAGGTGTTCCAAAAACAACATATAAAGCATGCATGAAGAAGATCGGGCAAAAAATAAATATAAATATAATAAATAATAAAAAATATTATATCAACAAATAAAAATATAATATTAATGCATATAAATATAATAAAAAACATTATACCAACAAAACCTATAAGCCTGAATTATAAAATGTTGTATCTGTTTTTTTAAAGCAAAAGCTTCACTTGGAAAATGTTGAACCATTTTAAAGACCAAAATAATCCTCATTTAATAAAAATAATCTTGAAAACACCCCAACTAAAACATCATCGAACACAGAGAATAGACTCAAATTTTCAATAGCATTACATTATCGGGTGCATCTTATGAATTTAATAACTAATGCAACATCAAAGTTCAGGCCGCCTTTAAAATTTTATTATTTTATTCCATCGTTTCTGTGGAATCAGGCAGCCAACGACGACCATTGACTGGTCTCACGGGTAGCCGTAGTCGTGCGGGCACGCAACCACCATCTCGTAATCTGCGTCCACTTTCCCATATTTTTCGACTCCCGAATTTTCCCACCGTCTTATCGAATTCACAATCATTTGCAAGACAACTTCTGAGTCGGCTCGAGCATTACAAAATACAAGAAATTCCTCCGAGCATTTCCAGTGTCGAGTTCATCTTCGGCCATGGAATCTCACGATGGTTTCAACGGGGATGATGCACTTCACCTAGAAAACCTTTCAACAGCACAATTGATATCCAACTATGTCATAAAGTACCAATCGTCTAACCAGAGCATGAGCGATATTCCACCAATCCCCATCCCAAGCTATGTAGGCGAAGCAGAATTCAATAAGTCATCGTTGGGTAGTCTAGACCGAGCTTGAAAAGTAATAGATTATAAGCTTGTGCCACTTTAGACTTCATAAAAAGAAGGCCTCTATTGTGCTTCACACAAGAGAATACCAGAGTCTTGACAGACAAAACCCTGTATCCACCTGAGTATTCTTACCACAAAATTAGATCAAAATTTTGTCTTAACCACACATAACCACTAAAATTCCTCAAATTCCATAGCAATAGGACACTATTCAACTCCTCTACAATCCTCACAGATAAAACCCCACACTTCTCTATCCACGTGAACCATAAATAGCAAGAAACTAATGAAAATAAAAACTAGAGTGAAATAATTGAAGTTAGGTATGGATCACCCACAAGTCCTCCACAAACAACGCCCATGCATAAAGGCTAGCACTATCCATCGTTACCTTGTCATGACCGCTGCACAACCTCTCTAGTTTGAAAGTGATGAACAATATAAAAATTAATATAATTTATAAACCAAGTTTATTTTGGAATATGATTTCTAGAATTTTAATTTAATTATCAATAATTGTTACTTGGATGGTAGGGATTTAATTTCAATTGAATATTCTATAATATTCTTAGTAATATTCACATATCAAGGGCTGATATTTATATCCAAAGTATTTTATGAAAAAGAAGTGAGTTAAAAGATGGTTAAAATGGAAAAATAAATATAATTTTCTTTTTAAAATTTTTAATATTTATTGTAGTTACATTGATGTGTCTATTTTGAAATAGGGATTTCAAAATTTTAATTTAATTATAAATAATTATTAGGTATAGTAAGACTATCCTTCACAACATATTTTAAAATTTTATTAGTAGTATTCAAACATCAAAGGTTTATATTTATTTTAAAAGTAGTTATGTCATTTCTAGTCTTTTAGTTAAATTGATTAATTAAAAAGTTTTAGATAAACATGTGTAATATCAAATGAGTTATGGATTTTTGAGCATGTGGTAATGATAAGTCACATTATTGGCTCATAGTAATATAACAAAACCTATTTATAAGTTAATAATCTCCATAGTAAGGTGGGGTGAATTTTCATGGTTAAGAATCATGTTATATATATATATATATATATATGTGTGTGTGTGTGTGTGTGTGTGTGTGTGTGTGTGTTTAAATCATATAACAATTATTTTTACAATTATTAATAATTATAATTTAAAATAATGTTATAATTTAAATATTTTGTATTATTTTTTAAAATTTTAATAATGTGAAATATATTATGAAGTAATTATTTTGATACTTGTGTGATGGAATAATCATTCATTTTATATTATTAAGTTGTTATTTTTAGTGAGAGATTTATGAAGAGATTAGTGGAATGATTGAGGAGAAATTTGCGGAATGATTGTTGAGATAATATAGTAAATGAATAAGAGATTATAGAAGATGGCATATCTCTCCTCATGTGTAAATATATGCTATGGTGTTGTCATTGATACAACACCCTCCAAAATTTCACCACATTGGAATTTTTGAGCCTACTGAATTGTCCTATCAAGTGTCACCTTGGTCGTCAAGTGTCGTTTCATGTTATTCTATATGTTTCAGGTGTTATTGATTGTTCTCAAGTGTTGTCGCATTGATTAGAGAATCTTTAGTGCATTTCTTGGTTGTAACACCTTTGTAGTCATAAAACGACACTTTTGTTCGCAGTTGAACATAATTCACTCGTTGTACTTGGGGAATGCATGCAAAGCGAAGTTTTTATGTATAATTATCATTGTTCAATTTTGTCTAATTTTTCTCAATGAGTTGGTATGTGTCGCACATCATTTTATGTCTGAAACTCATTTGTTCACCCCTTGCCCTATCTCCCATACTTTGACAAATTTTGGTTTCAAAGCTGACCATTGAGGTGAAGAGCGTATGAGTGCACTTTGAAGCCTTGATCAAGAATCCTGAAGCCTTTTACCCTTCCCTGTTTTGAACTACGCCCTTGAAGAGACAAAGTCTTCCTTTGAGTACACTCCTTCAACTCGAAGCAATGCATCGTCTTTGAGCGCATGAGTGCACCACAAAGGCCTTGAGCTTCACCCTTAAATCTTCCACAATGCGCCATGTGCCCTCATGGAGACTTTTAGCACATGATCGCACTATGAAGGCATGAAGCATTGACCTTCGACCTTTAGAGACTTGTGCCATGTGCCCTCCTAGGCCTCTTGAGTGCATGAGTGCACCCCGAAGGCCTGAAGCCTTTGTCTTCAACCTTTAGCAGTGCGTCGTGTGCCCTTCTCTCCCTTGATCACATGAGTGCATGTCGAAGCCCTGAAGCCTTCTCTCTCAGCCCTTTAACCCTTCTGGGGTGCGCCACGCCCAAAAATCTTTGATCTTCACTTTTGCGCACTAAAAATGAATAGAAAAGACTATAAAACACGCTAGAACAAGAGCTTTTCATGCCCGATGGTTGTTTGTCATGAGGACACATATAGATGTTCCAAAAACAACATATGCCACTTGTGATGAAAAATATCCGCAAATATATATATATATATATATATATATATATATATATATATATCTATATCTTATATCTATATCTATCTATATCTATCTATATCTATCTATATATATATATATATATATATATATATATATATATATATATATATATATATATATATATATATATATATATATATATATATATATTACATCTAAATATAATAAAAAATATTATATTGACAAAATCTATAATCCTGAATTATAAAATAATGTATCTGTGCTTTTAAAGCAAAAGCTTCACTTGGAAAATGTTTAAACCATTTTACAGAAAAAAATAATCCTCATTTAATAAAAAAAATCTTGAAACACCCCAACGAAAACGTCATCGAACACACAAAATAGACTCAAATTTTTACGCCGGAGGCGTTTTCTTTGCGGGCTTGGGGTGAGCAAACACTGTTCACCCCAGCCAATGAACATTGTTTTTCTACCGTGCATGGAACCAATTAAAATTGGACACGTGTTTGTAGAATCTCCGTTCAATTGCGCCGCCAGCTACACCAGTTGCTCCTAATCGAGTAGGGATCCACTTTCAGATATTATCTAACCCTGAATTTCTGGCCGAGGGGACTGCCATTGAAGATCTAGAGAAGCCCGACAGGGTTTTGATAGGCAGGCGGGAGACCACCGAGGGCCTGAAGGCCGTCGCGGCCCTGAAGGCGGTTTATGCTCACTGGGTACCGGAGGACCGAATCATCACCCTTCTGGCAGCTCGTAGTCGACGCCATGGTTGAGCTTGAAGGACGACTGACACGCTTCCAGAAGACTCGTCCCTCTGTCGGATCTCGTGGCCGTGGCTGTGGCTATGGCCATGATCTCGTCAAGCTTGTGAAAAAAGGACTAGTTAACAGAGCTGAGTCCTCTGTTACTGGAGGACCAAATCATCACCCTTCCGGCAGCTCGCAGTCGCTGCCATGGTTGAGCTTGAAGGACGACTGACACGCTTCCAGAAGAATCGTCCCTCTATTGGATC